>JAGFBZ010000539.1:52500-382500 GCA_018398805.1 Hirundichthys speculiger
GACCAGCACCAGCTGACCTCCAGCTGACCTCTGTTTGACCTCTATCTGACTTCCAGTTCACCTTCAGCTGACCTCCATCTGACCTCTGTTTGACCTCCAGTTGACCTCCATCTGACCTCTGTTTGACCTCCAGCTGACCTCCATCTGACCTCTGTTTGACCTCCATCTGACTTCCATCTGACCTCCAGGTGAGAGTAGGCAGGTGGCTGAACCAGTGCCCCACTCTAACCCTAACCCCCTCCTGGTCTGGTCATCCCTAACTTCATTCTCCATCAGCGAGATGTTTCCACCTGTGCAGCTGAGCCAGGTTCCCCATCCAGGTGTTTGGTAGAGTAGACCACAGGTGTCTGCTCCACTATGATGTTTACTGTGTAGAAGTTTATTTGTTGCTGTAGTTCAACAGTGATCAGGTTCCTCCTCCGTTCAGCCTTTAGAGGAGCCGCATGAACGTTTCTCTGCTTTATAAACTGTGAAGGTGAACCAGTCTGCAGCGTTTTAACGTGACTGAACACCTGTGTGTCTTACTGGGACTGACTGGTCAACACCTCCTCCATCTCAGGAAGGTGGTATCAGCAGCATCATTAACTGGTTGCTGTGGAAACATCTAGCTCAGGGGTCGGCAACCTTTACTATCAAAAGAGACATTTTTTGTCCTTCTCCCCTTAATAAAATTCATCTGGAGCCACAAAACTTAATTGACCCGTAAAATGAAGATAACAGTGTATGAAGTTTTATATCTAGTTATTCTGTATTCAGAGGGATTTGAACCCAAAAGCTTATTCCTAGTATATTTGGCAGTTTTTAAAGTTTTTAATGCTAAAGGTCATACAAGATATGAATTAAAATTTCATTTCCATTTTTCATCATCCACTGTAAAAGAACTATAGTTTGTTGCATTTATGAAATTATAGAAGAACAAACAGAAAACAGTTTTATTGCTGTTTTTTACCTATTACAACAAAGATAAACCTCAAACTCTGATAAAGACTGTATATTGGCTGCTTCTGTACTAGATGTTTGGGAGCAGAACCAAGACAATTTACTATCAACTTGTTGACATGGAAGTAAATATATTTAATCTTCTATTTAATCTTTTGAATGAGGAGAAAAAAACACTAGCATGTGTAAACCTACTTTGATATAAAACAAAGAACCATGCAGGTTCATTTGAGTCATTTCCTTATTTGTAAAACATTGATCAATAAAAAGTAGCCCACTTTAAAATAAATAAAACGTTAGCTGAGCTTAAAGGTGGAGTAGGTGTTGTTGAAAAAACGGTTCCAGCAATCCAACTCAAGTGAGATTTTGAAAAATACATCCCTCCCTCCTCCCAAAGGCTCCGCCTCCTCCTCTCAGCTCACCCCTCGAACCACGCCTTCACATGATTCACGACTGCATGAACCATAAGGAGGGAGGGAGGGAGCGAGGGGTGATATTGATGGACTATTAGGCAGCCAATCAAAATAGTGATGATCACTTTTTTGATTGGTCAGAGTTTTTCTCTGATTATACCTTCTAGACTGGACCAAAATGTTTAGTTTTTTTTGCAAACATTTTATTTCAGTGGGTGCAATGGAAATGTGAAAAGGTTTTCAGGCAATATTGTAAAGTGTTCAAAAAACAACACCCACCCCACCTTTAATGACTTAAAAAAATGTAAATGTTAAAAAAAAGGCCAGTTTGTATTTAATTATGATCCATTTCAGTGTGTTGTCATCCTCTTGTTTTCCTCCTCAGCCACGTACAACAATCAACCATCGAACCTGAACATAAAACATTTGTTGTAGTTCCTGCTGGAGAAAACCTGCTCACATCAGTATGTGGATTAAAGATTGACAGGAAACCTGGACTCTACCTGTGCGTTTAAACTGGAAGACCCACAGATCTACTGTTAGATATCTACGTTTAAACTGGAGGACCTGCAGATCTACTGGTAGAAATCTTAAGTTTAAACTGGAGGACCCGCAAATCTACTGTTAGATATCTACGTTTAAACTGGAGGACCCGCTGCTAGATTCCACGTTTAAACGGAGGACCAGCAGATCTACTGCTAGATATCTACTTTAAACTGGAGGACCGTAGATCTACTGTTAGATATCTACGTTAAACTGGAGGAAGATATCCAAAACTGGAGACCACATCTACTGTAGATATCTAGTTAAACTGGAGGACTAATCTACTGCTAGCTATCTTCTTTAAACTGGAGGACCTGCAATCTAGCTACATATCGTTTAAACTGGAGGACCCCAGCTCTACTGTTAGTATCTACGTTTAAACTGGAGGACCCGCATCTATGTTATATATCTACTTAGACGGAGGACCTGCAGATCTACTGCTAGATATCTACGTTAAGCCTGGAGGCCCTGTCGTTTAGATGCAACGTGCTAGATATCTACGTTTAAACTGGAGACCGCAGATCTACTGCTATAATCCACGTTAAACTGGAGGACCCGCAGATCTACTGCTAGATATCCGTTAACTGAGGACCAGATCAGATCTACTGCTAGGAGTCTATCTATATCATTAAAAACCTGCAGCTACTGGAGGACCCTGCAGACTACTGCTAGATATCTACGTTTAACTGGAGGACCTGCAGATCTACTGGTAGATATCTAGTTAAACGGAGGACCTGCAGATCTCTGTTAGATATTTTGTTAAACTGGAGGCCCGCAGATCACGGGAGGACCTTAGATATCTATTTAAAAACCTGCGATCTACGGTAGTGTCTACGTTTTAACTGAGGTCAGATCTATGTAGATATATTTAAACTGGAGACCTCAAATCTACTTTAAATCCTACTTTAACTGGAGGACCTGCAGATCTACTGGTAGATATCTACATTTAAAAGAGGACCTGCAGATTACTGTAGATATCTACGTTTAAATGGAGGACCTGCAAATCTACTGGTAGATATCTCCGTTTAACTGGAGGACCTGCCGTATCCTGCTAGATATCTACGTTTAAACTGGAGGACCTGCGATCTACTGTAGATATCTACGTTTAAACTGAGGACCGCAGATCTACGTTAGATATCTACCTTTAAAATGGAGGACCTGCAGATCTGGTAGATATTACGTTTAACTGGAGGACCTGCAGATTACTGTTAATATTAGTTTAAACTGGAGGACCTGCAGATCTACTGGTAGATCTACGTTTTTGAACTGGAGGACCTGATCTACGTTCGATATCTACGTTTAACTGGAGGACTGCATCCTCTGTAGATATCGTTTAAACTGGAGGACCTGCTAAGTTTATTGCTATCTGCAGATCTACGTAGATATCTACGTTTAAACTGGAGGACCGCAATCTACTGTAGAAATTTAAGTTTAAACGGAGGACCTGCAATCTACTGCTAGATATCTAGTTTAACTGGAGGACCTGCAGATCTACTGGTTAGGAGGAAGATCTTAAGTTTAATGGAGGACCTGCAGATCTACTGTAGAAATCTAGTTCTAAAACTGGAAGGACCTGCAGATTACTGCTAGACATTATCTATTAGATATCTGGGAGGACCCCAGATCTACTGCTAATATCTTGTTTAAGAGGATGCACTGCAGATCTAATGTTAATATATGTTTAAACTGGAGGACCCTGCAGATATCTAGGACCTGCTAAGATCGACTTTAAACTGAGGACATGCAGATCTACTGGTCTCTACATTTAAACAGGGGGACCTGCGATCTACTGTTAATATCTATGTTTAAACTGAGGACCCCGATCTACTTAATATCTATGTTTAGACTGGAGGACTGCACGATCCTACTGGTAGGAGGATGCATCTACTATAAACTGATGACCTTCAGACTTACT
Source organism: Hirundichthys speculiger (assembly GCA_018398805.1). Taxonomy (NCBI): domain Eukaryota; kingdom Metazoa; phylum Chordata; class Actinopteri; order Beloniformes; family Exocoetidae; genus Hirundichthys; species Hirundichthys speculiger. Next base: position 56,311 of record JAGFBZ010000539.1, read on the forward strand.
GCAGATAGATATCTACGTTTTACGGGACCTGCAGATCTACTGTAGATCTACGTTTAGACTGGAGGACCTGCAATGCTCCTACTGCAGATCTACTTACAAAAGACTGGAGGACCTGCCAGATCTATGGTATATTAATTTAAACTGGAGACCGCAAATTTACTGGTAGAATCTACGTTAAACTGGAGGACTGGAGCTACATACAAATGGAGGACCCGATGCGTTAAAAAACTTAGATCTACTGGAGTTCCGAGCAACTCTAGATATCTACGTTTAAACTGGGACTGTAGATCTAGGAGATACGTCTATTTTTAAAAACTGGAGGACCTAATCTACGTTAAACTGTGAGATATCTACGTTTAAACTGGAGGACCTGCAGATCTACTGTAGATATCTACGTTTAAACTGGAGGACCTGCAGATCTACTGGTAGATATCTACGTTTAAACTGGAGGACCTGCAGATCTACTGCTAGATATCTACGTTTAAACTGGAGGACCTGCAGATCTACTGTTAGATATCTACGTTTAAACTGGAGGACCTGCAGATCTACTGTAGATATCTACGTTTAAACTGGAGGACCTGCAGATCTACTGTTAGATATCTACGTTTAAACTGGAGGACCTGCAGATCTACTGTAGATATCTACGTTTAAACTGGAGGACCTGCAGATCTACTGTTAGATATCTACGTTTAAACTGGAGGACCTGCAGATCTACTGTTAGATATCTACGTTTAAACTGGAGGACCTGCAGATCTACTGTTAGATATCTACGTTTAAACTGGAGGACCTGCAGATCTACTGCTAGATATCTACGTTTAAACTGGAGGACCTGCAGATCTACTGTTAGATATCTACGTTTAAACTGGAGGACCTGCAGATCTACTGTTAGATATCTACGTTTAAACTGGAGGACCTGCAGATCTACTGTAGATATCTACGTTTAAACTGGAGGACCTGCAGATCTACTGTAGATATCTACGTTTAAACTGGAGGACCTGCAGATCTACTGTTAGATATCTACGTTTAAACTGGAGGACCTGCAGATCTACTGTTAGATATCTACGTTTAAACTGGAGGACCTGCAGATCTACTGTTTATATCTACGTTTAAACTGGAGGACCTGCAGATCTACTGTAGATATCTACTGTTTAAACTGGAGGACCTGCAGATCTACTGTAGATATCTACGTTTAACTGGAGGACCTGCAGATCTACTGTAGATATCTACATTTAAACTGGAGGACCTGCAGATCTACTGTTAGATATCTATGTTTAAACTGGAGGACCTGCAGATCTACTGTTAGATATCTATGTTTAACTGGAGGACCTGCAGATCTACTGTAGATATCTACGTTTAAACTGGAGGACTGCAGATCTACTTTAAGGAGGACCTGCATCTACTGTATATATATGTTTAAAACTGGAGGACCTGCAGATCTACTGTTAGATATCTACATGTTTAAACTGGAGGACCTGCAGATCTACTGCTAGATATCTATGTTTAAACTGGACCTGCAGATCTACTGTAGATATCTACGTTTAAACTGGAGGACCTGCAGATCTACTGTTAGATATCTACGTTTAAACTGGAGGACCTGCAGATCTACTGTTAGATATCTACGTTTAAACTGGAGGACCTGCAGATCTACTGGTAGATATCTACGTTTAAACTGGAGGACCTGCAGATCTACTGTAGATATCTACGTTTAAACTGGAGGACCTGCAGATCTACTGTAGATATCTATGTTTAACTGGAGGACCGATCTAAGAATCTACTTTAAACTGAGATCTACTGTAGATATCTACGTTTAAACTGGAGGACCTGCAGATCTACTGTTAGATATCTACGTTTAAACTGGAGGACCTGCAGATCTACTAGATTACTGTAGATATCTACGTTTAAACTGGAGGACCTGCAGATCTACTGTTAGATATCTACATTTAACTGGAGGACCTGCAGATCTACTGTTAGATATCTACGTTTAAACTGGAGGACCTGCAGATCTACTGTTAGATATCTACGTTTAAACTGGAGGACCTGCGATCTACTGTAGATATCTACGTTTAAACTGGAGGACCTGCAGATCTACTGTAGATATCTACGTTTAAACTGGAGGACCTGCAGATCTACTGTTAGATATCTACTTTAAACTGGAGGACCTGCAGATCTACTGTTAGATATCTACGTTTAAACTGGAGGACCTAGATCTACTGTTAGATATCTACAAAACTGGAGGACCTGCAGATCTACTGTAGATATCTACGTTTAAACTGGAGGACCTGCAGATCTACTGTTAGATATCTATGTTTAAACTGGAGGACCTGCAGATCTACTGTTAGATATCTATGTTTAAACTGGAGGACCTGCAGATCTACTGTTAGATATCTACGTTTAAACTGGAGGACCTGCAGATCTACTGTAGATATCTAAAACTGGAGGACCTGCAGATCTACTGTTAGATATCTACGTTTAAACTGGAGGACCTGCAGATCTACTGTTAGATATCTACGTTTAAACTGGAGGACCTGCAGATCTACTGTTAGATATCTACTGTTTAAACTGGAGGACCTGCAGATCTACTGTTAGATATCTACGTTTTTAAACTGGAGGACCTGCAGATCTACTGATAGATATCTACGTTTAAACTGGAGGACCTGCAGATCTACTGTAGATATCTACGTTTAAACTGGAGGACCTGCAGGTCTACTGTTAGATATCTATGTTTAAACTGGATGACCTGCAGATCTACTGTTAGATATCTACGTTTAAACTGGAGGACCTGCAGATCTACTGTTAGATATCTACGTTTTAACTGGAGGACCTGCAGATCTACTGTTAGATATCTACGTTTAAACTGGAGGACCTGCAGATCTACTGTTAGATATCTACGTTTAAACTGGAGGACCTGCAGATCTACTGTAGATATCTACGTTTAAACTGGAGGACCTGCAGATCTACTGTTAGATATCTACGTTTAAACTGGAGGACCTGCAGATCTACTGTTAGATATCTACGTTTAAACTGGAGGACCTGCAGATCTACTGTTAGATATCTACTGTTTAAACTGGAGGACCTGCAGATCTACTGTTAGATATCTACGTTTAAACTGGAGGACCTGCAGATCTACAGATCTACTGTAGATATCTACGTTTAAACTGGAGGACCTGCAGATCTACTGTTAGATATCTACGTTTAAAACTGGAGGACCTGCAGATCTACTGTAGATATCTACGTTTTAAACTGGAGGACCTGCAGATCTACTGTTAGATATCTACGTTTAAACTGGAGGACCTGCAGATCTACTGATCTACTGTAGATATCTATTTAAACTGGAGGACCTGCAGATCTACTGTTAGATATCTACGTTTTTAAACTGGAGGACCTGCAGATCTACTGTTAGATATCTACGTTTAAAACTGGAGGACCTGCAGATCTACTGTAGATATCTACTGTTTAAACTGGAGGACCTGCAGATCTACTGCTAGATACTAGATATCTACGTTTAAACTGGAGGACCTGCAGATCTACTGTTAGAAATCTTAAGTTTAAACTGGAGGACCTGCAGATCTACTGCAGATCTACTGGTAGATATCTACGTTTAAACTGGAGGACCTGCAGATCTACTGTTAGATATCTACGTTTAAAACTGGAGGACCTGCAGATCTACTGTAGATATCTACGTTTAAACTGGAGGACCTGCAGATCTACTGTTAGATATCTATTTAAACTGGAGGACCTGCACTACTGAGATATCTACGTTGGAGGACCTGCAGATCTACTGATATCTACGTTTAAACTGGAGGACCTGCAGATCTACTGTTAGATATCTACGTTTAAACTGGAGGACCTGCAGATCTACTGTAGATATCTACGTTTAAACTGGAGGACCTGCAGATCTACTGTTAGATATCTACATTTAAACTGGAGGACCTGCAGATCTACTGTAGAGATATCTACGTTTAAACTGGAGGACCTGCAGATCTACTGTTAGGATAGATCTATGTTTAATTTAACTGGAGGACCTGCAGATCTACTGTTAGATATCTACGTTTAAACTGGAGGACCTGCAGATCTACTGTAGATATCTACGTTTAAACTGGAGGACCTGCAGATCTACTGTAGATATCTACGTTCAAACTGGAGGACCTGCAGATCTACTGTTAGATATCTATGTTTAAACTGGAGGACCTGCAGATCTACTGTTAGATATCTATGTTTAAACTGGAGGACCTGCAGATCTACTGTTAGATATCTACGTTTAAACTGGAGGACCTGCAGATCTACTGTAGATATCTACGTTTAAACTGGAGGACCTGCAGATCTACTGGTAGATATCTACGTTTAAACTGGAGGACCTGCAGATCTACTGTAGATATCTACGTTTAAACTGGAGGACCTGCAGATCTACTGTTAGATATCTACGTTTAAACTGGAGGACCTGCAGATCTACTGTTAGATATCTACGTTTAAACTGGAGGACCTGCAGATCTACTGGTAGATATCTACGTTTAAACTGGAGGACCTGCAGATCTACTGTTAGATATCTACGTTTAAACTGGAGGACCTGCAGATCTACTGTTAGATATCTATGTTTAACTGGAGGACCTGCAGATCTACTGTTAGATATATCTACTGTTTAAACTGGAGGACCTGCAGATCTACTGTTAGATATCTACGTTTAAACTGGAGGACCTGCAGATCTACTGTTAGATATCTACGTTTAAACTGGAGGACCTGCAATCTGGAGGACCTGCAGATCTGTTAGATATCTACGTTTAAACTGGAGGACCTGCAGATCTACTGTTAGATATCTACTTTAAACTGGAGGACCTGCACTACTGATATCTACGTTTAAACTGGAGGACTGCAGATCTACTGTGATATCTACGTTTTTAAACTGGAGGAGGACCTGCAGATCTACTGTAGAGTTAAACTGGAGGACCCTGCAGATCTACTGCAGATCTAAAACTGGAGGACTGCAGATCTACTGTTATAAACTGGAGGGACACCTGGACCGCAGATCTACTGTTAGATATCTACGTTTAAACTGGAGGACCTGCAGATCTACTGTGAACTATATACATTTAAAACTGGAGGACATGCAGATCTACTGGTAGAATATCTAATTAAAAGGGAGGACCTGCAGATCTACTGCTTATCTACGTTTAAACTGGAGGACCTGCAGATTACTGGTGATATCTACTGTTAAACTGGAAACTGGGAGAGACCTGCAGATCTACTGTTAGATATCTATGTTAAACTGGAGGACCTGCAGATCTACTGGAGATATCTACGTTAGGAACAGGAGGGAGGACCTCAGATCACTGAATCTACTGAGACCCTATCTACTGAATATCTAATGTTAAGGGAGGACTGCAGATCTACTGTTAGATATCTATCGTTTAAACTGGAGGACCTGCAGATATCTATGAGACTGAGACCGCAGATTACTGGTAGATATCTACGTTTAAACTGGAGGACCTGCAGATCTACTGTAGATGTCTCAGAACTATCTAGGACCTGCAGGATCTACTGAAGATATCTACGTTTAAACTGAGGACCTGCAGATCTACTGGTAGATATCTACGTTTAAACTGGAGGACTGCAGATCTACTGTAGATATCTACGTTTAAACTGGAGGACCTGCAGATCTACTGTAGATATCTACGGGAGGACCTGCAGATCTACTGTTAGATATCTATCTTTAAACTGGAGGCCTGCAGATCTATGTAGATATCTTTAAACTGGAGGACCGGCAGATCTACTGTTAGATATCTACGTTTAAACTGGAGGACCGCAGATCTATGTAGAATCTACGTTTAAACTGAGGACCTGCAGTCTACTGGTAGATAATCTAAGTTTAAACTGAGGGACCTGCAGACTACTGAGACATCGTTTAAAACTGGAGGACCTGCAGATCTACTGGTAGATACTTATGATTAACCTGGAGACCTGCAGATCTACTGTAGATATCTAACTGGAGGACCTGCAGATCTACTGGTAGATATCTTTAAATGTGCAGAATTACAGAATCTGTTTCTAACTGGAGGACCTGCAGATTACTGGTAGATATCTAGTTTTTAAACTGGAGGACCTGCAGATCTACTGTAGATAATCTACGTTTAAACTGGAGGACCTGCAGATCTGGTAGATATCTCCTTTAAATGGAGACCTGCAGATCTACTGTTAGAAATCTTAAGTTAAAATGGAGGACTGCAGATCTACTGCAGATCTACTGGTAGATATCTACGTTTAAACTGGAGGACTGCAGATCTACGTTAGAATCTAGTTTAACTGGGACCTGCAGATACTGCAGATCTTTAAACTGGAGGACCTGCAGATCTACTGTAGATTCTAGTTTAAACTGGAGGACCTGCAGATCTACTGCTAGATATCTACGTTTAAACTGGAGGATGCAGATCTACTGTTCTAGAAAATCTAAGTTTAAACTGGAGGACCTGCAGATCTACTGCAGATCTACTGGTAGATATCTACGTTTAAACTGGAGGACCTGCAGATCTACTGTTAGAAATCTTAGGTATGGAGGACATGCAAGAATCTACTGCTAGATATCTAGTTTAAACTGGAGGACCTGCAGATCTACTGTTAGATATCTACGTTTTAAACTGGAGGACCGCAGATCTACTGTTAGATATCTACATTAAGATGGAGGACCTGCAGATCTACTGCTAAATATCTACGTTTTAAACTGGAGGACAGCAGATCTACTGGGTAGATATCTACATTTAAAACTGGAGGACCTGCAGATTACTGTAGATATTACGTTTAAACTGGAGGACCTGCAGATCTACTGCTAGATATCTACATTAAACTGGGGACTGCAGATCTACTGTGATATCTAAATTAAAAGGAGGCCTGCAGATCTTACTGTAGATATCTAATTTAAAATGGAGGAGGACCTGCAGATCTACTGTTAGATATCTATGTTTAAACTGGAGGACCCGCAGATCTACTGTTAGATATCTATGTTTAGACTGGAGGACCTGCAGATCTACTGGTAGATATCTACGTTTAAACTGGAGGACCTGCAGATCTACTGGTAGATATCTACATTTAAACAGGAGGACCTGCAGATCTACTGTTAGATATCTATGTTTAAACTGGAGGACCCGCAGATCTACTGTTAGATATCTATGTTTAGACTGGAGGACCTGCAGATCTACTGGTAGATATCTACGTTTAAACTGGAGGACCTGCAGATCTACTGGTAGATGTCTACGTTTTAACTGGAGGGACCTGCAGATCTACTGCTAGATATCTACGTTTAAATGGAGGACCTGCAGATCTACTGTTAGATATCTACGTTTAAAAGGAGGACTGGAGAGATACCGGAGGACCTGCAGATCTATGTAGATATCTACGTTAAACTGGAGGACCTGCAGATCTACTGTTAGATATCTACGTTTAAACTGGAGGACCTGCCAGATCTACTGGTAGATATCTACGTTTAAACTGGAGGACCTGCAGATCTACTGTTAGATATCTACGTTTAAACTGGAGGACCTGCAGATCTACTGTTAGATATCTACGTTTAAACTGGAGGACCTGCAGATCTACTGCTAGATATCTACGTTTAAACTGGAGGACCTGCAGATCTACTGTTAGATATCTACGTTTTAAACTGGAGGACCTGCAGATCTACTGGTAGATATCTATGTTAAACTGGAGACCTGCAGATCTACTGAGATATCTACGTTTAAACTGGAGGACCTGCAGATCTACTGCTAGTTATTACCTGTCTTCGTGTCCGGTCACCCACCTGAACTCTACCTGTTTGGACACCTGGACTCTACCTGTCTGGTCACCCACCTGGACTGTCTAGGTCAGGTCCAGATCATCAGGTCTGGGTCCAGGTCATCAGGTCCGGGTCCAGGTCATCAGGTCCAGGTCCAGATCATCAGGTACAGGTCCAGATCATCAGGTCCAGGGTCCAGGTCATCAGGTCCAGGTCCAGATCATCAGGTCCAGGTCCAGGTCATCAGGTCCAGGTCCAGATCATCAGGTACAGGTCCAGGTCATCAGGTACAGGTCCAGGTTCAGGTCCAGGTCAGGTCATCAGGTACAGGTCCAGGTCATCAGGTCCTCAGGTACAGGTCCAGGTGCAGGTCCAGGTCATCAGGTGCAGGTCCAGGTCATCAGGTCAGGGCAGGTCCAGGTCATCAGGTACAGGTCCAGGTCATCAGATCAGGTACAGGTCCAGGTGCAGGTCCAGGTCATCAGGTACAGGTCCAGGTCATCAGGTCATCAGGTACAGGTCCAGGTGCAGGTCCAGGTCATCAGGTGCAGGTCCAGGTCATCAGGTGCAGGTCCAGGTCAGGTCCAGGTCCAGGTGCAGGTCCAGGTCATCAGGTACAGGTCCAGGTCATCAGGTACAGGTCCAGGTCATCAGGTCATCAGGTACAGGTCCAGATCATCAGGTCTGGGTCCAGGTCATCAGGTACAGGTCCAGGTCATCAGGTCCAGGTCCAGGTCATCAGGTCCAGATCAGGTAGACTTACATTTCTATAACCCTTTTCTAGTCTACTGACCACTCAAAGCGCTTTACAGCATGTGTCACATTCGCGCACTGATGGCCACCAGGGGTTCAGTATCTGTCTCGATTACCGGAACAACCCCCTCCACCACCTGAGCCACAGCCGCCCCACCGGCCGCCGAGGTCCAGGTCTCCAGCATCAGGGACACTCCTCTGAGGACAATCATGTCCACACGCTGGTCAGAGAAGACAGATGGTGTGAAAGAGGAGTAAAGTCAGTCTGTCGGTTGAAGGTGAAGTATCAACGAGAGGCGGAGTCTCACCTGTCAGACACCTACAACGCAGCCTTGAACCCCCACCCCAGGTGTGACCAGAACCAGGTGAACCGCTGACTCTAACCACCCACATGTCCCTGATTGAAGCTCCAAACTCCAGACCAGTCAGTCTGAAGTGAAGATGCTCCTGGATGGAACCAAGAAGTCCAGTTGTCCTGTTTCCAACCTTTCAGAGTTCCCATGGTAACTGAGAGTCTTTAAAAACCAGACGGGGGTCAGAAACCAGTTTGTTCCTGGACAACGAGGGCTGGTTGTCCTGACGCTCCAAGCCCCTCCCATTATTGTCTGACAGCAGATCCAGACCTTTGTGACTCCAGGAACCAGAGCACCCCCCCCCCACTCCTCATAAAACTCTAAACTGGAGCAGGACCGGTCTGATCCGGTTTCACTGACATAAATACAAATGTCTGTTTAGCAGTTTAACACGTGAACATTTCTGCCGTCAGAAGAACCTCTCAGACGTAACCAGGCCTCCGAGGAGGAGGAAGTAGCTGAGTCTGGTTCAGCTGTCGCTGAGGGAAACCCCGCGGCGCCGCACACATCTTCACACTTCCTGTTTACAACACGCACCCGCACACAGCAGAGACAGGAGCCTATGAGAGAGCAGGCATGTGGTCATGTGATCAAAGTCATCAGCGGTCAGTCCACAGCGCTAAAAAAAGACCCACTGGACGGCAGACCAGCTTCTGGAGCCCAGAAACCAACGTTTCAGATCCTGAGAAGCCAGGCTTGGTTCTGGGATGGATGTTGGTGGCAGCTGTGGCTCAGTGGAGGATGGTTGGAGGATTGATGACTAGATAAATGGATAGTTAAATATTCCAGCCACCACGGGGTCACCGGGAGGTGGTCCCATCATACCAGTCCCTCTGTGGACTCATCCAGAGCTTTCTGGACTGATCTTTAAGCTGCTTTTTCATCAGCACAGCACCATGCTGGAAAAGGTGAAACCAGCAGGTCTGGAGGCCAGCTGGACCACGCCCCCCTTCTGTCAATCACAGTCAGCTGTTTTAGCTTGGCTGCCTTAGCTTCTGCTAACCTACAACGCTAATTAAAATTACTCTGATCAAATCAGTAAAAACATCCTAAAGTGTTGCTACTGAAACGACATCTGAAACAAAGACGAGCAGAGCTCTGCTGTTTCTCATGGGCCCCAACCGGTTCTGGCTGGTTCCAGCCCATCCCAACCAATACCAGCCAGTTCAAGTAAGTCCCTGCCTTCCCAACAGGTCCCAGCAGATCCCAGCAGATCCCAGTAGGTCCCAGCAGGTCAAAACCAGTCAAAACGTTTTGACTGGTTTTGATCAGTTTCAACCGGTTTGGAATAATTTTGACCAGTTTCAACCAGTTTGGACCAGTTTTGAACAGTTTCAATCAATTTCGGCCGGTTTCGATCAGGTACAACCGGTTTCAACCATTTTTCTCCAGTTTCGACCAGTTTTGACTGGTTTCAGCCAGTTTTGACCAGTTTGATCAGTTTCAACCGGTTTTGAACAATTTTGACCAGTTTCAACCAGTTTGGACCAGATTCAACCTGTTTCAATCAGTTTCGGCCAGTTTTGGCTAGTTTTTTACAGTTTCGACCAGTTTCAATCAGTTTCGGCCGGTTTTAACCGGTTTCTGACATGTTTTTAAACAGTTTCGACCGGAATTGACTGGTTTCGACCACTTTTTACCAGTTTCAATCAGTTTTGGCCGGTTTTGGCTAGTTTTTTACAGTTTCGACCAGTTTCAATCCGTTTCGGCCGATTTTAACCGGTTTCGGAAAGTTTTTTTTATACAGTTTCGACCGGATTTGACTGGTTTCGACCACTTTTGACCAGTTTCAATCAGTTTCGGCCGGTTTTGGCTAGTTTTTTAGTCTCGACCAATTTCAATCAGTTTCAGCTGGTTTTAACCGGTTTCGGACTGTTTTTTACAGTTTCGACCGGTTTTGACTGGTTTCGACCAGTTCGACCAGTTTCCACCAGTTTTGACCCTGCTGCCAGCCAGTGGACATCTTTTCTGCGGTGCTCGCGTTTCCCTGATTATCATAATGAAGGGAAATGTTGGAATTAGATCAAAAACATACATAAGAACAACTATGAAATTAATATTAATTAATTTGAATTTTTGAACAACAGATTAAGAATTACTTCATTGATGGCTGAGGGGAAATTGATTTAAATTTCTATGGTTACATTTATGATGAATATACTTAGATCAAGAGTACATTTTTTTAATATAAATTTTAGGACATAACGTATATATTTGATGCTGTTGATGATAAATTAGAACATGACTCATTCCACCTTAAACGTCCAGCTTCATGATCAGGGCACCAGAAGGAAGAGCTACTGGGAAGATTGTCTGGTCCATGAGGTTTAAATTCACACTAAAAACACTAAAAAGCTTTGTTGTTGTCATCTGAGGATTATAAGACCTGTTAAGGTCTTAAATGTAGAAAAAACCTTCCCCATGTCCTGGTACGCAAGGACCTCTGAGTTGAATCGGACTTCTGCCTCAGTGTGGTCAGGAGCATTTGTGGTGCTCTGAAGTAACCGTTGACCTGAACGTTCGTCTAAATGTTTCTGCTCCTGGAACAATGTACAGTAAAGCAGGAAAACCAGTATCAGCTCTATTATTGTAGAGCGGAAGTGTGTATCCACATCCGTCACACGCAGGACAATGCTAGCTCAATTTAGCAACAAACACACTTCTAAAACCAGAGCTGATGAGCAGCCTTGAAAACCTAAAACAGACCCACAGACTGTAGAAGAAGAACTGGACAGAACCTCTGTGATGTCAGCCACAGGGTTCTGGAGACTTTCAGCTTTCAGAGCTCTGGTTGTTGCTGTTTTGGAGGGAGCTGACGCCACCGTCTCCACTTAGTCAAAATTACATCAATGCATAAATAAATAAGAGGAACATGGAACATAGAAAACTTACGACCGGTTAGCACATGCTAGCTATATTCGCTTAGCTTAACTTTTTCTGACCTAGGAGGCTACCTAGTGTTTCCTTTCATCCATTATGACTGAACCTGTTCAATAATCATCAATCAGAAATGGCTCTGGCTGAAAAAGGAACTGCAGACCTGAAGAAAGGACTAACAGGGCTGAAAAAATGACTGAAAATATGGACTAATAGAGCTTAAATGCAGAACTACATACTTCCACTCAGTGTCATCTAGTGTTAATTAATATAAATGTCCTTTCACATGCAGATATAACTGATTTTTACTCCTGTTCATTATTCCAGATCTGTTTTGGAGGACAGATGGCCATGTTGTCTGGAACAGAGGAACTTTCTTTTGTTGTCCTAATCCCAGCTTTTCTTGAGACGTGTTGCTGCCATCAAATTCAAAATGAGCAATTATTTTTAATGAAACCGTAAAACAATCTGATATGTTCTCTGTGTTCTTCTTGTGAGGGAATATGGATTTATGAGATCTGGAAGTCATAGCATTCTGCTTTTATTTAGATTTTATAATGCGCCCTGTTCTTTTTTTGGTATCTGCTCATGTTCAAGTGCTTTCTCGGCTCATCTCTGTGTCTGGGCTCCAAGCTCATTCATCTTAATTGGTCCTTGCTGGAGAAAGACTACAGATGGTCCACTTGGATCAACGATCAGAAGAGTGAGCGCTGACTCGACTCCAACTGTGCAGCTTGTTCACAGAAACCCTGAGAGACTGATGGAGAAGAAACCACACAGACTTCTGACTGACCACAGATGCTCACAGACGTCTATCACAGCTTCTATTCTATAAAAACTGAACGGAAACTGAAAACTGCAGCTTCACTGCCTCTTCAGTTTTGGTAGGAAATACATTAACATTACACAAAAATGACTTGGAATCATTATATTTCATCATGGATGACATCATCAAAGATATGCAACACTACTGACGATTACCAAAGTCATACAATGTCATTAGTTACAGTCAGTAGAGGAACTGCAGCCTCTAGCGGTCGGTAGAGGAACCACAGCCTCTAGTGGTCAGTAGAGGAACTGCAGTCTCTAGCGGTCGGTAGAGGAACCACAGCCTCTAGTGGTCAGTAGAGGAACCACAGCCTCTAGTGGTCAGTAGAGGAACTGCAGTCTCTAGTGGTCGGTAGAGGAACTGCAGTCTCTAGTAGTCAGTAGAGGAACTGTAGCCTCTAGTGGTCGGTAGAGGAACCACAGCCTCTAGTGGTCGATAGAGGAACCGCAGCCTCTAGTGGTCGGTAGAGGAACTGCAGTCTCTAGTAGTCAGTAGAGGAACTTTAGCCTCTAGTGGTCGGTAGAGGAACTGCAGCCTCTAGTGGTCAGTGGAGGAACTGCAGCCTCTAGTGGTCGGTAGAGGAACTGCAGACTCTAGTAGTCAGTAGAGGAACTGCAGCCTCTAGTGGTCGGTAGAGGAACTGCAGTCTCTAGTGGTCGGTAGAGGAACTGCAGCCTCTAGTGGTCGGTAGAGGAACTGCAGTCTCTAGTGGTCGGTAGAGGAACTGCAGGTGAAATCAAGCAGCGACCATTCCACCTCTCGGTTGAAGCTCATCCAGGAAGTCAAATTAGTTGTAGTTTCTCCACTGACCACTAGGTGCTGGCTCTAAAGCGCTCGGTGAAAGCAGCAGGAGTATCATTTCAGCATCCATATCAGTCTGCAGTATCACACAGACGTCAGCAGCTGACGTCTGATGATCCTGGAAACACAAAGTCTGACCTTTCTGCTGTTTCGCAGCTGCACGTTTTCAGTTCCTGAAGTAGCCAACAGCAAAACAGTTTCATGTCTGTCAGACATTTCAGATTGATTAACTAAAGAGTGTTGGTTGTCATGCAGAAGTGATCAGTCCTGACGGATGTTTGTAGTTACCACGCTGACAGTTTTTACAGCACAGTTTTACTCACACTGATCAAAAACTCAATAGCACAGAGCTCTAAAAAACTCCTGAATGGAAATGACATTGTGGATGAGGTCCTCAAAGTCACATTACATCATGGATGACATCAGTGAATCTGGTCTCAGATTCTTTTGATTCATGAATCTAGCGGAGTTCTCTGCTGGAATCTGATTCCTGATGGTGAAACAGCAGCTAAGACCGAATCCAGATGTGGACTGTAGAAACTGCAGCTGTTTTTCTGTAGCTGCTATCTCAGCGAGTTCATGGTGGTCATCCTGACACCATTATAATCTGTGGAGCGTCAAGCCTGATTTATGCTTCTACACAGCAGCTACATGCAGGAAAAACATTGCTGTTGATGCTCACCTGTTGTAATTCCACCTCCCAACACTAGGTGGCAGTGCGGGCTCTTTTCTCTGCAGCGTAGCTGGACCTGCTGAGCTTCCTTGAGTTCACGTCAGACGATATGAAGCAGATCTGATGTAAGCAGTACCGCGGGAAGTAGTAGGGGTGCTGGGGGGGCTGCAGCACCCCCTGCTGAGAACATGTTCCCACGGCTATAGATGTAAGTTGTAGCTGGTGAATGTTGAACGTTAGCAATGTTTGCTGAAATTGCAGCATTCTAGCTTTCTACACAGATTTATAGAGGGAAACACCGAGAAGGAAACACAATGCTAGCTAGCAGATCAGTCACAGAAACAACCAATAAAAGCAACGGCAGGCTAGTTTTCGTAGCATGTAGCAGCTGGTGGCCAGTGACGGTTTTTGATTCTCATCTTTTAACGATGTGTTCACTGAGGTGGAAATCGTGCTCATCGGGTTAAAACTGATTCCCTGTTGGTTTGGTGTCTGCATGGGTGTAGACATCTGGCCCACATCTGGGGGGCTCCAGTTTTCTACGGGTCAGAAGCTCATTAATCCAGCTGTGTGACTGGTGTTTGTGTTATCGGTCGGATCACATCTATGACGGATTAAAGCAGGAAACCAGGTACTTCTGAGGGTTCACATACTTTCTCAGGCCTGTTTGGCTGAGATCAGGAAGTTCGGCAGATCTGATGAGACGTTTCATCTCATGCTTGTGTGTGTTCGCCGATGAACTGGGCCATCTGTCGCCATGGTAACGCTGCCAGCTGAGCGGCTGGAGCAGTTCCACCTCACCTCAGAGAGACCCGACAGGAAGTTAGAAGCCACTTCCTGCTCCCCCTCCCCCCCGCTGCTTTCTGCTGATCTGCAGTGAGCAGATTTCAGGAGACATTCAATCACACGGCCGGTTGGATAAGGACAGAACTGGAATTAACGAGCGGTTCATCCAGTTAACGAGGGTCCAGCACCCTAACCCACTCACTGATCCTCTCATCTTTATTCTTTCTGTCACAAAAAACCAAACAAACAAACAAACAAACAAAAAAGCAGAATCACAAAAAATCTGAATGAGCAGAAATGCTGTTTAATGAGTCTGGTCAGGGTCACCTGGACAGGTACCTGCCCATTCAGGGTCACAGGGCTCTGCTGCAGTCAGTCAGTCCCTGGTCACCTGGACAGGTACCGGTCCATTCAGGGCCACAGGGTTCTGCTGCAGTCAGTCCCTGGTCACCTGGACAGGTACCGGTCCATTCAGGGCCACAGGGCTCTGCTGCAGTCAGTCCCTGTTTACCTGGACAGGTATTGGTCCATTCAGGGCCACAGGTAGACCAACAACCTCCCTCTCATTCCTCTGGGCAGTTTGGAGGCACCTCGACCTGGTGTTGAGGTTTCTGTGCTGTGGCAGGAACCAGGAGGAGAACCTGCACCGCACAGAAAGACCCTGCAGGACTTGGACCAGGAACAGTTCTGACCACCAGACCAGCGTCCTCCCAGTTACATTTATAAGATCATATAATATAATTGAGCTCCAGTAGTTGTTTCAATGATTCATTTGTTTCTACAACCATGAAATCAGAGAGATACTCATCAAATATTTGCAAAAAACTGCATTAGTTTTTCTGTAAGAAAACAACATTTTGGTGTGAAATGGCATTTTTTTGTTCCTTTACTTAACGAGTAGGAGGACAGGAAACAGAGAATAAGGACGACATGCAGCAGCGGTTGGAGACGGAGGATTGAACCTGCAACAGCCGTAAGACCTGCAGTCACAGTTGCAGAGGACATCAGCCTCAGGAGGAGGACTTCAGTCTCTAGATGAAGACTTCAGCCTCAAGAGGAGGACGTCAGCCTCTAGAGGACTTCATCCTCAGGAAGAGGACATCGTCCTCTAGAGAAGGACTTCATCCTCTAGAGGAAGACTTCAGCCTCAAGATGAGGACATCCACCTCTAGAGGAAGACTTCAGCCTCAAGAGGAAGACTTCAGCCCCAAGAGGAGGACTTCATCCTCTAGAGGAAGACTTTAGCCCCAAGAGGAAGACTTCAGCCTCAAGAAGAAGACTTCAGTCTCTAGAGGAGGACTTTAGCCCCAAGAGGAAGACTTCAGCCTCAAGAAGAAGACTTCAGTCTCTAGAGGAGGACTTCATCTTCTAGAGGAGAACTTCAGCCTCAAGAGGAGGACTTTAGCCTCAAGAGGAAGACTTTAGCCTCAAGATGAGGACGTCAACCTCTAGAGGAGGACGTCAGCCTCTAGAGGAAGACTTCAGCCTCAAAAAGAAGACTTCAGTCTCTAGAGGAGGACTTCATCTTCTAGAGGAGGACTTCAGCCTCAAGAGGAGGACTTTAGCCTCAAGAGGAAGACTTTAGCCTCAAGATGAGGACGTCAACCTCTAGAGGAGGACGTCAGCCTCTAGAGGAAGACTTCAGCCTCAAGAGGAAGACTTCAGTCTCTAGAGGAAGACTTCAGCCTCAAGAGGAAGACTTCAGCCTCTAGAGGAAGACTTCAGTCTCTAGAGGAAGACTTCATCCTCTAGAGGAAGACTTCAGCCTCAAGAGGAAGACTTTAGCCTCAAGAGGAAGACTTCAGTCTCTAGAGAAAGACTTCATCCTCTAGAGGAAGACTTTAGCCTCAAGAGGAAGACTTCAGCCTCAAGAGGAAGACTTCAGTCTCTAGAGGAAGACTTCAGCCTCAAGAGGAAGACTTCAGCCTCAAGAGGAAGACTTCATCTTCTAGAGGAAGACTTCAGTCTCTAGAGGAAGACTTCAGCCTCAAGAGGAAGACTTCAGCCTCAAGAGGAAGACTTCAGCCTCAAGAGGAAGACTTCAGCCCAAGAGGAAGACTTCATCCTCTATAGGAAGACTTCATCCTCTAGAGGAAGACTTCAGCCTCAAGAGGAAGACTTCAGCCTCAAGAGGAAGACTTCAGCCTCAAAAGGAAGACTTCAGCCTCAAGAGGAAGACTTCAGCCTCAAGAGGAAGACTTCATCTGCTAGAGGAAGACTTCAGTCTCTAGAGGAAGACTTCAGCCTCAAGAGAAAGACTTCAGCCTCAAGAGGAAGACTTCAGCCTCAAGAGGAAGACTTCAGCCCAAGAGGAAGACTTCATCCTCTATAGGAAGACTTCATCTTCTAGAGGAAGACTTCAGTCTCTAGAGGAAGACTTCAGCCTCAAGAGGAAGACTTCATCTTCTAGAGGAAGACTACAGTCTCTAGAGGAAGACTTCAGCCTCAAGAGGAAGACTTCAGCCTCAAGAGGAAGACTTCAGCCTCAAGAGGAAGACTTCAGCCTCAAGAGGAAGACTTCATCTTCTAGAGGAAGACTTCAGTCTCTAGAGGAAGACTTCAGCCTCAAGAGGAAGACTTCAGCCTCAAAAGGAAGACTTTAGCCTCAAGAGGAAGACTTCAGCCCAAGAGGAAGACTTCATCCTCTATAGGAAGACTTCATCCTCTAGAGGAAGACTTCAGTCTCTAGAGGAAGACTTCAGCCTCAAAAGGAAGACTTCAGCCTCAAGAGGAAGACTTCATCCTCTAGAGGAAGACTTCAGTCTCTAGAGGAAGACTTCAGCCTCAAAAGGAAGACTTTAGCCTCAAGAGGAAGACTTCAGCCCAAGAGGAAGACTTCATCCTCTATAGGAAGACTTCATCCTCTAGAGGAAGACTTCAGTCTCTAGAGGAAGACTTCAGCCTCAAGAGGAAGACTTCAGCCTCAAGAGGAAGACTTCATCCTCTAGAGGAAGACTTCAGTCTCTAGAGGAAGACTTCAGCCTCAAGAGGAAGACTTCAGCCTCAAGAGGAAGACTTCAGCCTCAAGAGGAAGACTTCAGCCTCAAAAGGAAGACTTTAGCCTCAAGAGGAAGACTTCAGCCCAAGAGGAAGACTTCATCCTCTATAGGAAGACTTCATCCTCTAGAGGAAGACTTCAGTCTCTAGAGGAAGACTTCAGCCTCAAAAGGAAGACTTCAGCCTCAAGAGGAAGACTTCAGTCTCTAGAGGAAGACTTCAGCCTCAAAAGGAAGACTTCAGCCCAAGAGGAAGACTTCATCCTCTATAGGAAGACTTCATCCTCTAGAGGAAGACTTCAGTCTCTAGAGGAAGACTTCAGCCTCAAGAGGAAGACTTCAGCCTCAAGAGGAAGACTTCATCCTCTAGAGGAAGACTTCAGTCTCTAGAGGAAGACTTCAGCCTCAAGAGGAAGACTTCAGCCTCAAGAGGAAGACTTCAGCCTCAAGAGGAAGACTTCAGCCTCAAGAGGAAGACTTCAGCCTCAAGAGGAAGACTTCAGCCTCAAGAGGAAGACTTCAGCCTCAAGAGGAAGACTTCAGCCTCAAGAGGAAGACTTCAGCCCAAGAGGAAGACTTCATCCTCTATAGGAAGACTTCATCCTCTAGAGGAAGACTTCAGTCTCTAGAGGAAGACTTCAGCCTCAAGAGGAAGACTTCAGCCTCAAGAGGAAGACTTCATCCTCTAGAGGAAGACTTCAGTCTCTAGAGGAAGACTTCAGCCTCAAGAGGAAGACTTCAGCCTCAAGAGGAAGACTTCAGCCTCAAGAGGAAGACTTCAGCCTCAAGAGGAAGACTTCAGCCTCAAGAGGAAGACTTCAGCCTCAAGAGGAGGACTTCAGAGGGTTGTGAAAGCAGCGCAGAGGATCATCGGCCGCCCTCTCCCCTCCCTGTCAGACATTTACACCTCCCGCTGCCCCAGCAGAGACAGGAGCATCGTTAGTGTCCCCTCCTGAGTTTATTTTTAATTGGTTCATGACCTCTAGAGGCTTCAGTTCCTCTACTGACCACTAGGGGCTGCAGTTCCTCTACTGACCACTAAGGGCTGCAGTTCCTCTACCGATCATTAGAGGCTGCAGTTCCTCCTCTGACCACTAGAGGCTACAATTCCTCTACTGTCCACTAGGGGCTGTAGTTCCTCTACCGATCATTAGAGGCTGCAGTTCCTCCTCTGACCACTAGAGGCTGCAGTTCCACCTGACCTCCGGACCTCTTGTCTACGGGTTGATTCACGTGGAGGCAGATCTCTGAGTGGAGACAATAATCTGATAGTTGTGTCTGTTCCTGTTTCTGGGCAGAGCTACAGATGATTGCTCATTAACTTTTTAATGCTGTTGGTGATTTCATCACCAACAGCAGCTCGATCCAGTCTCTGAAGCTGCTCTCTCATTTCAGGAAGGACACTCACGTTTGTACGACCTTTGCAGAAACAACACAGGAATGTGACTTTGGTTCCAGAGAGCTGAACAGATCAAACCTTCAGCAGAATCAATGTCATCTGCACTTCAAAGACACTCGGCTTAAAAAAAAAAGAAGGAAATGACTCAATAATTCATGAGTTTGCATCTCTACAGCCCTCACAGTTTCCAGCTCAGAGATGTTGTGTCTCACTCAGACTGAATGTTTTCCTCCCTGCTGGTTGACAGAAACCCACCAGAGAGTCTTCAGATAGAACAGCGATCACGCAGAGTATTGGAGCATTGATCTGACAGGCCGTCAGTCTGAGCAACTCTAGGAGCCGCCCACCACAGGTGTGCAGGTGATACAGAGCTGCAGCATCATGGAGAAGCAAGACATCCAAATCATTATCACAGTATCTACATGAGACAAACAAGAACTGTTCCAGTGAATGAGACGTCCAACTCTTATCCATTTACACTTTAAATGTTGACATCTCTGACCTGACTGCAGAGTAAAAAGACACTAGTCCCGCCCACTGAAGTAGACGTTCATGTAGAAGTCACATCATTATCATCATCATCACCAGCGTCAACTGTGAACACGTGTCACATGATTTCCTGATATCACATTTTTCAGAGCTGCTTTGACACTTCCTGGACCTGCTCTGAAACATCTCTAAGTATCAGCAGCAGAAGTTAGGTCTGAAGTTAATGATGACCAGTTTTAAATATAGCCATATATGCCTTCTCAATTAGCTTTAAACACACAGAGATGTTTATTTCTTATTGTGGTTATTTATTACTTGAATTGTTATTTTCCTGAATCAGACATTTAAAACTCCATCCAACTGTTCTCACATCCTCATACTCTCATACAGAGAAAAATAAACACTCAAAAGTTGTTACATCTGCACTGAAACTGAATATGCAACAAATATTTTTTTTAAAGGCTCAATTTTAATTCTCTCAAGCTACACATTTTGTTTGAAACGTTGCATTTATAATGCATTGTACGTTTCCGATTTTCTTTTAAGTGAAAATGTGGAAAAAATGTGGCTAGTCGTGATGTTCCCTGCGTACCACCAGAGGGCGCCGGCGTGCCACTGACCTCCATGTTGAAATGTCCAACTGGTCAGTAGAGGACTCACTTCAATCACGCTGACCTCCAGAACTCTGAGAGTTTGGGATGTTTTTTTTTAAATCTGAATCAAAATCTGAATCAAATTAAAACTACAACACTTACATGATCCAGTATGTTATTCCCAACAGAACATTGAGAGACCTGCAGCTGGAACCACATCTGGAATGAGCTCATTTACTGGAGAAAACTGGAACATTTATCAGTTTAAACATTTATGTTGTCAATGTTCTGTTAGGAATTAAATACTGGATCATGTAAGTGTTGCAGTTTTAATTTTATTCAGATTTAGAAAACATCCCAACCTTTCAGAATTCAGGTTTTAATATAATATAATATAATATAACCATGCTTGTTTTAAATACAGTCATTAACTTTTACAATCACATATTTCATCAGATTTTTAGATTTTTTTCTCCTAAAAAGTAATATTTAGTTGCGAAATCTTTCAACAGCACTCATCGTCACAACTTTTTGCCACGAAATCACAAATTTATCTAAATCACTATTTTAAAGTAATTATTAGGGGTGTAACGGTACATGTATTTGTATTGAACCGTTTCCGTACAGGTAGGTCGGTTCGGGACGGGGGCGTACCGAACGAGTTTCCACACGGACATATTAAGTAGAGGACCGCACGTTGTGGAGCAGAGCGCTGCAGCCGCACATGCGCAG
The DNA here is from genome assembly GCA_018398805.1 of Hirundichthys speculiger. Taxonomy (NCBI): domain Eukaryota; kingdom Metazoa; phylum Chordata; class Actinopteri; order Beloniformes; family Exocoetidae; genus Hirundichthys; species Hirundichthys speculiger. The sequence goes on from JAGFBZ010000539.1 coordinate 77,348, forward strand.
TTGTGCGCACACGGTCAGTGTTGCCAACTTAGCGACTTTGTCGCTATATCTAGCGACTTAATTTGTCAAAAGCGACTAGCGACAAATCTAGCTACTAGCTCTAGCTCTTTTTCTGGTGATTTTGAAACTCACGCGCACTCAAACCGCTAGGTTTGAAGCCATCACTTGGCTGGTGTCTGCCTCGCGAGCCGCGCTTCTCTCTCCCTCTCTCTCTGCCGGGCTCAGTGCACAGCCAGCGCGAGTTTCTGTGTGCGGACTGGGCGCGTGTCACCACATACACAGGCGAGGCGACGCGCGTGCACACAAACACCCTAATCAGTGGTAGAGAACGCTGGCTTCAAACACATGATAAAGGTAATTGAGCCCCGATATCAATTACCTTCTCATCCACATTTTAGCCAGAAAATCATACCAAGACTTTATGAAAGAATAAAAAGATTAGTTTTTAAAGAAACACCCTGAGCCTTATTCATGTTATTTAATCTGAGCAACAACTTGAAACTGTTCAGTGTTGCAACTGTTCAATTTTGCACATCACATGGATTCTTTTTTTAAGCAAAAGTCTGAGCCAATATTATTTTTATTTTGTTTTTCAAAATATCTACATTCTAGAATATTGTATTTATATTTTTGAGCAGAATTCTAGCTTTGTATAGGCTAATGTTCCTATTGTTAAAAAGCACAAAAGTGTGTTATAAACAACTAGCACATTTATATTTTGCATTTATGTTTCTTACTGTACCGAAAATGAACCGAACCGTGACCTCAAAACCGAGGTACGTACCGAACTGAGAGTTTTGTGTACCGTTACACCCCTAGTAATTATAGAAACTTCTCATCAAAATCACAACTTTGTGACATAAAATTATGAATTTATGTCATAAACTTTTGAATTTTGTATTTCTGGGACTTCTGCTGTAAAATCGCAACTTTTGTTGTAAAATTTAAGTTTTTGACATCAAGACTTTTGACATAAAAATAACTTTCTGTTTCAAATTTGTGAATTTCATAAAACTTTAAAAAAGCTACTTAATGTCCTTTACAGTTTTTTTGATTACTTACACACTAAGATTAAAACTAGTTCACTATTAGCAAAACCTTACACTCAAGAAGTAAAACATCAGCCCATATTTGCACAACTATAAGCACATTGTCAACCTCACACTTGTTGCAAAACACTAAACACACTAAACATACATTACACTCCAAAAGCTATCATGAAGTCACTTCCTTGCAACACCAAAGCACTGACTGTCAAATTAGCACACCGTCCAACCAACTGGTTCAACACAGTCATCAGGTGTGAAAACACTCGTTTGCTTAATTGTAGACACACCAATCAGCTGTGACATCACTATAAAAAGCAGCAGTTGAGTTCATTGGTCTTCAAGCACAATGGAAAGAGTCGGAGAAAGACTAAGATGACGAGGAGGAGGAATCAACAGAGGAGGAGGCCATGCTGGAGGTAGAGGTAGAGGAAGAGGTAGAGGAAGAAGTAGAGGTAGAGGTAGAGGAAGAGGTAGAGGTAGAGGTAGAGGAAGAGGTAGATGTAGAGGTAGAGGTAGAGGTAGAGGTAGATGTAGAGGTAGAGGAAGAGGAAGAGGAGAGAGGTAAGGTAGAGGTAGAGGAGAGAGAGGAAGAGGAGAGAGAGGTAGAGGAAGGGTAAGGAAGAGGAAGAGGTAGAGGTAGAGGAAGAGGTAGAGGTAGAGGAAGAGGTAGGAGAGGTAGAGAAGGGTAGAGGAAGAGGTAGAGGTAGAGGAAGAGGAAGAGGTAGAGGAAGAGGTAGAGGTAGAGGAAGAGGAAGAGGTAGAGGGAAGAGGAAGAGGTTAGAGGAAGAGGGTAGAGGTACAAGGAGAGAGGAAGAGGAGAGGAGAGGAAGAGTAGAGGTAGGGAGGGTAGAGGAAGAGGTAGAGGTAGAGAAGAGGTAGAAGAGAGAAGAAAGAGGTAGAGGAAAGGGAAGAGGAAGAGGAAGAGGTAGAGGGTAGAGGAAGAGGTAAGAGGGTAGAGGAAGAGGAAGAGGAAGAGGAAGAGGAGAGGGTAGAGGTAGGAGAGTAGAGGTAGAGGTAGAGGAAGAGGAAGAGGGGAGGTAAGGAGAGGGTTAGAGGTAGAGGAGAGGTAGAGTAGAGGAAGAGGAAGAGTAGAGGAAGAGGAAGAGGTATTAGGGGAGCAAGGTAGAGGTAGAGGTAAGAGGAAGAGGTAGAGGAAGAGGAAGAGGAAGAGGTAAGAGGAAGAGGGAGTAGGAAGAGGTAGGGAAGAGGTAGAGGTAGGGGAAGAGGTAGAGGGTAGGAGGAGGTAGAGGTAGAGGAAGAGGTAGAGGTAGAGGAAGAGGGAAGAGGAAGAGAGGCGAGGTAGAGGTAGAGGAAGAGGTAGAGGAGGAGAGGAGGTAGAGGAAGAGGTAGAGGTAGAGGAAGAGGAAGAGGTAGAGGAAGAGGAAGAGGTAAGAGGAAGAGGAAGAGGTAAAGGAAGAGGAAGAGGTAGGAGGTAGAGGAAGAGGTAGAGGTAGAGGAAGAGGAAGAGGTAGAGGAAGAGGTAGAGGTAGAGGAAGAGGAAGAGGAAGAGGTGAGGTAGAGGAAGAGGTAGAGGTAGAGGAAGAGGAAGAGGAAGAGGAAGAGGTAGAGGAAGAGGTAGAGGTAGAGGAGAGGTGAGGAAAGGTAGAGGTAAGAGGGCGAGGTAGAGGAAGAGGAAGGTAGGAGAGGAAGAGGGAAGAGGTAGAGGTCAGAGAAAGAGGTAGAGGTAGAGGTAGAGGTAGGGAAGAGGTAGAGGAAGGAAGAATGGTAGAGGAAGAGGAAGAGGTAGAGGTCGGTGAGGTAGAGGGTAGAGGGTAGCGTAGAGGTAGAGGTAGGAAGAGGTAGCAAGCGGAAGAGGTAGAGGAAGGAGGTAAGAGGGTAGAGGGAGAGGAAGAGGTAGAGGTAGAGGAAGAGGAAGAGGAAGAGGAAGAGGTAGAGGAAGAGGTAGAGGAAGAGGTAGAGGAAGAGGTAGAGGTAGAGGTAGAGGAAGAGGTAGAGGTAGAGGTAGAGGAAGAGGAAGAGGTAGAGGTAGAGGAAGAGGAAGAGGTAGAGGAAGAGGAGTAGAGGTAGAGGTAGAGGAAGAGGAAGAGGTAGAGGAAGAGGAAGAGGTAGAGGTAGAGGAAGAGGAAGGGTAGAGAGGAAGAGGAGAGAAGGTAGAGGAAGAGGAAGAGGTAGAGGAAGAGGTAGAGGAAGAGGTAGAGGTAGAGGTAGAGGAAGAGGAAGCGGGTAGAGAGGAAAGAGGAAGAGGTAGAGGAAGAGGAAGAGGAGAGAAGAGGTAGAGAGAGAGGAGAGGGTAGAGGTAAGGTAGAGAAGAGGTAGAGGAAGAGGTAGAGGTAGAGGTAGAGGTAGAGGTAGAGGAAGAGGTAGAGGTAGAGGTAGAGGTAGAGGTAGAGGTAGGTAGAGGTAGAGGAAGAGGAAGAGGAAGAGGAAGAGGTAGAGGAAGACAAGAAGGTGCTCAAAGAGGACCGAATCTGACAAATGAGATCTGCGCAACACTGGTTGACCACGTTGTCAACCACGGCCTGACGCTGAGGGAGGCTGGACTGGAGTACAGCCAAATCTAAGCCGATATACAGTGGCAAGTGTGATAACAACATTTCGACTGGAAAATAGTTATTGTAAAAATATCATCATATCAAAAACATCTGCACGGTTTCAGTAACTGCTTACAGTACTGTATTCTATTCACTATCAACACTTCTGTTACCTTTTACTGTACTACTGTATTGTATACTGTTTTGTTTTCTACATAGGATTGAGGGTCGGGAGGGTCGGGGGGGGGGGGGGGGGCTCCTATGTTCAAGAACAGCAAGAGAGGGAGATAGTAAACATGGTTTTGGCCAACAATGCTATAACAATCAGCTCCAAGCTAACATTGTCAATAAACACAACATTTTAGAGGTAAATTCACTTTAGCAGTGTGATCTTGCATACTGTCTCATAATCTGTTACTGTAATATGTTTACTAGATCTACACTGAACTACACAATTTTGCCACTGACACTGTTTTTCAGAGACTTTTCCAGATGGATGGAGAGGAGATCCAGCATGAGTTCATTTACGTAGATGAGGTTGGGTTCAACCTGAAGAGATCACGAAGGAGGGGAAGAAACATCATTGGCCACAGGGCTAGGTACTCAATGTCCCAGGGCAACGTGGGGGTAATATAACATATAACACAGAATGAGTCCTCCACCGCCGTGCCCATATAGGCCCTTACAACACAGCACTCATACTTACATTCTTGGACCAACTGCACAACATAACAGCAGCAAATCAAATCGATCACATTGTTATCTGGGACGATGTGTCTTCCCACTGCTCTGCTCTGCTCTGGTTCAGAACTGGTTTCAGCAACATCCACATTTCACCGTCATATATCTTCCACCATACTCTCCATTCCTAAACCCTATAGAAGAGTTTTTCCTGGCATTGCGGTACCTCAGCCGTCTCCAGGCTGAGTTTCCCCTCATCCAAGCCCTGGAGGAAGCCCCAGACCAGATGGAGGTGCCAGCAATCCAAGGATGGATTCATCATTCAAGACGACTCCAACTCTTCCTGCCTCACCAACTCTGCCCTCTTAGATCCTTCAATTCAACCACCTCCACCTGAGCGGCACCAGCGGGTCAGACATCTGCTGGTACCGCTGGTACCTGGAGATGAGTCTGGAAAGAACCCTGAGCTGTCATTAGTCTACCTGCAGATCTGGAGACCCGCTCGTTAGAGACGCTAAATCTAAACGGGATTAAAACATTTAAACATCAGCAGCAGCGCCACCAGAACAGGAGCACAGACAGAACCGAGCCAGGACCCAGTCCGCTCCAGCTGAGACCAGAACTCAGACTAACTGGTCCTGAGATTTGAAATGAAACAGCAGCTGCATGAAGAACAGCTGCTGAAGTTAGCTTCTGATTCACACCGGCTCTGTTTGACAGAACTGAGACCACTTCAGACCGGGTCCAGATCAGGAACCACTGCACCCCCACTGCTCAGACCTGGATGATCTCCTAGACAGTAAGAACAGCCTGGACCGGCCTGGACCAGCCTGGAATGGAGCTCTGGTGGAGACCCGGTCCTCTCTGGACCAGGACACCAGGACAACAGCGTCGTCTTCTGAAGCGACTGTGAACCTGAAGGACATCTGGACAAACCTTTTTATTCTTTTTCCACGTTTTATCTATTGCACCAAAGAAATGACGAGAAAGATGTATTCTATTTATTATTTCATAAAATACTTTATTAATCATTCTTCTTTTTTTTTTTTTGATGAAATAAAAATGTTTCAGTATTGATATTTATTCACTTTTATGATATGTGTTAATGATGTTTTAGGTTTTTATTCAGAGCTCACTAGTTCAGTTCAAAGTATCTTAAATAAGGGCAGGCCACGCCCCCTAATTATGCACAAATAAATGCCCCTAGGTGGTCAATGATTGATCTGCACTTTCCCATCATTCCTCACTTCTGCTGAGCAGAAACTGAGCCAGAACTCACTGGTCCCAGTTTAGAGCCCTGCAGAACCATCTCACACCAGATGAAGAGACAGACACGGCTGACTGGACCAGGACTCTCTGGACCAGGAAGAGATGACAACAGTTTTAAAAGACTGATCTAAGTTTTAAAAAACCACCATGAAGCCTCCAGAACAGCTGAGACATATATATTTTATATATTCTTCACGAAATAACAGATAATTTATGCCAGGTTTGCAAGTCTATGTACTGTGGTTTTTAATTAGGACCTGGTCTAAATCTGAGTCTACAGTTATAGACCAGAACCTGGTCTAAGATGGTCTAACTGCTGAAAAAGACTGAAAAATTCCCCCTTTATTGAGTTATACTAAATAGAATACAGCGTTCACGAATCCCAAACTGTGTTTTATATATTATTAATCATCTAAACGATCGTTTAATCAAGGTTGGAGCGGTCTTAGAACAGTTGGTTTTAGTTCAGGACCGGGTCTGATGTGGTCCAACTCTCATATAAAGTAGCGCAATGACACTTTCGCTTTTTGTCGAACCGGAAACTAACTTCAGCGCAGTGAAGTGAAAGCAGATGATCGGAACCGAACTGATGCTGTCTCAGCCGCGAACATCCCGCACCAGTCCCGAACCCAGCACACACACCCACACACACACACACGCGTAGACCGGGTCAGAACTTACGCCCTGGCTCTGGGGAAGCCCATGGATAACAGCACGTCCAGGTGGGAGCCGCTCTTCACGGAGCCGGTTCGGTTCTGCCGGAGCCTCCGAGGGACGATTTTACTGTACAGATCCTCTTTGGCGGCCATGCTGACCCGCCTCAACCCCCACGACCACCGGTGTCACCTGGTCCGACACGGACACCGAGCAACGACTGACGGAGCTTCAGCGGTCCGCAGCAGCAGGCGGAGCCGACTGGAGAGCAGCTCAGAGCGGCCACAGGAGAGAGGAGGGCCCGCCCCCTGGAGGAGGCGGAGGACCCGCCCCCGAGGCTGAGGGCACGCCCCCTGGAGGAGGCGGACGACCCGCCCCCGAGGCTGAGGGCACGCCCCCTGGAGTAGGCGGATGGCACGCCCCCGAGGCTGAGGCCACGCCCCCTGGAGGAGGCGGACGAACCGCCCCCGAGGCTGTAAAATATCTTGTAAAATCCCAACTTCTCAGACATTTTCATGAAGAATCGAGGTTTATCTTCTATAATTGTGACCTTGTTGTCTTAAAAATCACAGCTTCTTTGAGAAATGGGTTTTGCTGTTGAATTTTAAGTAACAAAACAAAGAACAACTTTTATTGCTGAAAGAAAAACTGTAAAACCTTCTTTGCAAACACTGTCTTCTCAGAAAAATCCAGACAATTTTTCTCACAAAAAATAAAAATGTAATGATCATTTCATCATGAATGATTTCATCCTTTACAGATTGACAGGAACTGCTGCGTCTCTAAGACCATTGCTGATGTCTTTCCCTCTTGACATTGTGTTTACACAAACCTGAATGTGCCAGACCCGTAAACTGTCAAAACATCTGCTTCGATGGAGGTCTGCACATCTGCTGATCAGCTCATCAATGGAGATGATCAGCTCATCAGTGATGGTGATCAGTTCATCAATAATATTAATCAGTTTTCTGTTGTTGCTCATCTCAGTCTGCATTTTTCTAATAGTCACATTGATCTGAGGATTTTTATAATGTGAAATGTTGATTAAAAGTATTAAAGGTAATAAGGGTTTTCAAGTTTAATCACCGTCACAAAGAGACTTAACATGAGGCAACTGACAAAAGAAACATGATCAAATGCTTTAAATTAGAATATTTTAATATCAAATTACCATCAAGAATACAAATATAATGATCTGAAGTCTGTCGTAACTACATCTGACATCTACATGGAACATTTACAGAAATCATCTGGTTCTGTTGATGATCAATCAGGGAACCTTAAAGCAACTATAACATGTTTAAAATGTCTACATGATCAGATTATTTGGTTCATGGGATTTAAAAATTATAAATTCTCACCCAGAATCAAAGATACCAAGAGAAAAAAAAATTGGTTTTAAAATACATCTGTTTAGGCTGATTTCATGGTGCTGGTCCACATGTCTCTGAACTACAGGAGCCTCTGATGGACAGGAGGCGGACCCGCCCACCACTGACAGAAAGTGACGTCAGCAGGAAGTCTGAGGTCAGCGCTGGAGTCTGGCAGCGCTGTCGGATGGGTCATACGGACTGATGAGACAGAAGACGCAGCCCGCCTCCTGGAAAGCTCGCTTCATCTCCACCTGGTGGTCAGAACAGGAACTGCATCAGTCACGGAAGAAACCGTCCTCCCAGACAGCTGACCAATCACAGAAGGGCTTGTAGGGAGAGTTCTGATGGGCTCAGGGGTCTGTCAGGACCGTGGACCAGAGTCCTGGTTTAAGAGTCTGGGTCCCTGAAGACCAGAGTCCTGGTCCAAGGGTCCGGGTCCCTGTAGACCAGTTCCCATTTACATTCAGGTCCATGTCCAAACCCCAGCTCCCCGCTTCAGGTCTCCATCTGGTCCAGGTCTCTGTCTAGTCCTTTGTCTGGCCCAGGTATCTGTCTAGTCCTTTGTCTGGCCCAGGTATCTGTCTAGTCCTTGTCCCAGGTATCTGTCTAGTCCTTTGTCTGGCCCAGGTATCTGTCTAGTCCTTTGTCTGGCCCAGGTATCTGTCTAGTCCTTTGTCTGGCCCAGGTATCTGTCTAGTCCTTTGTCTGGCCCAGGTATCTGTCTAGTCCTTTGTCTGGTCCAGGTATCTGTCTAGTCCTTTGTCTGGTCCTCTGTTCATATCTCTGTCGGGTCCAGGTCTCCAGGTCTCTGTCTGGTCCTGTGGTCAGGGTCTCTGTCTAGTCCTTTGTCTGGTCCTGTGTTCAAGGTGTCTGTCTGGTCCTCTGGTCCAGGTCTCTGTCTGGTCCAGGTCTCCAGGTGTCTGTCTGGTCCTGTGGTCCAGGTCTCCAGGTCTCTGTCTGGTCCAGGTCTCCAGGTCTCTGTCTGGTCCTGTAGTCCAGGTCTCTGTCTGGTCCAGGTCTCCAGGTCTCTGTCTGGTCCTGTGTTCAAGGTGTCTGTCTGGTTCTCTGGTCCAGGTCTCTGTCTGGTCCTGTGGTCCAGGTCTCCAGGTTTCTGTCTGGTCCTGTAGTCCAGGTCTCTGTATGCTCCAGGTCTCCAGGTCTCTGTCTGGTCCTGTGGTCCAGGTCTTTGTCTGGTCCGGGTCTCCTGGTCTCTGTCTGGTCCAGGTCTCCAGGTCTGTCTGGTCCTGTGGTCCAGGTCTCTGTCTGGTCCAGGTCTCCAGGTCTCTGTCTGGTCCAGGTCTCCTGGTCTCTATCTGATGTATTGTGGGATATAGTGAATTTTCTAAAATAATTGGACTGAATATTCCAAAACCTGCAGAACAGAGACCATGAATGTAGATACGAGACAGGCTCTGGGGGACTCAGTCCCAGGTCCTCATGAGGACCACCACTGAAACCTCTGAGTTGTCTTCAGTCATCAATCCTGCATTAACACCTTCAGTCAAGGACATTTAATCCTGCTGAGACCCGTCAGCTCCGACAGAGAGGGACCAAAGCTCCTGGTGGTCCAGTCCTACCAGTCTCTCCTGGTCCAGTCCTACCAGTCTCTCCTGGTCCAGTCCTACCAGTCTCTCCTGGTCCAGTCCTACCAGTCTCTCCTGGTCCAGTCTTACCAGTCTCTCCTGGTCCAGACACAGCCCCACCACGGCCCCCCCGCTGCCTGGTAGCTTCACCGCTGAGCCGAACTGCAACACCAGGACAAACTCTGTGAATGTTCACGTCAGAATCCTGCGGCGGTGAGAAGTTCTGCTCCACCTCGCACCCACCTGCCTCGCCAGCTGGACCATCCTGAGGTTCCCGGGACCCAGACAGTCATCCGTGTAGACGGACCTGAGGAGACACGCTCACCTTATCTGATGCAAGTAGCACTATGATGTCACCAGTACCTGAACAACCAGCTCCTCTCCAGGTGCAGGACCAGAGACTCTACCAGAGTCCCTGCTGAATGGACTCCCTCCGTCCCCCAAGTCCCACAGAACATCCCTGGTCCAGCAGTCTCGCTGTCTTCAGCGTGACCTCAAGTCCAACAGGGATCGTTTTAAGCGGCACCTGCTCAGGTGGACTCCTGAGATCATGACCTGAAGGTGTCGAGATCACCTGACAGTCTTGTTCTTTCTGGGATTAAACATTTAAAAAGGATGAGTGGTGTCAGATAAGATTCTAAGCCGACCTTCTTGTGGTTCAGATCTCTTCTGAACTTCTAATCTTCTAAACTGATGGTGGTTTTATTCTGAAAATCCTCCATGAGACTTCCTGCCAACTTGATTTGTTCTGGGTTCATTCTGTGGGTCTGGATCTTCAGGGAGAGTCCAGCCGTCCCACATAGGATGTCCCCAGCACCTGCAGGAGGGCCACCTGAGCCAGGGACCTTAGCATCTAGAGCCTCGGTCACTGAAAATGGCTCCTGGGACTAGATCACCTCTCTGGTGGGGAAGGAACCTGAGCTTCTGCTTGATGTTCAGAGGTACCGACTAGATAGAGTAGTCGGGCTCAGCTCCAGTCTGGAACCAGTCTCCTCCAGAGAGGCTGGACCTCGTTCCCCTCTGGAGCCACTTAAACCCCCAGCTGGTACTTTGGGGTTGTCCTCGGTAGAAGACACCTGCACCTCGACACTGAACAGCAGTTGAGACTACTGACCACGAAACATCCAGGTTACCTCCTCAGCTCAAAGTTCTGGTCCATCAGCTGTGCCAGTCGGCTCCAGTCTCCATCCTGGATCGAGGTCCTGACAAAAAAAAACCACTGTGATCAGTCTGAAAGCAGAGCTGCTGTAGACTCTCTGGAGGTCTGATGGGTGGCGGTCGGTGAACCCTTACCGGGCCTGATCCGTCAGCTCAGCAAAACGCCTCATGGCCTCAATTACCGCCGACTCCCCTGAGGAGAAACACGAAACAAGCACTTCAACAGAGGATCTGTTAGGACCTTCAGCACCTTCAGGTGGTGCTGCTGGATCTGTTAGGACCTTCAGCACCTTCAGGTGGTGCTGCTGGATCTGTTAGGACCTTCAGCACCTTCAGGTGGCGCTGCCGGATCTGTTAGGACCTTCAGCACCTTCAGGTGGCGCTGCCGGATCTGTTAGGACCTTCAGCACCTTCAGGTGGTGCTGCCGGATCTGTTAGGACCTTCAGCACCTTTAGGTGGTGCTGCCAGATCTGTTAGGACCTTCAGCACCTTCAGTTGGCGCTGCTGGATCTGTTAGGACCTTCAGCACCTTCCGGTGGCGCTGCTGGATCTGTTAGGACCTTCAGCACCTTCAGGTGGCGCTGCCGGTATCTGTTAGGACCTTCAGCACCTTTAGGTGGCGCTGCCGGATCTGTTAGGACCTTCAGCACCTTCAGGTGGCGCTGCTGGATCTGTTAGGACCTTCAGCACCTTCCGGTGGCACTGCTGGATCTGTTAGGACCTTCAGCACCTTCAGGTGGCGCTGCCAGATCTGTTAGGACCTTCAGAATCTTCAGGTGGTGCTGCTGGATCTGTTAGGACCTTCAGGACCTCGACCTGGGCCTAGGCCTAGGCCTGGACCTGGACCCATCCCCTGACTCTGGACCTGGGCTTCCAACTGGGCCTGGGCCTGGACCTGGACCTGGACCTGGGCCTGGGCCCATCCCCTGAACCTGGACTCATCCCCTGACTTTGGACCTGGGCCTCGACCTGGACCTGGGCCTGGGCCTGAGCATGGACCTGGACCTGGACCTGGGCCTGGGCCTGGACCCGTCCCCCGACTCTGGACCTGGGCCTGGACCTGGACCCGTCCCCTGACTCTGGACTTGGGCCTGGGCCTGAGCATGGGGCTGGACCTGTCCCCTGACTCTGGACCTGGACCTGGGGCTGGGCCCCTGACTCTGGACCTGGGCCTGGGACCCTGACTCTGGACCTGGGCCTGGGCCTGGACCCGTCCCTTGACTCTGGACCTGGGCCTGGACCGGTCCCCTGGGCCTGGACCCGGGCGTGGACCTGGACTTGGACCAGGGCCTCAATCTGGACCTGGACTGAGCCTGGACCCGTCCCGTGGACCTGGACCCATCCGCTGACTCTGGACCTGCCCCCTGACTCTGGACCTGGGCCCGTCCCCTGACTCCTCTCTCAGACACCCTGCAGGACCGGATCGTACCGTTGAGCCAGCGCTGGCGGATGTTGCTGTGGATGCGTCCGGAGTCGCTGGGGTCGCTCAGGTAGGCCAGCCAGAACCCTGGGAGGTTGCTCATGTCCATGGAGACATAGTTCCCTGAGAAGACACACACCAGAACCACTGCAGCAGCTCATCTGCTCAGAGACGTTTCTACACCGAGACCCTCAAACACTCCTGAAGGGTCCGGAAGAACCGGACAAACCTGCCGCGACAGCCCCCCCTGGCTTCTGAGGTCAATCAACCAAACTATTAACCCAAAAATGGGAAAATGAGCAGAAAAAAAGCTGCAGGACTCCAGGATGGAGGAGATCCACCCTGAGTTCCTGAAGGTTCTGGATGTTGTTGGACTGTCCTGGTTGACACGGACTGGACCTCTGCTGAAGGTCCTGTCCTAACTGGGATCAGCAGAAGTTAATGGATGGATGGATAAAAAAGCTTAAGGTGACCCTTCAGAAGCTCCGGGGCATCACTGGGGTTTGTCCAGTTCTTAGTAGAACATCAGACTCTTTCCTGCAAAGCACTTTATAAAGAACTAATTAACAAGGAAGAACTAATTAACAAGAAAGAACTAATTAACAAGGAAGCATCACTTCCAGCGTTCAAACCCTTCTGTTGAGCACAAACACATCAGCAGCATCTCCTTCAGTACCGTAGCCCTGCTCCTCCATGATCTTCTCGCTGAAGTCCATGTAGACCAGCCCTTCATAGACCTGCAGGGACAGAAGGACACTGAGGCCCGTTTCTGCTGGTGTCTGCAGTCCAGAACTGAGCGTCCACGGTTCTGACCTGAACGACTCGGTCCTGCAGACCAGCTGTGATGAACAGCTCGTCCGTCTCCACGTTCAGGATGAAGTTGGCTCGGACCGGTTTGGGCAGATCCTTCAGTTGGACCACACAACAGTTCAGAGGCAGAGCGACGGGAAGATAAGAGATAAATCGAGGAAGAAAAGGAGGAAGAAGAGCCTCACGCTGTCTGTGATGTTGTAGAACTTCATGAGACACTTCAGAGTGGCTGAGACGATGGCGCTAAGACCAGAGAAGACCATCACTGAGGACGTTCTTCACCGTATTTGAACAAGTGTGTGGAGAAGAAAGCTGTTTACCTGCTTCCAGCGAGGCCCTGCATGGAGACAAACATGGAGACAAACATGGAGACACAAACACATCAGTGTCTCAGCGTTGACACGTTCGCGATCTGACGGTTTCTCCTCAACGCGCAACTCACCACCTGCCGAGGAACGTTGGTGTCGTACTTCAGAGTGAAGTTCTGCTTCGTCAAAGCGATGCTGCAGGAGAACAGAAGACGCAGGTGAGACAACATCAGGACAACACGCCACGTCCTAGCTGAGAACTGGACACATCTAGACCACGTTCTTCAGTCCCATGGTCCTGCTCTGCTCCAGCACACCTGATCGAAGGGACCCGCCGATTTGATCCAGGTGTGTTAGAGCTGGGAAACATCTAAACCATGAAGGGCAGTGGGACCTGAGGACCAGGACTGAAGATACTGATCTGGCAAGTTGAAACCAAATCTTTGCAACAACTGACACCTGACAGTCTACAGCCTCTGCAGAACAATCATCACCATGATCATCATCATCATCATCATGATCATCATCATCATGATGATGACGATCATCATCATGATCATCATCACCATGATCATCATCATGATCATCATCACCATGATCATCATCACCGTGATCATCATCGTGATCATCACCATCACGGTGATCATCATCACCATCACGACGGCGATGACGATGATGATGATGATCATCATCATCATCATCATCATCGTCATCATCATCATCATGATCATGATCTTCATCATCATGATCATGATCTTCATCATCACCATGATGATAATGGTGATGAAGATCATGATGATGATGATGGTGATGATGATGATGATCACCACCACTAGACTGAAACTCTTCACGTCTCGGTGTCAGAACATCTGAAACTGTTGTGTGACAGCAGGAGTGATGCATGAAAACCATCTCCCCAGACCTCAGGACTACAGAAGCAGGGAGCTGCAGCATCTCACCCTTGTTTGGAGCAGAACTGGTAGAACTTCTTACATGTGGCCTGCAGCAGTCGCAGACCTCCCAGATACCTGCAGGAACCAACGAGGAGCTGTCAGAACCTTGAACACCAGCCCAGTCCTGCGTCTCAGCTCAGCACTCACCCCTCCTTCCTGCTGATGCAGAACAGGTCCTGCAGGCTGCCGAACTCTGTGGGGTCATTGAGTGGATGTGGGAGCAGAACCTACAGAGATGACAGACGGGGTTAGCACCGCATGTCCCCAACCAGGCCAGCCCACCTGTGGACGGGTCACCGTGGGACTGCGTTACCAGAGTCTGGCTCTCCACCAGAGTAACCTCGGCCCAGAAGTTGGAGATGCTCATGGCGATGGTCTTCCCGTTGAAACCATCTGAGGGATTTCCCATCAGCCCAACCCTGCCGGACACCAGACACATGGACATCAGCCATCTGCTCACGCTGAGACACTGGAGGACGCCGGAGGTAGTTTCCTCACCTGGCATACGAGCGGCAGGTGATGGGTTTGGCCGGGTTGTCTCTCCTCTTGGTGGAGTAGTGAGTGAGCCACCTGGTGTAGTCTGACAGGCCCTGAGACCATCAGGGAAGAGATCACAATAATGATCTGGTCTGGTCTGATACGAGCGTCCCTGCAGGACAGTGGATCTGCATGGCTTTGTTGCCATGGCGCCAACATCAGCAGGGGTGGGGCTGATGTGATGTCACAGAATAAGAGCTCAAATACAGATGTAATCAATTTTTCATTCAAGGTCAACTCTGAGAGCTAAAGTAATGCTTGCTCCTGAAAATATAAAATAAAAATGGTTGGATGGTTCAATCAGAGAGCAGAGGGGGAGGAGCTTGAGCAGCACCTGCAGTCTCCCTGTGCAGGTGGCTGTTAAATAATATTAAAAGTAAAAGGCAGGACGTCCTTCACCGAGGCACGAAGACACAGAGGCTCTTCCAGGTCAACCAGGACAGAGTTCTGGTTCAAGGACCCAGGTGTCTGCTCCACCACCAAGGACCGTAATGATTCAGAAACATCTACTCAGAGACAAGAAGCAGGATACGAACCACCTGTCCGATGAGCTGGAAGCCGGTTGGAAGCTTCATCCCAAACACGTCCAGCTGCTTCTCGTTGATGAGCCACTCCTGGACAAGGAACACATGAAAACCACCAATGAAAGAGTCCCCCAACATTTACCAACCCTTGATCGCTCAAACCCAGAGCAGAGCATCTGGAAAGCATCTGGACAGCATCTGGAGAGGATCTGCAGAGTATCTGGAGAGCATCTGCAGAGCATCTGGAGAGCATCTGCAGAGCATTTGAAAAGTATCTGGAGAGCATCTGATGAGTATCTGGAGAGCATCTGCAGAGCATCTGGAAAGCATCTGGAGAGGATCTGCAGAGCATCTGGAGAGCATCTGCAGAGCATCTGATGAGTATTTGGAGAGCATCAGCAGAGCATCTACAGAGCATCTGGAGAGGATCTGCAGAGCATCTGGAGAGCATCTGCAGAGCATCTGATGAGTATCTGGAGAGCATCTGCAGAGCATCTGGAGAGCATCTGCAGAGCATCCGGTGAGCTTCTGCAGAGCATCCGGAGAGCTTCTGCAGAGCATCTGGAGAGCATCTGCAGAGCATCTGGAGAGCTTCTGGAGAGCATCTGGAGAGCATCTGCAGAGCATCTGGAGAGGATCTGCAGAGCATCTGGAGAGGATCTGGAGAGCATCTGGTGAGCTTCTGCAGAGCATCTGGAGAGCATCTGCAGAGCATCTGGAGAGCATCTGGAGAGCATCTGCAGAGCATCTGGAGAGCATCTGCAGAGTATCTGGAGAGCATCTGGAGAGCATCTGCAGAGCATCTGGAGAGCATCTGCAGAGTATCTGGAGAGCATCTGGAGAGCATCTGCAGAGTATCTGGAGAGCATCTGGAGAGCATCTGCAGAGTATCTGGAGAGCATCTGGAGAGCATCTGGAGAGCATCTGGAGAGCAGAGCATCTGGAGAGCATCTGGAGATCATCTGGAGAGCATCTGCAGAGTATCTGGAGAGCCTCTGGAGAGCATCTGGAGAGCATCTGGAGAGCATCTGCAGAGTATCTGGAGAGCATCTGGAGAGCATCTGCAGAGCATCTGGAGAGCAGTATCTGGAGAGCATCTGGAGAGCATCTGGAGAGCATCTGCAGAGCATCTGGAGAGCATCTGGAGAGCATTTGCAGAGCATCTGGAGAGCATCTGGAGCAGCATCTGGAGAGCATCTGGAGAGCATCTGGAGAGCAGAGCATCTGGAGAGCAGCAGCATTGCATGGAGAGCATCTGGAGAGCATGGAGCATCTGGAGAGCATCTGGAGAGCAGAGCATCTACCAACCATGTGAACGTGGTCCACATGGTTGGTACTGGTCTGACTCGTCCCAGATGGGAGCTGGACTGGGTCAGGGCTGCTCTGAAGCTCTAGGAGCAGCTGAGAGGTTCTGGGTAGGTGGCGTCAGGATTTCATCTTCCTGTAGATGATCTGCTTCTGTTCATCCATCAAGGATCTTCAACCTGAGACTGCAGTTCTGGGTCAGGAGTGACGCTCGCCTCAGGGGGAGGAGTCTGAGTATGTCGGGGTGGACAGGTGGACTCTGTACCGGTCTGGACTCTTCCTTGGAGACCATAGAAGCTCAGTCATCTAGGAGAGACTCAGAGTAGAGTCGCTGCTGCTCCACATGGAGAGGAGCCAGCTGAGGAGCTTCATCTGGTCAGGATGACTCCTGGACGCCTCCCTGGGAGGAGTTTCATTAGCTCAGACATCCGGTCGCTGAGCAGACTGAAGATTTGAGAAGTTTGATAGACGAGTGAAGCAGGAAAAAAAAAGTTTTCTTCATGCATCCACAGGAACAGAAGTTCATCGTTTCTGCTGAGAGAACAGAAACAAACCCTCCCTGGTCTGGAAGTGTCAGGTACCGACCCAGAAGTGTCCGAAGGTCCGGTTGGAGCCCCCAGGCTGCTGGCTGAGGAAGGCTGACATGTGGGTCAGCGTCTCTCTCCGGATGCAGTAGAAGACCACGCTGGCCAGCCGCGACGCCGTCACGCCCTCCTGAGGTTTCTCCAAGAAGCGGCTCACCCTGATTTACAGAGAAACCAGGTGGATTACAAACTGACACTACAGAGCTTTCTGTATTCTGCCCCCTTAAACATTTTGTTGAAAAGAACTACCAACCCCTTTCTGAAAAATACTGTTAGGGTCTGGTATGAAGTACGTACAGTGGTGGAAATAAGTATTTGACGGAACCACCCGGAACCATCTGGAATGACAGCCTGCTCACCTGTGGCTGTGGGGACACACCTCCACGATGCCCCTGGAGCTGCTCTCCTCCGTGTCCTCCAGCTGGTAGTAGATGATCAGCTCTCCAGGCTGAAACAGACCAGAAACACCAACTCCAGCAGCTCAATAAAATACCCCCCATGAACCACAAACGTTCATCCAATTTCTCTAAATCACAACTTGTTGGCAGCAAATCACAATTTTGTGTAATAAAAACAATATTGTGACTTTCTGACAGAAATTCTCAACTCTTTGTTGTAAAGTCACAGCTTTTATTGTGAAAGGTAAACTTTTAGAGGTCAGACTTCTGACAGCGGACCAGCTGCTCAGCAGCCGTTCTGCTGGTAGGACACCTGTCAACTCCGAGGTCTAAGGGGGAGGAGCCTGAGCAGCTGGAGTCTACCTGTGCAGGTGCCTGGAGACAGCCATCAGCAGCCAATCAGATACATCCCACCGAACAGTCTGGACCTCTGCTGGCGATGTTCTGGTCTTTACAGATGTTCATGGAACAGCTCAGTGTCTGAACCGTGTTCCTTGTATTGGAAACAGTCTTTAAAGACGAGGACGTCCATGTCCATCCGGTGCAGGACGTGTCTGTGTCCACCAGCTTCTGAAGGTCTCAGAGGCTCTGAAAGTCTGAACTAGGGATTAGAGATGCGCGGTTGAACCGCTATCGGGCGGATGACTCGTCAAAAAATAATACTTTAATTAAATTCGGGCGGGTTGCGGTTGAAGCACTCAAATAATAATAATAAGAAAAAATATTTTACATATTATTAAAAAGGATGGCGGGTCGGTTCGGTTTTGAAAATTGGTGAAAAAACGTTCCTGCAAATGGATAGCAGGCGGATAGAGATTTTAAGAAGCGGTTGCGGGTTAAAATATACGTCATCTGCGCATCTCTACTAGGGATGCACGATAATATACCGATAACCGATAACTTTTAGCTCCTAAAGGCCGATACCAATAACTGATAACACACACATATACCTAAGATCATTACATCAATACTATGAACAAAATCAAAAATAGTTTTGACTTTTTAAATGAACAGATATTTATTTTTTCCAATGAAAACCTATTTGATATCTAACATCAACTTAAATAAGGTTCATTACTGACTGATATAAAAAAAATAAAGGCTCATTGAACTGATGGAAATACATGAATCAGAATTACAAACTGAAAAAGATTAACATTTAAAGGATTTTGGCTTGTGGTTCCATTTAAATTAATACCTTTAATTAAAGTAAATGAGGTTCAGAAGCTTTTGTTTTTTTATTTTTTAATCTCATGGAAGCTTTAGATGAGAGAGATGATGGAGAGCAGAGGGGAGACTGCTGCTAGCTTGCGTACGTTAGCATTAGCTCGCTTTAGCGCGATTTCAAAACTACATGGAGCGATTGCTATGTTGTAGGTGGCTGATCAGGTTTTACGTATTAAAGCTTGTGCTTCCCTCCTCGTAGAATTCACTCGGAGGATTCGTCACAAATAACCACCAAACTATCTTCTTCTGAAACTTTAACGAAGTTCCACGCCGCCATGTTTGTTGTGATCAGCGCTGTGCTGCAGGCTGCATTCAAGGTGTAACGTAAACTCCCACGTTCCCCCGTTTGCTAGTCGTTCTTTCAGCCTTTTCTATTTTTTTCTTTTTTTATGTGTAACACGAGGGGAAATACTGCGAATATCAATTCAAGTCAGCAACTACTAAAATTATGACCGAGTTAACGAGTTGTTTACTGGCATGAGGGGGTATTCTTGATTTTCCTGATTGAGAAATCATTTTTCCGATAATGCGACATGCCTTGAACATAACATTCACTGCCGGTCATTCAAGGCTCAGAGGGAGAGAGGCACTGCTGTGTTGACAAAAATATATATGTTATCGGGGCTATTCGTCGTGATATCGGAGTTATCAAAATGATGTCATAATTTCCTAGTTATCGGCCCGATAGTTAAAGGCCTGATAATTATCGGCCTGATAATTATCGGCCCGATAATTATCGTGCACCCCTAGTCTGAATAACGTCCTGATAACTGAGCGCTCAGACACAGAACAGATGCTTCTCACCTTCGATCTGAAGAAGCGGATGACCTGGGCGATATCGAAGTTCTCGTCCGCACACAGCATGTCTCCGGCGATCTGCGTCCACAGAGAACAAACGCTGAGTCTCCAGCAGAACCACCCAACATCTGGGACCTCAGACGGACCCCTCGTACCACCATGACGTCGTCCTGCAGCCGCCGGCTTCGCGTGACCAGCTCCAGGTCCGCCAGGGCGCCGAGCCGGTCCTCCGGCGTGGTGCTGCCGTCGTTCACCACGTTCTCCACCGGGAAGTCGTTGGCCGTGGCCCAGCGCTCGTAGTGCTTGTACCTGCGAAGGTCAGAGCGTCTCAGACTGACAGGTGAGGCGAGAGCCTCCAGATGTTCAGCAGCTGGAAGGACACTCACTTGTCTGCATTTGTGACCAGATAGACCTCAGTGAAGAGCTGCCTCCTGGAGACCAACCAGAGATGAAGAACCGCTTAGTTCTGAAGACCTAAAACATCTGCAGATGTTCACAGACGTTCCCGTCACCTCTTACTTACACGTTGACCGTCTCCCACCAGAAGTCCAGGATCTTCTTCCCCCCTATGCCGGGGGGGGAGCAGCGCCTTGGGAACGCCGGTCAGGTGTTTGTAGAGACCGGTGTCGTCATTCTGAGGAGAGAAAACCCAACAGCAGTGGTGGAACATTCTGCTTCTGTTCCAGCTCTGGAGCTGGATACGACCGTCAGGACCTTGGTCAGTGCACCGCGGTCCTGATGTGGTCCTGGTACGACCACAGCAGGACCACGGTCAGCGCACCGTGGTCCTGCTGTGGTCGTATCCAGCTCCAGAGCTGGATACGACCACATCAGGACCACATCAGGACACAGTTAGATTATCAGCCCACACGGAGGAAAACCACCTCATCTCCATCAGTCCCATAAGTGAATGAAATCAGATGTGATAACGGGACGACACCGACACCACCTCATCCTCACCGGAGATGAACCAAGCTTCTCTGTTCTTCACAGCCATCATGGTTCTTTCAGAGATAAACTTTGTCTTAATTGTGTGATTTGACAAACTGCTGTGTGATTTAGTGAATTCATGTGTAAACTGTGAGATGATGAGTGTTTTAAATCTACATCAGCTGACCAGTTTTATCAAACCCGATTGGCTCAGCAGATAAAACCTGAATTATTTTAAAAACTAATATTTTATTTACATTCTTCAGTTCAGGTCTGCACATCTGTGTTGAGATGATTTTCTCAAAAATATCAGGAGTTTATGATGTCAGAAATTCAGTTATCTCCCAAAAGTGTCCAACTTTGGAATTTATCATTTTATTCTAAAAAAGATTTGAGGTTTTGAATTTATAAATCTGTTATGTAACGTATACATACATACATATATACACACACACACACAATAAATATATATATATATATATATATATATATATATATATATATATATATATAAAAAAAAATTCTTATTTTTTTTCTCTTATTTGCAAATGTTCAACTCATAAAGTTAAAGTTTAAGTTTTTTTCCTTCATAAATTTGTAATTCTATTAAAGTTATAAAGTTTTACTTAATAATGACCATCTTGTCCTCAGAGCTAGAAACTTCCTTTTTTCCATGAAGGAAAAAAAACGATAAGTTCCGACTCTCCGTGCTATTACTATTTAATATTCATATTCATATTATTATTATTATTGAGAAGAAGAAGATGATCTTTTTTTCCCCAATATTCCAACAGTTTAATTGCACCAGCGTCCAGTAGGGGGCGGAGTAAAGACCAGCGCCATGTAACTATAATAATTGCCTTTTTAAATAAACTTACGCTGAAGCTACTTGACTCAAACATTAGCCGAATGTTTCTCTGTATCATAATGATGTCGTCAACATAGTCAGTTGTGATCTAACAGCTACTAAATAAACCCCAGAGGATCAGCGGAGATAAAATGTCAGATTCCTGAACGTGGTTCGGTGAGCGCTTCAGAACAGACTGAACTTTGGACCGTTTATAAAGTTATGTAAAAGCAAACGACAAATTTACCTTAATCTGGGCCTCTAAGAGCGTGCCGTGTCCGGCTACCAGCAGAATGCAGATCATTGGTGAACCTCTTTGTTCAGGTGTGGACTTTAAATGACCGAGACAAACCCGGGACAGGCACCTGAAACGGTGCGCTAACTGATGCACGTATGGATGCACTTCCGGGACGACCCTTCAAAATAAAACTCAAACAAGTCCACAGTTCAACCTCAGGCCTGACTAGGACCAGTGTTGTACCTGAACGCGTTCATTGAACGAAAGTTCACGAACTAGTTCATATTTTGTGCGAACGTGAACTGAACGCGCCCCCTGCTGGGCAGTCGAGGTACTGCAGGTGGGCCATGAGAGGTCATTAAAATTAAACAAATGTGTTTTAAATCCTCGATCTTTTTTAAATATGTTTTTAATTACTGTTAAATATTCATGACATTATTAAAAAAAAAAACATTAAGAAGTAATAAAACAAACCAATTAAGTGTTATTCTACCGTCATTTTAACTTAATAAGTGTCACCTTACAGTAGATGAACTCAATGACTGACAAATTAATTTTTATTTTTTATTTCATGTAATTTTCTCAATTTTTTTTTCAATATTCTTTCTATAACTGTTGAAATAAAGCTGCCATAAAAATCTGAGACTGTTCATTTATTTCTTAGTATGACAACTGCCAGCGAGGGATCAAATACTTATTTCCTCCACTGTACATGTTGACCCCTTACATTAATATCGGATCATGGTTCCTTGTCCTGAATGTTGATCACAGTTGTGATTAAAGGTTCCGGTGGGATGTTAATCTAAATATATAAAAATAGACCAAATGCACCAATAAGACGAAGTAAACTGAACTACTATGGGAGTGTGTGGATGTCTATAATTGATAATAAGGATAATAATAATAATATCAGGTAACGTGACTACAGTATATTGAAGTATTGTCGGTACGTTGAAGTATTACCTCAGATTATAGCTCATTTATCAGTGTTGCCAGATGTACTATAATTATTGTATTTGTTGATTATTTTGATCTCTGTACAATCAGTAATTTAAAAAAATCAAAGATACAATAATTTTCCACTTCCTGTCAGTGAGCGACTGATAAAAGGATTCAGGGTTGGTCTGATCTGTCTGATCAATACTCACATGATAAAACTGACTCTGGATCTGCAGTAAACCGTTCAACCATTTCTCCAGGAAGCTCTTCAGAGTTCGCTAGATTTTTTTTTTTTTATGGTAAAAGTGTTTTATAGGTTCATCCAGTCCAGTCCATCATAAAATAATAATAATACAATACAAATATACTTTATTGATCCCCCGAGTGGGAAATTCAAGTTTTAAGTACACCAGGCGCTGCAGTCTGGTGTACTTGAGGAGCTGGCGGCGTCCAGCGCTCCTTCTCCTTATTATTATTATTATTATTATTATTATTATTATTATTATTATTATTATTATTATTATTATTATTATAATAATAATAATAATAATAATAATAACAACAACAACAACAACACTAATAATACAATAGTTTGTAGCTGCTGGTACGGTAACCTGGCAACGCGTCAGTTGCAGATGCTTCAACAGAGACCACAGGCTCAAATCTACTTTTCGTGATGCTGGGAGGGGGGCTGGAGCTCAGTTGGGAGGGGGGCTGGAGCTCAGTTGGGAGGGGGGCGGGAGCTCAGTTGGGAGGGGGGCTGAGCCCAGTTGGGAGGGGGCTGCTCAGGGAGGGGGGGCTGGAGCCCAGTTGGGAGGGGGGCTGGAGCTCAGTGGGAGGGGGCTGGAGCCCAGTTGGAGGGGGGCTGTAGCTCAGTTGGGAGGGGGGCTGGAGCCCAGTTGGGAGGGGGCTGGAGCTCAGTTGGGAGGGGGGCTGGAGCCCAGTTGGGAGGGGGGCTGTAGCTCAGTTGGGAGGGGGGCTGGAGCCCAGTTGGGAGGGGGGCTGGAGCTCAGTTGGGAGGGGGGCTGGAGCCCAGTTGTTGGGAGGGGGGGAGCCCAGTTGGGAGGGAGGGGGGCTGGAGCTCAGTTGGGAGGGGGGCTGGAGCCCAGTTGGTAGAGTGGGTCGTCCAGCCACTGGAAGGTTGGCGGTTTGATCCCGGGGCCAGACACTGAGCCCTGACTTCTACTTGCCATCGTACAAAAATACTTTACTTTCCAAAGAGAAATGAACAGTAACTGTCCTGATCCAAGTCTCTTCAGATTCATTCTAGAAGGTTCCAGCTGTGTTCAGGAAGGATCTCCTGTAGCAGATCTGAAGATCCTCTGACTGAAGACGCTTTGTTGAATCTCTGTGTTGCGTAGAGGCCGTTCAGGGTTGTCCATGATGTTTTTCATCTGATGAAGTATCCTCCATCATCTCCAGACCAGAACCAGTTTGTTCAGGTTCTCTGATGCTGCTCCAGCAGACTGATAGAAGATCTGAACATCTGGCTGAAACACTTCATCTCACAGCTGGACAGGTTCAGTCTGCTGGAGACACTTGGAGGAGATGCAGTGAAGCTCCAAACATCAGGAATCAGTGATTTCCTCCAGTATCGATCCCACCACACGGGAAAGTCTGGTGTCAATTCAGCATCGCGTATGTCGAAAATCTAAATCTAAAACCTGAGAACCAACATCCTGAATCAGAGAAGAAAACTCTGGAACCAAGAAATCAAAGTCTGTAAGAGAAGCATCACTGACATGCTTCAGAAGAGACTGAGATGGTTTCCAAACAGAGAAAGATGATTGTTCTCGTTTCTGAGCGGCGATAAATAAAAACAAACTCCAAACTTCTTAAACAATTACTGAGTTTTAATAGACAACTGAAAGCTGCTAATGACATTCTGTAAATCATTGGATATATTTGTAATATAGACAGTCCACCGACAACGATGCTCCCCAACCTGTTCACCTGGTTAGTGACATCACTGAAATGTAACTACTGTCCTGGTGAGGCGTCACGGACAAACAGGAAGATGATAGAGCTGATCTAACCGCTGCGAGAGACACTGGAGAGATAAAAACACACCAACAGAAGTAGAAAAGAGGGGAAACGGACCTGCTGCAGCGCTGAAACGGACCTGCTGCAGAGCTGAAACGGACCTGCTGCAGCGCTGAAACGGACCTGCTGCAGAGCTGCAGCTGAAACGGACCTGCAGCACTGAAACGGACCTGCTGCAGCTGAAACGGACCTGCTGCAGCGCTGAAACGGACCTGCTCCAGAGCTGAAACGGACCTGCTGCAGCGCTGCAGCTGAAATGGACCTGCTCCAGAGCTGAAACGGACCTGCTCCAGAGCTGCAGCTGAAACGGACCTTCTGCAGAGCTGAAACGGACCTGCTCCAGAGCTGAAACGGACCTGCTCCAGAGCTGAAACGGGCCTGCTACAGAGCTGCAGCTGAAACGGACCTGCTGCAGAGCTGAAACGGACCTGCTCCAGAGCTGAAACGGACCTGCTCCAGAGCTGAAATGGACCTGCTGCAGAGCTGCAACGGACCTGCTGCAGAGCTGAAACGGACCTGCTGCAGAGCTGAAACGGACCTGCTGCAGAGCTGAAACGGGCCTGCTACAGAGCTGCAGCTGAAACGGACCTGCTGCAGAGCTGAAACGGGCCTGCTACAGAGCTGCAGCTGAAACGGACCTGCTGCAGAGCTGAAACGGACCTGCTCCAGAGCTGAAACGGACCTGCTCCAGAGCTGAAACGGACCTGCTGCAGAGCTGCAACGGACCTGCTGCAGAGCTGCAACGGACCTGCTGCAGAGCTGAAACGGACCTGCTCCAGAGCTGAAATGGACCTGCTGCAGAGCTGCAACGGACCTGCTGCAGAGCTGAAAGGGACCTGCTGCAGAGCTGAAAGGGACCTGCTGCAGAGCTGAAAGGGACCTGCTGCAGAGCTGCAACGGACCTGCTGGAGAGCTGCAATGGACCTGCTGCAGAGCTGCAGCTGAAACGGACCTGCTGCAGAGCTGCAGCTGAAACGGACCTGCTGCAGAGCTGCAGCTGAAACGGACCTGCTGCAGGGCTGGCTGAAACGGACTGCTCAGAGCTGAAACGCTGACTGAAACGGACCTGCTCCAGAGCTGAAACGGACCTGCTCCAGAGCTGAAACGGACCTGCTCCAGAGCTGAAACGGACCTGCTCCAGAGCTTCCTGTACTGGAGGATAATCATCATGTCGGTAGTGGAAGGCTTTCCCTGACTTTTCTCTCTCAGGATCCATCCTGATTGTACTGTCGGAGGTGGAGTGGAGTAAAGAGCTTCAGAGTTCAGAGAAGATGGATGTGGACATCATGGAAACATTCAACTACCCCCCCACCCTCCCACCCCACTGTTTCATGCAAACTCCAGGAAAAGAAAAGTTATCTCAAAGCATTTCAAGTTCAGTTTTGGCCTGTAAGAGCTGGTCTTCATGAAGCTAGTCCTCACTGAGAGTCTGCACTGGACGATCCCACAATGCCGTGCTGCCGCAAGAGGTTCCTCAGGATCTGATTCTTGGACTTCCAGTCCTCCACCTAAACAAAATACAGACACGCCCACAAACACTTAAATCCAACAGAACCCCCTCCCCCGGTGGGAACTGTGTTTGAACGGACGTATACTAACGACACCACCGACTGACGCTGGCTCACCTCTTGTCGCAGCAGCTGGTTGTCGACCCTCAGACGGTCCAGGACGCCGGTGTCCTCCCCCAGCTTCAGGTTGTTCTGTCGAAGCTCCTTGATGTACTCGCAGGCTTTAGACAAGATGCCACCTTTACTCTACAACAGACCAAACAAAGCTGAGACGTCAAACATGGCTGTCAGTTTGACTCTTCCACAGATGTTTCTAGATCTTTCCTGAAGCAGCTGGAGGATGCAGTGTTTGGGAACAAACTTCTCCGTTTCACAACCCAGGGGGTTCTAGTTCTGCAGCACTGAGGTCCAACAGCAGTTGGACCGGTAGATGCCCTCAGTCACGCTGCGGTCAGAGGTCATTTAAACCACCACAGTTTCATTCACCTCTTCAGTACTGGAACAGCTGCTGAGCTGTGGGTGTTTGTTCAAGGACATATCTCAGGAACGGTTGGACGGACCTGTGTGATTGACACCTCTGTGGAATCTTCTCAGCCAATAGAATCAACAGGCCATTCACCAATCAGCCCCACTTAGGAAACTCAAGAATACCCTCTCATGCCAGAAAACAAGACTCAGTCATAATTTTGGTAGTTGCTGACTTTAATTGATATTCACAGTATTTTCCCACATGTTACACATAAAAATAGTGCTGGGCAATATGAAGATACATATCGTGGGGACAATATAAAAGCGTGTATCGTGCCATTTCTCTTCTATCGCTTCTAACCTAATTTTATCAATTATTACAGCAAATATGTAATTAAATAACGTGCAATGATAAATTTGATATAATCATATCTACTTCTACAAAGTAGCCTTTTATGTTTGCACTTTTATTCATGGTTAATGCCTTAAACAGAGTTCTCTTCAACCCTGATGTTTACTTTATACACTTTATATTGGTTTGCAAACTTTGCACTACAAGGTTACAGATTTCAGAAAGTAGAAAAATAATTTGTGTTTATTTTTTATAGCTGAACTTCAGTGCAAAAATGTGTTTTTTCTCTCAGAAACTGTTGTACACTTTAAAAAAAATGTGAAAGCTACTGTACCTCTGTACCTACCTGTTTTTGCTGCACTAAAATGTATGTTTGTGACAGTTCAGCTAAATGTTCTTTCAAAATAAAGTTGGAAAGTAAGCAATGAAATTTTTGTCAAACTTCTCAGAGAATAACTGAAAACATACTTTATTATGGTATATCGTGATATATATCGTTATCGTGATATAAAATAGTCCATATCGTGATATATGATTTTTTCCATATCACCCAGCACTAATACAAAATATAAAAAATAGATAAGGCCGAAAGAATGATTTGCAAACGAGGGAACGGAGGAATTTATGTTAAACCTTGAATGCAGTATTGCAGAACAGTGCGCTGAAAAAAAAAACAAACAAAAAAAACATGGCGGCGATGGTGTAGAACTTCGCTAAAGAACTACGCTACCGTCCAACCTGAGATATTTCCTCGAACAAACACCCACAGCTCAGCAGCTGTTCCAGGACTGAAGAGGTGAAGGAAACTGTGGATGTTTAAATGACCTCTGACCTCTGACTGCAGCGTGACTGAGGGCATCTACTGCGGACCGGACCAGGCCGTTGTCGTCTCCCCCGGCGGTGCTGGGCCCCACCAGGTCAGCAGACGGCCCCTGCCAGGTCAGCTGACCCATCCGGCTGTTTGCCGGTCACGGCCACGCCGCCGCTGCTACGTCGGGGGCTCCCGTCCCGGCTCAGTGACGCTGCAGCCCAGATCCAGTGGCGGTGGTTGCCGCGGGTAACAGTTCAGAACTACTTAGCTTTCCCGAACCGGCCTCCAGCGACACCGTCCATGTCCGCGGCGGCAGGTCTCCACCAGCCCAAGAGGACCGATCTGCCCCCTGCAGACAGTATGTAGACATCCGACCGCAAATCACCACAAACCGGGCACAAACTGGAGCGTCCAGCGTCGCAGGGATAAGTCCCTGGAGCAGCAGCGAGTAGCCTCCATGCCAGGCGTCGTCCGGGCAACGACGGATGAGTGCCCTCATCACCCAGGTTTAGAACCGCCTGACCCGTTCAGTCACGACCGTTTACGCGTGAACGGATACAAGACGTACACGTACGCCAAACGTGGCTGAGGCTGGTGATCATTCCAGGTAAAAACGGCACCTTAAACTAGTTAAAGCTATAAAACCGGTACCAGCGTTTTCCTGCAGCTCATCGGTACCGACCCAGTTGGGTCATCTGAACCAGTTCTCACCTGGGTTGAGAAAACGCTTGTTTTTTGTTTGTCAGATTTGGTTCTGAAACAGAAAAACCCCAAACTGCACCTGAGGCCCGGGTCTGCTGACGGAGCCGGACCAGAACTCACCTGGCCCGTCTTGGTGTAATCGATGTTGCAGTCTGGGATGGCCTTGGACAGCTGGACGATCCAGTTGTTGATCTTGTCCCGGCGTCGGCGCTCCACTGTGGAAACAAACATCTGCGTTTGGACCAGAAGGACCAGAACATTTCTGACCACAGGACTCCCCCACCGACCTTCATTGTGCTGGGCTCGCCGTTTCTCGTCCCTGGAGGCCCGAGGAGCTTCCTGCTTCCTGTAACACACAACAACCGCATGAAGCTGGCTCCGCCCACTGAACCTGTTCAGGTGCATCAGGTTTGGGGCTTTTTAATTCAAATTTATTCTGATCTAAAGCGAATAAATCGAGACGTGATTACGCGATGTAGGGCTGGGTGCGAGGTGCGATCGTCCTCTGACTGGATCCCGTCAGAACTTCCTGTGGTGACATCATCACATACACCTGTCCTGTGAAACCAGAAGCTTCCTGTCAGCTGAGTGATGACTTAAACACACCTGACAGGTGTCCCGCCTCCACCATGGAGCTATTAGTTACCTGTGGGCGTGGTCTGGCCCAGCAGCGTGTCGGACGCCTGCACGGTGGTTACCATGGTACCAGTGGTGGCATCTGCGATGGTGGCAGGGTAATAGGTGTACTGGGCCTCGGCGCTGGCGTCGCCCTCCAGAGCCTCTGACTGGGAGAAGACGGCCTGAAACCAGAACCAGAGGACGNCTGTGGGCGTGGTCTGGCCCAGCAGCGTGTCGGACGCCTGCACGGTGGTGGTTACCATGGTACCAGTGGTGGCATCTGCGATGGTGGCAGGGTAATAGGTGTACTGGGCCTCGGCGCTGGCGTCGCCCTCCAGAGCCTCTGACTGGGAGAAGACGGCCTGAAACCAGAACCAGAGGACGGTTGAGCATCAACAGTCTGGACCTCAGGCTCGTCTCTGCTGAGCCTCGGACCGTCCTGAACCGCTCCAGGGAAGCTCTCACCTGTGTGACGGCCTGTGTGGTTGCTGGGAAACCAGCGACGAGGCTGACGGCTCCAGATCCATCCGTCTGACCCTCCAACTGGCCGTCGGCCACCTGGATGACTCTGTAGGTCACCTGTGGGTCCACACAGAACACCAGCTCAGATCCGTGACCTCTGTTCAACATGTGGCGCACATCTGCATCGTGGACGTCACATGGGTTCTGCACGAGTTTAGTTTAGCTCCACCAACGGACTGATGTCAGGTCCAGTGAGCGCTGGCGGCCCCTGGTGCCCCGCTGGCGGCCCCCTGGTGCCCCGCTGGCGGCCCCAGGTGCTCCGCTGGCGGCCCCTGGTGCCCTGCTGGCGGCCCCCTGGTGCTCCCGCTGGCGGCCCCTGGTGCCCGCTGGCGGCCCCCTGGTGCCCCGCTGGCGGCCCCCTGGTGCCCCGCTGGCGGCCCCAGGTGCTCCGCTGGCGGCCCCCTGGTGCCCGCTGGCGGCCCCAGGTGCTCCGCTGGCGGCCCCAGGTGCTCCGCTGGCGGCCCCAGGGTGCCTGGTGGCGGCGGCACCAGGTGCTCCGCTGGCGGCCCCCTGGTGACCTGCTGGCGGCCCCCAGGTGCCCCGCTGGCGGCCCAGGTGCTCCGCTGGCGGCCCCAGGTGCCCGCTGGCGGCCCCAGGTGCTCCGCTGGCGGCCCCCTGGGTGCCCGCTGGTGGCCCCAGGTGCCTCCGCTGGCGGCCCCAGGTGCTCCGCTGGCGGCCCCAGGTGCTCCGCTGGCGGGCCGCTGCCCCAGGTGCTCCGCTGGGGGCTGGCCCCAGGTGCCCCGCTGGCGGCCCCAGGTGCTCCGCTGGTGGCCCCTGCATTAAAAGGGCCAACTTTGCAGCAGAATTAAACATGTTTATCACCTGGTAAATGTCTTTTTTTCCAAATGCACCCAGACTCAGCATCCATGATAACTGCAGGATGTTATTTGACATCGTTTGATTGGCAGCTAGTCATTAGCTCTGGAGTTGGCTAAGGAAGCTCACCAGTGCTCTAATGATTTCAGCTAGTTAGCATTAATATTGCCTTCAGAGCTGTGAATAAAAACCTAAAACGACCTGGTCATATTTTAAAGAGGACATGTTTGGTGTTGATTGTACCAACAGACCACCGTGACTGACTGTGGTTGGTCTGGAAGGATCTCAAGACTGAACTTATCTTAGCCATGCTAACCGTAGCAGTCATTTCACATGGGAGAACGAAGCATCGTTACAGACCGGCGGTCCCGGATGGTTGATTTCAGGTCCCACCAGAATTCATTATTTTCTGCCAGCAGCTCAGCTGCGTACCGGCCCACACACAGAACCGTCGGTCCAGAGCTCGCACAGCTCCTCAGCCGAGCTTAATCCCAGAGGACCTTCAGGCGAGTCAGGCAACAGCTCCACGTCGGGCCGGCAGCACCGCTACGTAGGGTTGGGAATCGAGAACCTGTTCCTGTAGAGAACCGGTTCCGTGTGTTTCAGTTCCATGGAATCGTTTGGCAGTTTATCCAGCGATTCTCTTATCGATTCCAACCAGCACGAATCTCATGTAATTTACGCAAGTTACACACAGTCAATTCCAGAAAGCGCTTACGTGATTAAGTTACGTCGGTTTAGCACGCGCATTGGAGTTGTAAACAACAATGGCGCCAACCAGGTTCAAACGCTCCAAAGTTTGGCTTCACTTCACCAAAGAAAAATGGTAACAAGGCAACTAGCAGTCATTGTAAAGTGGAGATAACAGCGTCGGGAGGGAACACGGCTAACATGCAGAAATATTTGCGCACACAACATGCGATAACGAGTGTCGTGTTTTTGACGCTTCGGACTGATGGATCTCAACCCAGCGGCAGTAGCCAAGCTAAGATCACCTCTGGTAACTCTGGTTAGTAGCTATCCCACTGCCTATGTGCTTCTTTGTAAAACACGCTATAACATTAACGCTATGCTATTAAACGAATGCCTTCTGCTTTACATTTAGAAGATGACTGTGATGAGAGAGAGAGTCTGGCTGGTTCAGAGGCTGGAAGACATGATTATTATTTTTCTGCAAAAGAATTGTTAATTCTTCATTGTATTTGCAGATTTGTACTATGCTCTTTTCCGTTGTATTTGATAGTATTTATCTTTATTATATTTTTGAATGCTTAGTGAGCTCATATATCCTTTTAAAAGGGAGATTTTTTCATTTCTATTAGGAAAAATCTGTTAGTAAAATGTTACACATTCTTGTGTATTTGCACAGTTAAATATTACAACAGTTAACACGTTATCTTTGGGCCTTTCTGCAGCGCTGCGTCTGCCGGTGTCGGGTTTCCTTCACGAGTTGAAGCTGATGAATACTGAGCATCAGTTGTTTTAGCAGAAATCGCACCAAAGTGGAAACGACAAAGAAGAAGCATTGGCGGGAAATATGAAGACAAAGAAGAGTAAATATACCAAACGGGCCAATATCACATCTGGGGTCCACGTCAACGCGACACCCAGTAACATTTGGAGAGAGGGTGCACGTAGCCTACGGTAGAGGGTTCACAGCCTGAAGAGCTGGAGGAGGTCTGGACCGAGGCCCACAAACCCGGATAAGCAGAAGTTCATGGATGGGCAGACCTTTTCCTTGCTGTTTGAATGTTTTTCTTTGACTCCATGTTACCTGTCCGCCGGCTCCCTCAGTCTTGAAGAGATACTTGATGGGCTGGTCAGTAAAGGTGGCGGCGGACTGTATGGTGGCGATGGCGGCTGGATCCTCTGCCGTCGCTACAGAACCTGAGGGAGCATGGAGACCAGCTCAGCTGTGTAGGAGTACTCTACAGTTCCCTCCTCAGTTCAGACTCAAACCTGGACTTACCTTCCTCGTTGACGGCGATGGTCCCGTCTGGTTCTGGACTCTTCTGCTGGCTGCACTCAAGAAAGCAGAAAACAGGACTTGTTGTGGCTGAAGAGACTTCACATTAATTAACTGATGCTGTCTTTGTTAAAGGTGGTAAATGAGAGGTATCAATAACAAGTCTGGTATCAATAACTAAATACACAGTCTTACCCTGAATTTATTCATTCGTTCCCTCATACCTCCACCTCTCTAGATGTCCCTCCACCTGCTCCCTGTAGATCAGTGTCATCTCCAAACATCATGTCCATGGAGATTCCTGTCTGACCTCATCTTTCAGTCTGTCCATCACCATAGCAACCAGAAGGGTCTCAGAACTGATCCTTGATCAGTCCCACTCCACCTTGAACTCCTCCATCACACCTACAGCTCACCTCTCCATTGTCTTATCTCTTACATTCAGCTAAGTTCGGCAGCAGTCTTAATGTTACTGCAACTTTATACGTGCATGAATTAAACCGGGATCCATGTAACACTAACTTCAGATATTAGGGTTTAGCTTTATTTTATGGCTATGTAGCTAGCTAAATCGAAAGCTAACTAAAGACTGACAGTAACATAGAACGTTTAGCTTGCAAATATGTGCTCATCAAATGGCTCGGCTGGTTAAACAGCTCACCTAACGTTCACTGTTATGTTCTCACAGCAGCCTCTGAGCCTGATGTGAGGAAGACCAGGCCAGCCGGTGTGAATCCATTCACACCAACCAGGCGGCCTCCATGGACCCTCGGTTAAAAAATAATCAATGGAGAAGGACAGGTATTGTAGATAAGGATGATATTACCTTATTCTTTTGTCAACGTGAACTAATGTGCTGGGCCGTGGTCTAGCTAATAAAACAATGTGTATTTTTTTTTTCTCAGACTGG
Source organism: Hirundichthys speculiger (assembly GCA_018398805.1). Taxonomy (NCBI): domain Eukaryota; kingdom Metazoa; phylum Chordata; class Actinopteri; order Beloniformes; family Exocoetidae; genus Hirundichthys; species Hirundichthys speculiger. Next base: position 110,142 of record JAGFBZ010000539.1, read on the forward strand.
AGAGACTTTCTGATGGTGATTATAGAAAAGCAGAACAGTTTGTCAGAGTTATGAAGATACTCTATACTTCAACCATCTGCTTGTCTGTGCCCTGAGAAAGCAGACATGTTGATTTTTCTGAAGAAAAATTGCTGACAAGGTCCTCAGTATGTAGCAGTGAGCATTAGACACTGATCTGTCACTTGTTTGCAACTGTTCTATTGCACTTGGAATTATCTGTGTATTTTTTCTGTAAGAAAACTGCTTGGAGTGGAAAAATACCAAAGCTGAAAAATAAAAGTCCAGATTTATACTGTAACATTGAATTTCTTTTTGTTAGAATTGATATTATCAAATTGGTATCAAAAAAAGTATCGTTCAGGAACCGGTATCGAAGTGAAGGTATCGGTTTTAGTACCGGTATCGAAAATTTTTGATTGATACCCAGCCCTATCAGTACCAGACCTCCTCATCAGTACCAGAGCTCCTCATCGGTACCAGAGCTCCTCATCGGTACCAGAGCTCCTCCTCCTCATCAGTACCAGAGTTCCTAATACCGCTGATGTAGAACAGGGAGGTTCAGCTTCCATAGCAACCAGTTGGTATCGCTGTGTTATGATACCTTGCTGGAACGACACAGCAGGTGATTTCAGATGTCGTGGACGCCTCGCCCTAAAGAAAACTAGATAGTCTTCTCTTGTCTGGTTGGACTCAGGCCACCTTTGAACTTTAACACGGTTGTATTGAGGAGTTTCTGATCACCGGAAGTGGCAGTTTTTTTTGAATGTGACCAACTTTAGCGCGACACTCACCTCTTCATCTCTGACGGAGATCTGGGACCAGGAGCCTCTGCGGGGACAGTTCATCAATTTAACACAAATACCAGTGAAACCTCCCTCCAGACTACCGAATACTGACAAATGAAGTGACTTTTAATGAGCCACGGCTCCGCTGTGGATGATTACAGCCAACAATGTTAGCGGTGAGGAGCTAACCGCGGCTCACAAGGGAAACTCAAGCAGTGTACCTTCAAAGTAAAAGCATATAAAGAAAGAAACAAAACTTTGATATCTAAAAAAAACAATACTAAAACGGTGGTAAAAACATATGTTGGATACATTTTTAAAAGACTTGATTTTTAATCTTATTACACTCACGCAGCGAAGTTTCACTACATATAAATGAAGCCAAATCTGTTATTTTGGAGCTTCACCGGAAGTCGAGCGTATCGTTGCAGCTAACAGAAACGGATCCCGCCCTTTACTAGACGGCCCAGCGGTTTTTACAGATGTTTAAAATGATTACTTTCGTTTCCGTGGCCCCCTGTGAGCAAATATTAGATTATAAAGTTGTTGTAGAAGAAAGCCCAGAAGACTGTGTTGCGCGTACAGAGCTAGAGTGAGATTAATTCAGTGCAGACTGAACAAAGATGTACTCACGCTGCGGTGCTCCCTCCGATGTTTGTCAACACTGCTTCCCGAACAGTGGTGCGCATGCGCCCTATGTCCTCGCTCTGTTGACCACCAACGTTTATTGAAGTTTTGTTTTTAAAGTCTTGGAATTCTGTTTTGATGTTCTGTAGTACCTTACCACGTTTATGAACTTTTTTTTTTATAAACCTTAGTTATATTAGAAGAGTGAGCAGGGCCGCTCTTAGAGTTTCCATTCACATCTGAAAGCCTCCTTTTATCTCCAGTCATGTTACTGACCTGCTGTTAATTAATCTAATTAGTTCTCCTCCATTTGTTTCTGATTTGCTCCATCTACGCTTACAGCTTGCCTCTGTTCCAACTTTCTAGAGATGCATCACTGCCATTAAAGTAAAAATGAGCAGATATTTTCATGAAATTGTAAAATGTCTCAGTTTCTTCTGATGTTCTTTATGTTCTTCTGGGAATAAAATATGGATTTATTGAACTTGTAAATCAATTTTCCTTTGTTAAAAACCCAGAGTTGTAAAAAAACAAACAACAACAATAACTTTGTGCCAGAACCGAGCTGAGTGTTCAGAGGGGTATACTACGAAGCAAGTTCGACACAGCCAGGCTTTCTTTGGGTGAGCTGGCTTAACAAACCTGAAACTCGCGATCAAAGATAACTGGTACCACGACGGTGGTTATCAACTATCTTTGTTAACCGCGGCTTTCTGCTTTCTGCTCTGTGCGCGTTCACACGAAAGGGGGCGTTTGACGCGTCATTTGACGCCTCTTCCGGATAAAATGGATAGATGGCGGTCCGTATATTTCAGTCAGGAGGAACAGGTTTTAATAATGCAGGGCTATGAGGATTTCAAAGAAATCTTTATGGCCAAAAGCAATACTGTTGGTGCGAATAAAGCCAGAGAGGAGTGCTGGCAAAAATTGCAGATCGTGTAAATTCGTAATGTGACAGTGTGAGGTCCTGTCACTGACCTCCGATTGATCACGTGTCCTGGCTACGTAGTTCAGGGAATATCCCTTTGGCTGACTGGCAATTATGCGTGACTTTCACCCAGGAGCCTGGGGATCAAACCTCACCCGGGCCCTCTGTGGTGTCTTTAGCTATATTTATTTCACCACTTAATGCACCTTAATTAATCTCCCTCCCTCTTTTAGAGCGCTTAAACTTTAAACTTAATGCAGCAGATTTAAACATTATGTAGGTCTGACTGTCCCATTATGGATGATAAATAAAAATCACTTTAGTTTTTTGCTAAATCTATGTGAAATTAATTTAAGATTTAATATTATCTGTGATACCAATATACGTTCACCAGCCACTTTAATAGGTACCCTATCACCCTGGGGAATCTATGAATTATATTACAACATTTCACATGAAATTCCACGTCACACTGATTATCAATATAATGGACTATGTTACCTGCGATTTAGTAAAACGCTTCTTTTATTTGAAGCGTGGGCAGATGGCCAGGGAATACTACAAACATATTCAGCAGTTTAGTAAGAGCAAGTACAACCTTTATTCCAGTATTCTGGCTCAGATTTTCTGCATCACCAACTGAATGCATGTAGGTTCCCGTGGCAAAGAAACGCAAAGAAACGCACACCGTTTGCGCTACTGTGAGCGCACGGCTGCGTTTGGTGGCGCTGCCAATATCTGGCTCTAACAGATTACAAATGTAACGTATTCCCTCAGCTGGAAATCTATAGCGTTCATAGAGAATATGGTCATGGGAAGCCAGCGGATCAGTCCGGTCTCTGAATACTCTCCCTCCATCGCACAATCCTGGCGCTCAGGTCAACAAGGATTGGGTGAAAGTGAAAGGGCGGTGCTTTTTAGAGCCGATTTGAGCCTAAACTCTGCACATAACCTGCTCCGGACCAGGTTAAGATTGCAGAGTAAGTTACCATGGTGATCTAGCCAGGTTGAAAGAGAGCCACCTTCGTGGTACCGGAAATCCTGGCTTTAGACTCAACATACCTCGCTAACCCTCTAATCTCGCTTCGTAGTACACCCCTCAGGTTAGCTCCACCATGGACGGCTTTAAACCGCTCAGTTACACCAAGTGAATTATATTTTTATGCGTCTGTGCAGCAGACGCATTAATTGATAAATACTTTTATATTCCAGTTCTAGTCTGTTTTTCTTTCATTTTGCTGTTTTGATGAGGGTGACTCCAGAAACAATGTTTATTATTTGATATAATTCATAATAATCTAAAACAGCTGATCCTGAACTCGAACTGAACCGCTCTCATAGCAACCAGCTGATGACGAAAGCTTCGGTGTTGACGCATGCGCACAGGAACCAACCTTCTCATTGAATTTCAACAGCTAAAGTGGAGCAGCGGAGATAGTTGAGTTTGGGTCGGTGTTGAGTCTGTCAGCCCGGCTGGTCTCCAGCAGGAAGGTCCTCCTGATGATCCAAGTCCTGCTCAAGCTTTCTGCCCTCTTTAAAGGGAGTTTTTATTTTACTTTTCATGTTTCTCTATTTAATCTTTAATAATATGACTAATCAATAATTTTCTGCTCTGGAACAGTTAGCGTTGCAGATGCTGCAGAAATAAAGCTGAGTTGAATGTCAGTGAAGTTCAGGATGGTGATTTAAGTCCAGAGGCAGCAGGCTGCAATAAAAACAGTGAAGCTGTGAGTCTCAGAAACGAAGTGTTTTAACGGTTTAATGCACACATCAGTGTAACTGAGGCCGCTTCAGAGCAGATTTAACAAGGTTAAAGAAAATAGAGATGATTTGGGGGAAGGATGAAGGAAAAACACTGGACAGAGCCCGAGGTTCGAACTCACAGGGAGTTTGGAGAAACGAAACCAGTAATTAGGTTTGTATGCAGAAGTAACCGCTGAGCTAAACCAGTGCAGCAGGAAGAAGAGAAAATTAAGATTATCAATACTTCCATAGACCCTGGTTTCATCTGAGAATGAAGAGGACATTAATTTAAAATTCTACAATAGCGCTTTTATTTCAGCTAAATCTGCTGTTAATAACGACAGTTTGAATGAAATTTAGAACAAACCTGAAGACCTGCTGCTCTGTTCAGACCGTACAGATGTATGGAGGAGCCATGACCACTAGAGGGCGCCAGACTACAGGCTCAGACTCAACGTCCAGCATTTATGGAGAAATTCTCCACAATCCTCCAGCCTTTGATCGCACTGTTAGTACACTTGAAAACTAGCATTAATAAAAGTCAGAAATGAACTCTTTCAACTGTTAAACAGAGACGTGGCTTTAATTTTTCTCTGAGAATATTTAACTCAGAATAAGGAGGAGAAAGAAAAACACTGGACAGTGACAGAGGTTTGAAGATGATAAATCAAAATGATTTCTGTCTGAAGTAACCGCTGAGCTAAACCCATGCTAAAATTAACATTAACAATACTTCCAAAGACCCTGGTTCATCTTAGAATGAAGAGGACATTACTTTTATCAATATACTTTCATTTCCCTGCCATGGACTGGTTGACCTGTCCAGGTGGACCCCTGCCTTTCACCTGAAGCAGGGGCGCAGATAGGATCTTTAAACTGGGGGGGGGGGGGGGGGGGGGGCTGAGCTGTCTTTAGAATTGTGAGTTTTCTAACTGAATTAACAAATTGTCTTGGTTCAGCTCCCAAACATACAGAACAGCAGCAGCCAATATTCAGTCTTTATCAGAGTTTGAGGTTTACCTTTTTTATAACAGGTAAAAACAGCAATAAAATATTAACAGTTTTCTGTTTGTTCTTCTATAATTTCATAAATGCAACAAACTATAATTCTTTTACAGTGGATGACAAAAAAAAATGGAAATGACACTTAAATTAGTATCTTGTATGACCTTTAGCATTAAAGACTTAAAAAACTGCCAAAGATACTTGGAATAAGCTTTTGGGTTCAAATCCCTCTGAATACAGAATAACTAGATATAAAACTTCATACACTGTTATCTTCATTTTACGGGTCAATTAAGTTTTGCGGCTCCAGATGAATATTATTAAGGGGAGATGGGTAAAAAAAGGCTCTTTTGATAGTAAAGGTTGCCAACCTCTGAACTAGAGCCTCACTGTCAGTAGGAATTACCTGCAGGCCACGAGGACAGTGTTAACATTTTAAATCTTTCAATTTGAGTTAAAAGTTGCATACTAAAGTAACAATGATAACATTAATTAGAGCCTAAAAAACTTATTAGCCACTTAGGCTACTTCAGTTATTGCTTACTGAAATACCATTACAAAAATAACAATATTAAAAGATAAACACCTACAGCTGATAACTGTGTTATTTTACATTTAACCTACTTAAAAGATGACAGATTCCTTCAGCAGTGTAGACGTTGGTTTGCCTTTTTATAGACGGCCTCTCAGTTTTCCACAAAAGACAGTTTGCTGTCTATAATGGTCCCAAGATATTTATACTTGTCCACACATTCCACTGCCTGACCTTTTATGCTGAATTGTTCCTTGTCATTGGTGAGTCTCCTGAAGTCCACATGCATATTTTTTGTTTTTGAGATATTTAGTTGAAGGAAGGACCGCTCGCACCCGTTCCACAAAGTCCTGGACGATTGGACCATGACCTGTCTCATCGTCCCTCAGCAGGCTAAGCAATGACATACTTAAAGATGAATCTGTCCTCCCTGCTACTCTGGCACATATTAATATAAAGAATAAACCAAAGAGAGGAAAGAACACAGCCTTGGGGGGATCCAGTGGAGGTATAAATCTGTGTCCTATCAGTTAAAAGGTTTAGCACCCAGCCCACAAGGTTTTTGCCCAAATTAAATTGGTCTAAAGGTCTTTCCATTAAAATATGGGGTTGAATTGTATTAAAAGCAGAAGAGAAGTCAATAAATAAAAGTTGGGCATGTGTTCCTTTACCTTCCAGGTGTTTAAAAAGCATGTTTGACAAAGATACAATTGCGTCTTCAACGCCTCGCCGTGGCCTGTAGGCAAACTGGAATTGGTCCATATCAGACTGAGTCTCTCTTAAAATTGCATTTCTTACGATTTTTTCAAAGGTTTTCATGACAAGAGAGGTCAGAGCAATAGGCCTAAAATCATTTTGTACTTTGGGGCACCTTGTCTTCGGAACTGGAACGATAACAGAATCTTTCCAGCATTTTGGTACGTGCTGGGTTTGTAGAGACTTATTAAAGATATAGTGAAAATTGTGCACAACTCCTTGGAGCATAACTTAAGAAGTTTACCACAAATGTTATCGGGACCGCAGCTCTTGTTTGCATTGGTTCCTGTATTTCTGCACTAAAATCATAAGTATCAAAACAACAAAAGAAAGTATTAAGAGCATTAGCAAGATAACCTGAATTTAAGGTTTCTAAAATGACAGTTCTTACATTCTTGGGGTTACTAATACCTACAATCGTTTTCATGCTTGACCAGGCTGAACCCAAATTATTAGCAACCATTTTATTTTCCACAGTTGTTTTGTAATCTTGTTTAGCTCTGATGATTTTAACCTTCAAGTCCTTGGTGGCTGTACACAATTCAGAAGCTGTCCCATGTTTAAAAGCATGTCTCTTAGCCTGTATGCAGGCTTTCACTGATTTTGTGACCCAAGGCTTGTTATTTGAGATAGAGCTGGGCGATACTGGGAATTTTGGCATCGATCCGATACCAAGTAAATACAGGGCCAGTATTGCCGATATCAATACCAACACCGATACTTTTTCAGCTTAATCTATCATGAAACTGCTGACCTTTTGGCGTTTTTGTGATTTTCGTCTTTGGATTATTTTGTTAAAACCCAGGATAACATTTCATCAAACTTTATAGGTGACAGCAAAATACTTTATTATCACATTAACATTTTTGTGTAAATATTGATTGGAGTTAAATTGTTCTGTTCTTAATGTTTTTTTCTTTTCTTTTTTTTTCTTTTTTTTCTTTTTTTCTTTCTTTTCGGGGTTTTTGGGTTCTTTTTTTTCTTTTTTCGGGGGTTCTTTCTTTCTTTTCTTTTTTTCCTTTTTCTCTTTTTTCTTCTTTTTCTCTTTTTCCTTTTTTTTCCTTTTTTCTCCTTTTTTCTCTCTTTATTCTTTCTTCTTTTTTCCTTTTTTCTCTTTCTTTCTTCTTTTTTCCTTTTTTCTTTCTTTTCTTTTTTCTCTTTTTTTCCTTTTTTCTTCTCTTTTTTCTTTCTTTTCCTTTTTTAAATTTTTTTTCTTTTCTTTTTTGTTTCTTTTTTCCTTTTTTTCCCATTTTTTTCTTTCCTTTGTTTACTTAATGTTTTTTCTAAGTGGGCGGGCCTGGGGGGAGGAGCCAGACTGAGTCTACCTGCATGCTTGTTTGGCCAGGCTGCTGAGCCACGTGATGATGCAACATCAAAAGACGAGATGGGGGGGAGGGGGACACAGTGACAGCGTGTCAGACACAGACTTCAATGAATTCTTAGTGTTGTGGAAGAGAAAAAAAAAGCTTAAGTATTGATCTTTTTAATTATCATTTGATATCAATACCAGCGCTGGTATCGATATTATCGATATTTGGATCGATCCGCCCACCTCTAATTTGAGTAGATTTTAACCTTTTTGAATGGAATAATCATGTCTCTACAGAACACCACATCAGAACATGTTACATCAACTAACTGATCGAGGTCATCACCACAGACCTCTGTGAACATCCCAATCTGTACAGTCAAAACAGGCCTTTAGACACTCGACAGAATCTTCATTCCAGACTTTAATGTTCTTAGTGTGGAAGAACTGATTTCATTTTGGCTGTGATCCGGAAGAAATCCTGGATTCTGGATCACTTTCAAATTTTTGATAATTGTTGCACTTGATGGAGGTCTGCACTCTTTAAGTGCTTTTCTAGTTCTAAAATGTATTTCTCTCAGGTTTTTATATCATTTCATGTATTATTTATGATTTATTAAAAAAAAATTATGTTCGAATTTTGGGGGCTTGGAACGGATCAGAACATTTACATGGAAAACACGTCTCTTACTTACAAAATTTTCAGGTTATAAAACTACTTCCAGAATCAATTAATTTCGTTAGTAGAGGTACCACTGTAGTAAAAAAAATAAAGCAGTGTAACGACTGAGATCTTCTATTCAGTTTTCAGAAATGTAAAATGTGAAATATATAAATAAAATAATTTACATGAATAACTCATATTTGTGGATTCCAAAGGTTTATTCTGAATACTTTTCATCTGACATTCATTCATATTTCTATTTGGCTACAAAACTATATGGCTATATGGCTATAAAACATCCCTTTTTAAAATAATAAAGCAGAAATACAACAATTTTTTATCTTTAAGTCTGATTACAGATTACAAACTTTATAAATGTAGTAGACAAATGATTTATGTGAAGGATTGGTCGGAACATTAATTCAGTTATGAACTAATCCAGCTATGATTGGCTGTTCGTCACCCAGTGAGAGTCTGAAACTGGTTCCAGAACCCCCCCAACCCTGAACCAGATGAAGATGGGGGGGGGGGGGGGGGGGGGGGGGTGGGGTGGGGGGGGGGGTCATCCAGCTGTCACATGGAGCTGCACTAAAAAGCTTCCTCCGTAGGCTGCAGCAGAACTTCTCCAATCTGGAAGAAAAGAGATGCAAAGATTATTAGCATAAACTAGTAATATGTATTAAAATGTATTAAGATAATTACCTGCACATGAGGGGGGGCACCGAGGACGTATGTGACTGCATCAGCAACGTCTCCTGCTTCCAGAACCTGCCAAGCAGAAGAAGCACTTTTACACCTGCAACTACATCAATGTTTCTAAAGAAAATTTTATTGAATATTACTTTATTGGTCCCCAAAGGTAAATTACTTTGTTGCAGTAGAATTTAAGCTTAATAAATGGAAAAAAATCTAAATTAAAATTGGCAGCACTGATGACTGAAGGATGTGTGCGGAGGCGTCTCAGCTGCAGTTTTCCAGGATTGACGAGTGGCGTGACCTCGTGGTCAGCTTAGGGAACGTCCTGATGATAATATCCTTTTGAAATTTGACTTGGTTGCATCATGTCTGGCTGGAGGTGGTGCACCTAATGGGTGTAGTTGTCTCTAGGCTGGGGCCTGATGATGGTTAGCCAGCCGGGAGTATTGAGGCTGTGGTTGTCTTAGCTGGGTTCAATCGTGGCCCCATGGTTCTGGTTCTGAAGTCTTGGCTCTTGTGTTGTTCTGTTTCAGTGCCTCTGACGTCCCTATAACCAGCTTGTGGATTTGTCCTCTAGGGCGGGGCCTTGGACATCAGCTGATCCTGAGGAGGGAACCTGGTACTGAGGTGCACAGGTGATGGTTGTTGGCTTGTCCTGTACCTGAGCGGTGTGGGGCTGAGGCCTTGGCAGGACTGGTTTGTGTGAGTTTATTTGGATTTAAAAGAGGCAGTCTAGTTTTCCATCAGCAAAACTCAGTCGGGAACTTGAGTTGTCTGTTCGGCAGGAACTGTGTGGAGGACACCTGAGCCTCTCTATGGGGTTGAGTGTTGTATTAAAAATAGGGTCAGGTCACCATAGTCTGTTTGCCCAGTGATATTAATATCTAATGTGGAATATCTCATCCAATGTGGATATTGCTCAGGTGCCATCGCATGATTTTTGGGACACGTAGCTGTTGGAAGAAATCAGCTCAACACTCAAAGTATTGATAACCAGTGTTTCAGAAAGACTGCATTTGCTCTGCTCATTGTCTTGCGCTAACAACGGCTGTCTTGTACGTCTGTATGCGAGTACTTGATCATCTCTGCCCTCCCGCCCTGGTTTCCTGTCTCCTCTTCAGTGTAAATAAAGGCCCAGAAAAAAACTAACCAGAAAGCTGGAGGTGCTGCAGAGAGGAAGGCTTGTTAGAGATCTCCAGAGACCACCATGAATGCACTGGTGTGTTGAGATTATTGACCAGCAACATCTGTGGTGATGATGTCACATGTTGTGTTGGCTGGCCCCTCCCTGAATTCCCAACTTAACATGGTGGAGGGGTTTAGGTGCCCGAATGCGCTCTGGAGCTATGATGTTAGAGGCATTTGCGCCTGGTAGGGTCACCCAAGACAAACGGGTCCTGGGAGACGGACCAGACTAGGTGCGATTCAGTCGACTTCTATGAATATGAAGAAATCAAGAGCTTGATGTCCCATCCTGCAGCCAAGCCTGGGGGAGGGGCTTTACCCATGGGCCCAGCCAGGCCCAGCCCGAAAGGGTTACATGGAGTCGCCTCCCGGTGGGCTCACCACAACAGAGGCAGAAATAATCAATGTTTACCTTATACTGATTAAACAGAAAAGCAGCTTTTTCCTTCATCGCAGTTCAAAAACCGCTGACCAAATTCAGTTTTCACCACACCAGGAGAAATACTCTGCACAGAGAGAGAAAGAGGACCATGAGTTCACATCAGTTCACAGGTTCTTGACTTGATGACATTCATGGAGTCTGTGATGAGGTCAACCAGTCAGGTCTGGGCTTAATGACACAGCTGTGATGGAGTCTTACTGTGGCTCGGATGTGAGTCTTGGCTTCCCTCAGCTCCTGCCTCAGGGCCTCGGTCATGGCCGTCACAGCGTGTTTGGTGACCATGTAGAAATGTGCATCAGTAATGTTAATCACACGATGCCCAGAAACACTGCAACAGGAGATGTTTGAGCCGTTAACCTGGTCAGCATTTAGCAGCACAATCATCATGTCAGACCACAGAGAAGGAAAATATCACTATTTAGTTTGAGTGATGAACACGTTCAAATGATCAATGTACTCTACTGATGATGACATCACATCGACTGTCACCATTTCAACAACTTCTAGAGGTCAGCTGGAAGGACGTTCCTTCAGTGGTGTGTTCATTCTGAATGTAGTTCATTCAGAAAGAAACAGTGTCAATCTAATCATCCATACAGATCATATTAGTCATATTAATGATGGCATCAATAAGAGATCAATAACTGTTGATTCAGCAGTTCTGCTGCTTCCAGTCTGGACCATCACTGTACATGAGCAGTAGATAAAAGGGCACCTGTTGATGTTGATGATGTGGCCGTCATCAACGTTTCGTTCTTTCATTGACTGGTATGCTTCACGTGTGCAGATGCTCATCGCCAGAACGTTGACCTGAAAAAGCCCAAACAGTCAGGAAAACATCTGGAAGTGTTACAGACAGATAACAGTCAGAAACTGTCTAATATACTGATATCTTCACATGAGATCTTCCAGGGTTGAGCTGAAACAACTCCAGATGAAGCAGATCTGAGCTCTCACATCCAGCATGTTCCTCCAGCGGCTGGTGCTTCCACTCAGCAGAGGTTCTGGATGAGCCAGACCGGCGTTGTTGATGCACACGTCCACGCCGCCGTGCTCTGCTTTGATGGCTGAGAACATGGACTTAATCTCCTCCTCGTTGGTCACGTCACACTTGATGGGCACCAGGACGCCACTGTGGCCTGCTCTTCGACAGTCTTCAGCCAGTTTCTGAAATGAGATCATCGTTGGACTTTTAGGATGTTTCAACGGGCTACCAGAACATCCAGGAAGTCTCTGAGTCCTTAATCTCAGTAATAAACCTTTTATTTCTTTTTCCAGGAACTAAAAAACATTTAACTTAACTTCCAGTGTGATTTAAGAGGATCAATCATGACTTTAAACCCTTATAAATATTTAATTAGAAGTAGAAAACCATTCGAGTCTGGCTGATAAAGGAGTTTTAGGAGCCAAACTGATATTTGCTGATGGAAAAATGACAGATCTCCACAGATTTCCACAACTTTTCTGATACGTTCCATGTTTGAGTCACTAAGACACGATATGATTTAAAAGAACACTTTTCTCACAACAAATTATCAAAATTTATATCACCGATTGTTTAAAAAAAAAAAAAAGAACCCTTTATATTTTATTTTGAAACTCAACTCACATAATTTGCGTTAATTTGAACATCAAGACACTGTTGAGGGAAAGTGTTCAATCACAGTTGAGTCAGAAGTTTAAAAAGCTTCTGAAGTTATAATTTAGGATCAATTCCAGTCCAGTTTTTGCAGATTGCACTCAAAAGCAAATAAAAAAAAAAAAAAAAAAGCTCTGCTCCTAATTTCCTACCGGTATTATGACCAGGAGCTGAAGTGTTTCTATGGTCATGTCATGTGGAGTCCCTCAGGGTTCTGTTTTAGACCCCACCCTGATTTCACTGCATGTCCTCCCTCTAGCACAGATTAGTGGTTTCAGAAGCATCTCGTCTCATTTCTACACTGATAACATTCAGTAGTTCTGTTCCTGTTTCTGTTTGATAAAGTGTCACAGTTGATCCAGATCAGGCAGCAAAGTGGGTCTCTGAGTTCATCTGTCCAGTAAAGCATCAGAAGTGCGGGGTTCTTCTTCTTTCAATTTTTTTTTTTAAATATATAAACCAACCAATGCTCTTTTGAAGTAATTAAAAACTGCTCATTGAAATAAGTTTCTCCACTTGGGGAACATTTCTAAAATTCAAAAGACTGGTGACAAGAGCTCAACTGGAGATGATGCTTTTATTTCTTCTTATTTAGATGACTGCAATGAACTAAAACAAATGATGAAACACTGTCACTTTATCACTGAAAGTAGTAAAGATTTGATTATTTTAGCTCAATGAACACTGGGACATTTAGCAGCTTTCTGAAACAAAGACCTGATCATCTGAGGGATTTTCTTTTTTTAAACCATGTCAAACACAGTGTTCTGAAAATATGAAGAGTTAATATGAATTCAAACATTGAAGCTGATGAGGATAAAATCATGAAAAAAAAAAAACCCCCAAAACAAACAAACAGCTGATAAATCCAATAAATCCAATAAATCCAATAAAATGTCAAATGTCCAGGTGGACTTGATCACTGGTTTATTGATTTAAATGATTAAGTCTCTAACTGCAGGGATTAATGACTACATTCAGAAATGCAGTTCAGATCCATTGATCATTGTTTTATTCTGGACCTGCAACACATTTCTTCTGTTAGCGTGTATTTCACTCTCTGCAGTTCTGGTTTTCCAGATCATTTTCTTCTTTAACCAATATTTACTATTGGTTCAAGAAAAAAACACGCAGGAAAGAACACACTGTTTTATTACTGATAAATATCTATAAAGTCATTTTTAAATGACCAAAAACCCAAATCAACAACTGGTCATTTTTTTCTATATATAAAAATCATTTTGACAACAGTAGTTTTGGACCAAGTCAGTAACTTTCAGTGAATTTGATTTTCTAGTGACAGAAACTGGTCTCAGGTCTCGGGGGGGGGGGGCAGAAATTGATCATCATCAGTATCATCAGTAGATCAGTGAAAACAGTCGTAACTCTGAACTGATTGACAAGTTTCACTGACAATCACATTAAAATACATTCCATCAAAATGTCATTTTTTCCCTGAAACTTTTCTTTGTTCCTACTTTCTGCTCCACAAACTGCTTTAATGATGTGCAACCAGTTAAAATAGACAGAATAAAGTTTGACTCTGGAGCAAACCTGTATTTTTCCTACGTCCCTGGCGCAGCCCACCACCTTCATCCCGGACCGGACCAGCTCTGTGGCTACAGCCGCCCCGATACCGACCGATGCTCCGGTCACCAGAGCCACTCTGCCCCTCCAGCGGTCCATGAGAGACACGAAACAAGCCGAAAACGATCTACTGCAGAGACGGAACCAGCCGAAAACGATCTACTGCAGACACGGAACCAGCCGAAAACGATCTACTGCGGACACGAAACAAGCCGAAGCTGGAACTGAGAGAGAGTCGGAGCAGCAGAGCGACACGGACGTTATATAGTGACGTACGATGACGCAGCACGCTGGACTCGACGCAGATTGGATCACACGCGCAGAGCTAAAGCAAAGCTAAAAAAAAAAAATATTAAGGGAGAGTGAGGTAATGTGAGACCAAGCAAAATTGATGTGTCTAAATTAACACATTTCCCTTTAATTTAGGATGTTTTCTAAGAACGGAAATGATCAGAATGTTTGCCAGATTAAAGACTGTGAAAATATGACTGTTTTTTTAAAAAAAGGTCAAATGTCTCATTTTAGCCCTGCTACGGGAGTAAACTGAGACAAAGCCCATGTTTCTAGGGGGTAAAGCGACCCTGCTGGGGGTAAAATTATCCACTTACTTTTATCACTCTAACACAAATACAACTAGAAAAGCACTCGGAGAGCGCAGACCTCCGCTAAGCGCAACAGTTCTCCCATATAGTGATTTACAGATTGCGATAAAATCCGCGTTCTGGATCAGATCCCGGATCAGCCTCTGAAATTTGATAGAGGTTCCCATTGTCAATCCCTGAGTGAAATTTCGTGAGTTTTGGGAAATAATTAACGGAGATATTGAGAAACAAAATTTCCGGCCCCATTTACCGCAATGTTATCGAAAATTTGAAAGTGATCCAGAATCCAGGATTTCTTCCGGATCACACCCAAAATGAAATCAGTTCTTCCTTTTCACATTTCTGACAACTACTGAAAATTTCATCAAAATCCATCCATAACTTTTTTACTTATCTTGAACACCGACACACAGACAAATAAACGCCAGCAAAAACATAACCTCCTTTGGCGGAGGTAACAAAGTATCATTCTAAAAATGTTTTATTCACCATCAAATAAGAGAAAGAACCACTTCCACGGTAGTGAACTCAGATTAGGACCCCCATGACTAGAGGCCTTCTACATTCAGCCCTGAAGGTTGAAAGATGAAGAGCTGCTCTCTTCTCGTGGTCCCGTGCAGTTTTTTCAAGAAAATATACAATTTTGATATCAAGATTTCAAAAGGATATAACTTGTAACCAGTTTGAGATAAAGGTATATTGTCAATGAGAAAATTGTTCAGTATGACTCAAAGTCTGTGATGGGAGTGAAAATATTCATATACTTTGCATATTATGACATCACAAGGTGGCGGCCATTTTGGAAAATGTTCAATTTTGATACCAAGGTTTCAAAAGGCTATAACTTTAAAGTGGTTTGAGATAAAGGGATACAGTAAATGAGAAATATCTTCAGTATGAACCAAAATTTGGAATGGAAGTAGATTTGTCATCTAATTTGATTATTGTGACATCACCTGCCCAAACCTGCCCAGTAGTCCTCAATTTCAGATTTTTCCTCAAGACTACCTTCTATTATTGTTGAAGTTGTGTAGTTGAATTTTTGCAGGCCATGTAGCCGGTTCATTGTTATTAAATCAGCTGTGAATTTAAGTTGGCTTTGGTTGGGCCGCCTGGTGGAACAGTGGTTTAGGCTGGCGGCCCATATACAGAGGCTCCAGCCCTCGACGCACTGGTCGTGGATTAGACTCCCGGCCTTTGCGACCGCTTTGCTGCATGTCCTCCCCATTCTTCTCTCTGCCCCCCTCCCTGTCAATAAATGGCCACTAGTGCCAAAAGAATCTTAAAAAAAAGTTGACTTTGTTTTTTACTCTGGTTTTAGTTGACAACCATATAGTTGATACGGTGTGCAACACAGATATATAAATAATCATGTAGGGGAGAATGGGGTAATGTGAGACACCCCCTGTATCTAAGCAACAGGATGCAGCTGTGGTCATTTGAGCGGCTGATTATCAAGGCTCGTCCTTTTCACCGTGGCCAGGAAGAGCCTGACTCCGCTGTGTTGTGGTAAGCATTGTTTTGTACAAAAATACATTTTATTACAAAAGTATTTTTTTTTTGGTTTTTACCATAATTAACTCTGGTGCTAAAAGTAATATATTCAAGCGGACAAACTCATATCCTGTACTATCGATCAATCGAACTATCGCCTTTTAAAATGATGCGGTGCTGCGAGCCAAAGATTGGCCTAAATTCTGCAGAAAAGTTGTTTATATAAAAGTGGTGGAGGGTTAAAGTGAGACAATTGCCATGGGGAAAAGTAAGACACTGCTTCACTTTTCCCCTGGAGGCAAAGTGAGACAAAAAATAAGCTTTGTTTTTTGTGTCTTAAACAGTATGAAAAATCCATCATGCCAAGGAAATCCAACAGGTAAGACAACCTGGGGCCGAACCTCCATTGAACAGATGGAAAGTGCAGCCACTGAGGTCATGGAGAAAAAGAGGCTCTTAACAAAGGTGTTTCAAAGGAGCAAAATATTGACAAATCGAGCCTTCTAAGATTTATAAGAAAAAAGCAGCGGGGGGACATTCTCACTGTGGGCTGGGACTCAGAAGCCCAGGCAAAGAAAATTTTCACAGATGAGATGGAGGAGGAACTCGCCAAACACCTGAAAGAACTTGCTGAACAGTCCTATGGGTTCTCTCCAGCTAAGTGTCCCACACTGGCCTTTTGAGTATGCAGACAAGAACCATGTCCCCATGCAGACAAGAACCATGTCCCCATGCAGACAAGAACCATGTCCCCATGCAGACAAGAACCATGTCCCCATGCAGACAAGAACCATGTCCCCATGCAGACTAGAACCATGTCCCCATGCCTGCCAATTGGAAGGAGACACAGTCAGCAGCTTTCTAGCACGTCGCCGGCTTTCTGTCCTGAACTCCAGAAGCAACATCCCTCGGAAGGGTCTCTGGCTTCAATAGAACGACTGTTGGGGAGGTCTATGATAATCTGGCAGTAGTCATGGACAGGTGGGTGAATTGATTGTTCCAATGCATGTGTTTTATTCTCTAAAATCAAGTAGTTTAGATTCCCTTTCTCTTTATCTTGAACAGGCATAAATTCCCCCCACACATGATTTTTAATGTGGATGAAACAGGTCTCCATACGGTACAAAGGCCTCACCAGGTGAGATAAACGCACACACAAGGCTGACATGTGTAGCTTGTAATAATGTAATAAACAGGCCTGGAGGGACCAATGAGCGAGCAAGGCCGAGAATGGTGCTCCGAAATCGGATAGGCGATGGAGCCATACCGCACATACTGTGACTTATACAATTTTCCTTTGACCAGAAGGTAGCGCTATGGAGTTCATCCAAGATTGTCATATACAGTTGTTCGGGTTAAAGAATCATCAAACGTATGGATTTTGTGGCAGACTGAACACAGCATGTTAAAGTTAGAATAACTTTTCCATTCATGGCGAGACATCGCCGTACTCTGATGGTGACGCCCTTTGATAAAAAGTTACAGTTTTCATTGTCAGTCATCTTCAATGTCTTTACGACTGATATGAAACAGTTTGACATGTGTCGCCTCATCCCACGAGGAGCAGGGATGCCTAATGCAAAACATGAGATTCCCTGTTGCCAATAGGTGGCACTACAAACATTCCTGAATATTACATGTGTTCAGGATGGGACTACGATCATAATCAGTTATTTTAGACCAGATTAAACAATCTACCGCCGAGTTACAGCCAATATGTTAAGGCCCCCAAAAAGGCAATTTTTTTTTTAGAATAATTAGAATAATAATAACAATAATAAACATTTGAAATACAATAGAAAATAATAAAAATCACCCATTTCACCTAAAGAGATGAGGTTGAAGAATCACATTCCTTTCACTAAAACAAACATTTCCTACACTGCAATTTATGGTCAATTCAGAAGTCCACCACTCTATATTTTCAGAATGTAAAATCATAACCGATGATCATATTTCTGTCATACTTTGACCATGATTTAATTGTCCATTATGAAAAGCTTTTGCACTAGTGTGGTGTTTAAACCTCGGACTGAAATGGTCAAACTTGTGAGACTGAAGTATGAAGGCAGTTCTGTTCATTTACAGCCCAACATGTCATGAACCTACAGCTACAGTCATTAGGAAAAGACATCTGTTTAGCTGGCGAGCAACTGGTGCCGTCCACTGATAGGCCGAACCACTTCAACTGTTACATGCAGGACACCTGGACAGGTTGAATATGTCAAATAAAATGCCCTTATAAGGACAACCAAACAAACACAATCATTGTAAAAGTTGCTTGGTCATCATGACTCAGATAACAGGTTTTTCTAATTTATTATCTTGTTAGCTGTAATGTTTGAACAGTAGTTAAAGAAGGGCGTGATCTGAGGGAAAGTTCATCCCTGCAGGGAAATTGTATTTGTATGTCAGTTATTTATTGCTGTGATAAATATTTTCAGTTTGTGAAAGATCTGGATTGTTGGTCGATAGTTCAGCACCTGGACTCTTGTTAGAAAGCAAAACACTGATGTGGATCTCAGTCATGCTCGCTGACGTTCAGCTGAGCTTTATGTTGTTAGATCATCTTATAAGGTTTAAATGAAATGAACATAAAATGTTCTCTGGAGCAGAGTTCTGCCGTGAAGCTTTTAATAGGAGGCTGTACAATCTTTGACTGAGGTCTCAAAGACTTTCCACACTGGCAGATGTATTTACAGGGAACACAGATCAGACTTGCCACAACAACATTTCTATTTAAAGAGGTTCATAATTAACATGGCAGCTATTGAGTAATTGCATGAAAGGATTAATTGATTACCTTCTGGCTTGGCTTTAATATCACTGCATGGAACTGTGAAAATATGGTGGCATCATGACAAACCTGGCATATAAAGGGTTAAAACCTTTAAGAAAGCATATATAATATTTTACCATATTTGGTATGATAAGGACTGACATTGACATCAAGCCAAATAAGGTTGCTACCGTTATCAATGTATTATTTTTTTTACAGCTTTGCATATCTGCACGTGTGATGCAATCTGCGTTAAGTCCATCCAGCTATATCAGCATAAGTCACTATATAACGTCCGTGTCCCTCTGCTGCACCAACACTCTCTCAGTTCCAGCTTCGGCTTGTTTCGTGTCTGCAGTAGATCGTCGGTGTCTCGGCTGTCATGGACCGCTGGAGGGGCAGAGTGGCTCTGGTGACCGGAGCATCAGTCGGGTATCGGGGCGGCTATAGCCACAGAGCTGGTCCGGTCCGGGATGAAGGTGGTGGGCTGCGCCAGGGACGTAGGAAGAGTAGAGGTTTGCTCCAGAGTCAAACTTTATTCTGTCTATTTTAACTGGTTGCACATAATTAAAGCAGTTTGTGGAGGAGAAAGTAGGAATAAAGAAAAGTTTCAGGGAAAAAAATGACATTTTGATGGAATGTATTTTAATGTGATTGTCAGTGAAACTTGTCAATCAGTTCAGAGTTACGACTGTTTCCACTGATCTACTGATGATACTGATGATGATCACTTTCTGCTGTCATGCTGACGTCACGAGTGATTGAGCTGACAAAAGAAGTAAAATACATTCCCAGCTTGTACAGTCTATTCCAATAAAATATTATCTATTTATTCCAGACCCAGTTTTATGGGGCCTTGATATTTTGAGTTCCGCAAAGAAAAGTGAACACCCAAAAGAAATAAAAGATTTATTAATGATATTAAGGACTCAGAGACTTCCTGGATGTTCTGGTAGCCTGTTGAAAAATCCTAAAAGTCCAACGATGATCTCATTTCAGAAACTGGCTGAAGACTGTCGAAGAGCAGGCCACAGTGGTGTCCTGGTGCCTATGAAGTGTGACTTGACCCACAAGAAGGAGATTAAGGCCATGTTCTCAGCCATCAAAGCAGAGCACGGCGGCGTGGACGTGTGCATCAACAACGCCGGTCTGGCTCATCCAGAACCTCTGCTGAGTGGAAGGACCAGCCGCTGGAAGAACATGCTGGATGTGAGAGCTCAGATCTGCTTCATCTGACAGTGACCCACCTTTAGTTGTTTCAGATGTTTTCCATCTGTAACACTTCCAGATGTTTTCAATTCAATTCAATTTTATTTGTATAGCGTCTGTTACAATGTCAATTGTCTCTAGGAGCTTTACAGAGACCCAGATCATGACCCCCGAGCAAATATCATTAACTAAAATTATAATATTAAATCCAATCCAATTTAAGCCAAACAGTGGCAAGGAAAAACTCCACTTTAAGAGGAAGAAACCTGGACCAGGACCTGGATCATATGGGGGGACCTTCCTGCTGAAGGCCAGCCAGGTAAAGAAAGAAAAGAGGGGAGAGAGGACAGAGAGAGGAGAGCACACAAATGACTAAATATAATGACCATATAAACATAAACATAAACAGATGGAGGCAGCAGCACTGGGATGAGATGGCCAGAGGACCAGGTCGCCGATCATCACGCCAGTCGGCACCCAAACAGAAGTGGAGGAGAACCCCGGGATGGACAGAGGATGGAACTGCAAGTCAGCATGAAACCCAGGAAACTCTGGCCTGCAAATACACAGAAAAAAAGGGGGGAGGGGTGCAAAACAGCACAACAAACCACAGGAAAGTAAAGAATGTGGAGCACAGTTACAGTAACGAGGTGCTCCCAAGTAATTATGGATGAGCTGGAGGAGGAGGAAGGAAGGAGGAAAGGGAAGGAAAAGGGGGAAAAGCAGTGGAGACACCACTCAGCAGATCATGCTGGTGTCCCCCTGCAGCGTAGGCCTATAGCAGCATAGCTATGACGAAGCTGTGATTAAGACGAGCTACTCTAGTCTGAGCTACTACAACTATGGCTATAATTATTAGCCCCTACACACTATAGTTTAGACTAACTGTAGGCTTTACTGAACAAAAATGTTTGCTTGGGGGTCTTGCTCTGGGTCTCTGTAAAGCGTAAAGTCTCAGAACTGAACCCTGTGGGACGCCATAGCAGACCCTCATCCATGTAGAAGAAATGTCATTAACATGGACGAACTGGAACCTGTCAGATAGGTATGACTTAAACCAGCCTAATGCTGTCCCTTTAATCCCAACAGTGTGCTCTAATCTATGCAGCAAAAGGCTGTGATCAACGGTATCAAAAGCAGCACTGAGGTCCAGCAGAACAAGGACAGAAACTAATCCATTGTCTGAGGCCATGAGGAGGTCGTTGGAGACTCTAATCAGCGCAGTTTCTGTGCTGTGATGAGTTCTGAACCCTGACTGAAAGACCTCAAATAGATCATTTCTATGCAGGTGTTCTCCTAACTGGCTAGCAACTATTTTTTCCAGAATTTTAGAGATAAATAGAAGGTTGGATATTGGTCTATAGTTTGCCAAGATGTCCGGATCAAGAGATGGCTTCTTGAGCAAAGGTTTAATAACTGCAACTTTAGAAACCTGTGGTACATATCCTAATGTAGAGATAGGTTAATCTGATCCAAAATTGATATATCAATAGAGGACATAACATCTTTGAGCAGCCGAGTTGGGATGGGATCCAACAGGCATGTAGATGGTTTAGCTTTACTGATAGTTGAGGTCAACTCAGAGAGGCCCACAGGAGAAAAACAGTCCAGAGTCGAATTAGAAACAGAAGAAATCAGCAAAGCTGCAGGGACGTCCACAGCCGTCGACAGTTGGGCCTGGCCAATCTCATCTCTAATTTTGATTATTTTCCCACTAAAAAAGCTCATAAAGTCTTCACTACTGAGAGTAGTAGGAATACATGGACCAACAGAGTTGGGACTCTTTGTCAGCCTGGCTACAGTGCTGAACAGAAAACATGGGTTATGTTTGTTCTCTTCTATTAACGAAGAATAATAAGATGTTCTAGCTCTGCGTAGGGCTCTTTTGTAGACTATTAAACTATCTTTCCAGGCACGATGGGAGTCTGCAGATTTACAGGAGTACCACCTCCTTTCCATTTTACGTGCATTCTGCTTCAGCATGCGAATATGTGAATTATACCAGGGAGCTGAGCTCCTGAGGTGAGATACCCTCTTCCTCAGAGGAGCAACAGCATCCAGGGCTGAATGTAAAATATCTGCAGTATTGTTAACGAGGTAATAAATATCTGCCGGAGTAAAATTCAGGTCGTCGCCCTCAGCTATTCTATGATATTCCACCATAGGGAGATGAGAGAGAATGACCTCCTTAAAATTATTCACAGCATCTTCAGAAAGACATCTGCTGTAATCACATGTTTCATTTTCTGTTTTAATGCCACAAATGCTGAACTCAAATGTAACTAAAAAGTGGTCAGAGAGAAGAGAATTCGGCGGCGACACTAACAAGTGATGAGTATCTATACCATAGGTGAGAACCAGATCCAGGATATGATTAAAGCAGTGAGTCGGTTCTTTCACTTTTTGTGAGACGCCCAATGAATCTAAGAGAGATGTAAAGGCTAATTTAAAGCTGTCACTGTCAACATCCATATGAATGTTAAAGTCACCCACTATGACGACTTTGTCTGAGTTGAGCACTAAACCAGCTAAAAAATCTGAGAACTCAGACAGAAACTCCAGATAAGCACCAGCAGGTGACCAGTACACTACCACCAACAAGACTGGCTTTTCTGACTGTTCGTCTGACTGTTTCTGACAGTTTTCCTGACTGTTTTCCTGTTTTTTTCAGGTCAACGTTCTGGCAATGAGCATCTGCACACGTGAAGCATACCAGTCAATGAAAGAACGAAACGTTGATGACGGCCACATCATCAACATCAACAGGTACTCTTTTATCTACTGGTCATGTACAGTGATGGTTCAGACTGGAAGCAGCAGAACTGCTGAATCAACATTTCTTGATCTCTTATTGATGCCACCGTGCTCTTATTCAAAGTTTAGATCATGGCTATCCTTTCACATAGCAGACATTGGGACTTATCAGGAGGGGAGCTGCTCACTTTAATACTGGCTTTGTTACATCCAGAGGAACTCAGACTAATATGATTTGTATGGGTGATTAGATTGACACTGTTATGTGGATGTGGTTTATTCAGACACTTGAAGGTAGACAAACTGTATTGATCCAAGCTGGCTGGTTCTTCTACTGAGGACAGATTCACAGTGGTTAGTGACTCATCAGACTTTCTTTTTTTTGGCACGAGGGGCCTTAATTGTCAGTGAAGATAGACAGAAAGGGGAAACATGCAGCAAAGATTCGCATAGGCCGGGAGTCAAACCCATGACCACCCTGTTGAGGACTGGAACCTCTATACATGGGCCACCTGCCCTAACCATTGTGCCACCAGGCGACCAATCAGACTTTAATTTCAAGTAAAAACTATTCACTGGCCCTGCTCGTATGCAGGGCATAATAACAGGCATGACGTTAAGATATCATCTCTCATCCCAACTAACAACTCCTTATAAACAGTGAATCATCATTGATGTGGTGAGAACATTGCTGATGGTCTTTAGGACGTTTCTTTACTCTTGTTACGTAGGAGTAGCTGGAAAGACTTCCTTTACTGTCATTCTGACATGAACTACATTCAGAATGAACACACCACTGAAGGAAAGTCCTTCCAGCTGACCTCTAGAAGTTGTTGAAATGGTGACAGTTGATGTGATGTCATCATCAGTAGAGTACACTGATCATTTGAACGTGTTCATCACTCAGACTAAATAGTGATATTTCCTTCTCTGTGGTCTGACATGATGATTGTGCTGCTAAATGCTGACCAGGTTAACGGCTCAAACATCTTCTTTTGCAGTGTTTCTGGGCATCATGTGTTCAACCATAGTGAGGCACATTACTACATGATCACCAAACACGCTGTGACCGCCATGACCGAGGGCCCTGAGGCAGGAGCTGAGGGAAGCCAAGACTCACATCCGAGCCACAGTAAGACTCCATCACAGCTGTGTCATTAAGTCCAGACCTGACTGGTTGACCTCATCACAGACTCCATGAATGTCATCAAGTCTAGAACCTGTGAACTGATGTGAACTCATGGTCCTCTTTCTCTCTCTGTGCAGAGTATTTCTCCTGGTGTGGTGAAAACTGAATTTGGTCAGCGGTTTTTGAACTGCGATGAGGAAAAAGCTGCTTTTCTGTTTAATCAGTATAAGGTAAACATATTGATTATTTCTGCTTCTATTGAACAGTTGTTCTAGAAGGGTGCTGCACTAGCGGCAGCCTGTTGGAGGCGCTCTGGTCATGGAAAGACTTTTTAAAAATCCGTTTCTCATATTTTGTGCTGAGCTTTTAGATCAAGAAGCTATTTTTCTACACTTGGCTTTGATGCCCTGCTGCTGAAAGGATGTCTTCTTGCTGTGACACTTTTCAACAGCAGAGGAAAGTTTTTGAACTGTTGGGAATTAAGTCGTATCTTCATCCAGATGTAGCAGCAGGAACAGATTCTCCAGTCCACCACCCTTCTGTCTGGCTTTGTCTGTCTGATACTGAAGTGTTAGCAGTGAGTTTCTGCTCATGTTGCCTACTGGGAGTCAGTCGAGTTACCAGCCAACCATCCATCCATCCATCCATCCATCCATCCATCCATCCATTATCTTCTGCTTGGTCCAGAGTTGGGTCATAGGGGCAGCAGCTTCAGCAGAGGTCCAGACCTCCCTCCAGCTGCCTTCACCAGCTCCTCTGAGAACACTGAGGTTCTCCCAGACCAGCTGAGAGATATCATCTCTCCAGCGTATCCTGGGTCTGCCTCGTGGTCTTTTCCCAGTTGAACATGCCTGAAACAACCTCTCCAGGGAGGAGTCCAGGAGTCATCCTAACCAGATGAACCACCTCAACTGACTCCTCTTGATGTGGAGGAGCAGCAGCTCTACTTTAAATCTCTCATCAATGACTGAACTTCTCCTCCTATCTCTAAGGGAGAGTCCAGCCATTTCATCAGTTGCTGGTATCAGTGATCTCTTTCAGTCTCTACCCACAGTTCATGACCACAGGTGAGGGTTGGAACAAAGATCTACCAGGAAACAG
Source organism: Hirundichthys speculiger (assembly GCA_018398805.1). Taxonomy (NCBI): domain Eukaryota; kingdom Metazoa; phylum Chordata; class Actinopteri; order Beloniformes; family Exocoetidae; genus Hirundichthys; species Hirundichthys speculiger. The sequence continues at coordinate 135,108 of JAGFBZ010000539.1, forward strand.
AGTCTCAGCTCTCTCTTCACCACAACAGACTGGTACAGAGTCACCACCACAGCAGACGCCGCACCAATCCATCTGGAGATCTCCTGCTCCTTTCTCCATCACTGGTGAACCAGACCCAGAGATACTGAAACTCCTCCACTGAAGGCAGAACCTCACTCCCAACCTGGAGAAGACCTTCTACCCTTTTCAGACTGAGGACCATGGTCTCAGATCTGGAGGTGCTGGTTCTCATCCCTGATGCTTCACACTCAGCTGTGAACTGCTCCAGTGAGAGCTGAAGATCTCCTCCTGATGGTCCCTAAAAGGACCAGGTCATCCTCCACCAGCAGCGATGAAATCCTGACACCACTGAACTGGAACCCCTCTGATCCTTGGCTGCTCCTATAAATTCAGTCCATCAACGTGATGAACAGAATCAGAGACAAAGATCAGCCCTGATGGAGTCCAGCTCTCACTGGAAACCAGTCTGACTACAACCAGCAATGTGGACCAGACTCTGGCTCCATTTGTACAGGGACTAGACAGCCCTTAACAACTGGTCTGTAAACCGGTTTAGTACCCCAGACTCCTGGAGTACCCCCTACAGGACCCCTGAGGGACATGGTCAAATGCCTTCTCCAAGTCCACAAAACACATGTGGACTGGTTGGGTAAATTCTCATGCCCCTTCAAGGACTCTATTGAGGGTCTAGAGCTGGTCCAGTGTTCCAGAACCAGGACAGAACCCACATTGTTCCTCCAGGATCTGGAATTCAACAATCGATGGGACTCTGTTCTCCAGCAGACCTGCATAGACCTGACCAGAGTCTAGACCTGACCAGGGAGGTTGAGGAGTCTGGTTCTCCTGTAACTGAAACACACCCTCCGGTCCTCCTTCTTAAAAAGGGGAACCACCACCCCGGTCTGCCAGTCCAGAGGTACTGCCCCTGATCTCCATGTGATGTTGCAGAGACGTGTCAACCAAGACAGTCCTACAACATCTAGAGCCTTCAGGAAATCAGGGTGGATCTCCTCCAACCCTGGAGTCCTGCCACCGTGCACCTTCTTAACTACCTCAGCGACCTCAGCTCCAGTAATGGACGAGTCCACCCCCAAGTCCACAGACTCAGCATCCTCAACGGAAGACATGTTGTAGGATTGAGAAGGTCCTCCAAGTATTCCTTCCACTGCCGAACACATCTCCAGTCGAGGTCAGCAGCCCCCCACCCACTATACACAGTGTTGGTGAAGCATTGCTTTCCCTCCTGAGCCGTCTGACGGTTTACCAGAATCTCTGTGGATCCAATCAAAAGTCTTTGTCCATGGTCTCACTGAACTCCTCCCACACCTGAGTTTTCTCCTCAAAGAGCATCGAGGCCTGCTTGGCCTGTTGATACCTGTCTGCTGCTTCCAGAGTCCCACAAGCTAACCAAGCCTGGTAGGACTCCTTCTTCAGCCTGACGGCCTCTCTCACCCGAGGTGTACACTACGGAGTTCGAGGATTGCCGCCATGGCAGGAACCATCGACCTTACAGCCACAGATCTGGTCAGCCACTTGAGTAATGGAGGTGTAGAACATGGTCCATTCAGACTTAATGTCCCCCCCTTCCCTCAGGATGTGATTGAAGCTCTGTCGGAGGTGTGAGTTGAAGATCTTTGTGACAGGTTCCTCTGCCATACATTCCCAGCAAACCCTCACTACATGTTTGGTCCTACCAGGTCTGACCCGCATCCTCCCTCCATCTGATCCAACCCACCACCAGGTAGTGATCAGCTGACAGCTCAGCTCCTCTCTTCACCAGATCATAATCTTAATCTTAGTTGATGATATTTGCTCGGGGGTCATGCTCTGGGTCTCTGTAAAGCGCCTAGAGACAATTGTCATTGTAACAGACGCTATATAAATAAAATTGAATTGAATTGAATTGAATTGAACCAGAGAGTCCAGAACATCAGCTGAAGATCAGATGATACGACTGTGAAGTCGATCATTGATCTACGGCCAAGAGTGTCCTGATGCCACGTGCATTTATGGACTCTGATGCTTGAACATGGTGTTTGTCCTGGACAAACTGTGACGAGCACAGAAGTCCAACAACTAGATAGCAGATAACAGACGGAGCCCGTCCCTGACCCGAAGGCGCAAAGAAGCTACCCTCTCATCTATTAGAGAAAACCCCAACGTACAGGCTTCAAGCTGGGGGGCTATAAGCAAGCCCACTCCAGCCCATCGCCTCTCACCCTGGGCAACTCCAGAGTAAAATAAGGTCCAGCCTCTCTGGAGAACATTGGTTCCAGCACCCAGGCTGTGCGTTGAGGTGAGCCCGACAATATCTAGCCGGTAGCTCTCAACCTCACCCACAAGATCAGGCTCCTCCCCCACCAGAGAGGGAACGCTCCATGTCCCAGTAGCCAGTTTAATTAGCCGGGGGTCAGCAGGTCAGGGCCCACATTTTTGGCTGCCATGCAGTAAAGGGTTGCAGGCTGGGAGTTGAACCTGCAACCACTGCAGGAGGACTGCAGCCTTTGTTCATGGGCCGCCTGTTGAAACCACTGAGCCACGCAGCAGCCCTGTTGTTTTTACTAGTTTTAATTTTGAATTTTTCTACCTTTTCAGCTCAAATTCTACTGCAACAATATCATTTCCTTTTGTGGACCAGTAAAGTAGTAATAAATTAAATCTTCCTTAGAAACATTGATGTAGTTGCAGGTGTAAAAGTGCTTCTTCTGCTTGGCAGGTTCTGGAAGCAGGAGACGTTGCTGATGCAGTCACATACGTCCTTGCTGCCCCTCCTCATGTGCAGGTAATTATTTTAATTATGTCCTTTGTTAACTTTCATTTTTTTTTTAAAGTGTTCTGTTTTACTCTGGAGATGCAGATGGACCAGTTTATCCTAATAATCTTTGCATCCCTTTTCTTCCAGATCGGAGAACTTATAATCCAGTCTGCGGACGAAGCTTTTTAGTGCAGCTCCATGTGACAGCTGGATGAATCCCCCCCCTTCGTCTTCTGTACCCTCTTCATCTGGTTCAGGGTTGGGGGACCTGGAACCAGTTCAGGCTCTCACTGGGTGATGAACAGCCAATCATAGCTGGATTAGTTCATAACTGAATTAATGTTCCGACCAATCCTTCACATCAGTCATTTGTTTACTACATTAATAAAGTTTGTAATCTGTAATCATGTAATCAGATTTAAAGATAAAAAAATGTTGTATTTCGGCTTTATTATTTAAAAAAGGGATGTTTTATCTGTAGCCACATACAAAAATATGAATAAATGTAAGATGGAAAACATTCCGAATAAACCTTTGGAATCCACAAATATGAGTTATTCATGTAAATTGTTTTATTTATATATTTCACATTCACATTTCTGAAAACTGAATAGAAGATCTCAGTTGTTACACTGCTTTATTTTTTTAAATACATCTTTACATGTATATATTGATATATACATTTTCCATTTGTAATGTATGTGTAAAGCCACTCTAAGTTGTAATACCACCTCTGACCACATGGGGGCATATAGATCTGCCATGATGACCAAAATAGACATTCACAGTTTCTTCATAGCTGGCAAACCAAGTTTAGATTAGTGTACTTGGTAGTTTACAGTTAGTAAGTACGAATCAGTTGGACGTACTCCAGATGGCAGGAGGACGTTTTTCAGTCTTTCTGCTTTTGTGACAGCGGTATACTTGATAGCAGCTCAGCTCAGCCAGTAGGCTAACTGGTCTTCAGAAGCATCAACAGTTTAACTGAACATATGAAAACAGTAAACAATAGTAATTATAATAATGGACGATATCAACACTTTCAGTAGAGGGTTCTAACTGGGAGTCTCTGTGACTTAAGCTTTTAAATTCCAACAGTGTTATAAAGTTCCCATGAGGGGGAACACAAGTTTGAAATTAGAGGAATATGAAAATATTGTAGAACCACATTCCATTACAGCAGTAAAGTTTCTCTTTCACACCTTTTTTAAGCTTCTACTCATTATTTCCACTGCAAAATGTATTCTGGGAGACTTTTCCTTCTCAAGACCGTCTTCACCAGATACATCCTTGATAAAAAAAAAAAAAAAAACGGTCAAGAAGGGGGCGCTAGTGAGCAGCACATGTAGTAAGACGTCTTTCCATGGGCTCCTGCAGAATCATTAATATAACTGTCTAAAAATGCATTTTTTGTGTGAAGAACTCGTCTAAATCATATTTAAGGCTACCCAAAACCCACCAAGCGCTGAATTCATTGCAATCCCCGAAGCCGAACGGATAAAAAACTGGACAAGTTCAAATACACAGCTAGCGGTCAGCGAGCTAAAAGGACGCCGAGACAGAACCAGCTAGCCCGGACCAACACTCGCCAACTGAAAGCTCCGTAAGTGTAGCCATGAGTGCTGAAAACACCAGAGCCGACATCCTCGACACTGTGAGGAATGAAATCTCGAAAATCATCAGAGAGGAACTCGAAAGTACCCTGGCGGATGACTTTGACGCCCTTAATGTGAGCTACGAGCTGTGCGGTCGGAAATTGCTAACACCTCAGCAGCTATCAGGTCTGAAATAAACCAAATGAAGGCGGACATTCAAGACGTGACAGGAGGATTATCGACATGGTCGGAGGAGGTAACATCGCTGCAAACCACAGTAACCAGCCTTCAAAGCCAGGTTGTAATTTTAAAAGACAGGTGCGAGGGTTATGGAAGGAAGAATGAGACGGGGAAACATCACGATTGTCGGCGTTGATGAGCACCCAAACTCCAGCATGCCCGAATCGGGGTCTAAAATGCTAAAAGAAATGCTGCAGCTGGACGGAGAGATGAAAATTGACCGATCACATCTCATACGGGCTCCCAGAGGACAAAGAGACCAGGACAGACCACGTGTGGTCATCACTAAACAGAGACCAGGGACAGAGCCCCGCTGATGTACAGAGGGAAACGGATCACGATATTTCCCGACTACACTTCCAACGTCACAGTTGATAATGTTAATTTTAGCATGCCTCTGCTGCACTGGTTTAGCTCAGTGGTTACTTCAGACAGAAATCAATTTGATTTCATCTTTAAACCTCCGTCACTGTCCATTTTTTTTCTTTCTCCTCCTTATTTTTAGCTGAGTTAAATATTCTCAGAGAAAATTAAAGCCACGTCTCTGTTTAACAGTTGAAAGAGTTCATTTCTGACTTTTATTAATGCTAGTTTTCAAGTGTACTAACAGTGCGATCAAAGGCTGGAGGATTGTGGAGAATTTCTCCATAAATGCTGGACGTTGAGTCTGAGCTTGTAGTCTGGCGCCCTCTAGTGGTCATGGCTCCTCCATACATCTGTACGGTCTGAACAGAGCAGCAGGTCTTCAGGTTTGTTCTAAATCTCATTCAAACTGTCGATAACAGGAGATTTAACTGAAATAAAAGCGCTGTTGTAGAGCTTTAAATTAATGTCCTCTTCATTCTCAGATGAACCAGGGTCTCTGGAAGTATTGATAATGTTAATTTTCTCCATCTTCCTGCTACACTGGTTTAGCTCAGTGGTTACTTCTGCATAGAAACCTACTTGTTGGTTTCGTTTCTCCAAACTCTCCGTGAGTTCGAACCTCGGGCTCTGTCCAGTGTTTTTCCTTCATCCTCCCCCAAATCATCTCTGTTTTCTTTAACCTTGTTAAATCTGTTCTAAAGCGGCCTCAGTCACACTGATGTGTGCGTTTAACCGTTAAAACACTTTGTTTCTGAGACTCACAGCTTCAATGTTTTTAATGCAGCCTGCTGCCTCTGGACTTAAATCACCATCCTGAACTTCACTGACATTCAACTCAGCTTTATTTCTGCAGCATCTGCAACGCTAACTGTTCCATAGCAGAAATATTATTGATTAGTCATATTATTAAAGATAAAATAGACACACCGACACAAACTCAACTGTCTTCGCTGCTCTACTTTATCTCCTGTGCACATGCGTCAACACCGAAGCTTTCGTCTGGTCATAGCTGGTTGCTATGAGAGCGTTTCGGTTCGAGTTCAGGATCAGCTGTTTTAGATTATTATGAATTATATCAAATAATAAACATTCTTTATTATCCTTCCTCAATGAGCTGAACAGGTTCTACACTCGCTTTGAGAAGGATAACCATGCACCAGCAACAAGGGCAGAGCTGACTGCCAACCACCAACCACTGACATTCCCCCCCACTGACGTTGAAGCAGTGCTTAGCTGGACCAACGCATCCCTGGACGTGTGCTCAGAGCATGCGCTGGGGAGCTGGCGGGGGTCCTGATGGACTTATTCAACCTGTCCCTGGCCCGTGCTGTTGTTCCGACCTGCTTCAAATCCACCACCATTGTGCCGGTACCGAAGAGCTCCACACCAGCGTGTCTCAACGACTACCGTCCAGTGGCTCCCACCCCATCATCCTGCCTGCCCCCCACCCTGGATCCCCACCAATTTGCCAACCGCAAGAAAAGGAGCAGAGAGGATGCACTCTGTGCTCTCACACCTGGACAGTAACAACACTTATGCCAGAATGCTGTTCATAGTTCAGTTCAGCATTCAACACTATCATACCTGTCAAAGTTAGTAGTCAAACTTGCAGACCTGGGCATCACAGCTCCCATCTGCAACTGGCTACTGGACTTTCTAACCAACAGGCCACAACATGTTCGGTTAGACCACCACTGCTCCTCCACCCTCACCATCAACACTGGCGTACCACAAGGCTGCGTGTTGAGCCCTTTCCTCTACTCCCTCTTCACCCACGACTGCAGACCCGTTCATGGCTCCAGCGCCATCATCAAGTTTGCAGACGACACCACCACGATTGGCCTCATCAGGAACAACGATGAGTCGGCCTACAGAGAGGAGGTGGACCACCTGGCTGCGTGGTGCGAGAACAATAACCTGAGGCTCAACACCTCAAAAACTAAAGAAATCATCGTGGACTTCAAGGAAGGATGCTGTCACTCATCCACCCATCCACATCAACGGTGTGGCAGTAGAACGAGTGATCAGCTTCAAATTCCTGGGGATCCACATTTCAGAGGACCTCTCCTGGACAACAAACCGCTCCAACGTGGTCAGGAAGGCTTCACCAGCGCCTATTCTTCTTGAGGACTCTGACGAAGCACCACCTCTCTTCAAACGTGCTGGTGAACTTCTACCGCTGCACCATCGAGAGCATCCTTACCAGCTGGATCACAGTCTGGTACGGGAACTGCTCCAGCGCTGACTGAAGGCCTCGCAGAGGGTAGTGAAAACCACCCAGCACATCGCCAGAGCTCCACTTCCTGCTGTGGACACCATCCACAGGAAGCGTTGTCTCAGGAGAGCAACCAGCATCATCAAGGACTCCTCCCACCCAGCACATGGACTGTTTACCCTCCTGCCCTCGAGGAGACGCTACAGGAGTCTCCGTACACCAACCAGCAGATTCAGGAACAGCTTCTTTCCATCAGCTGTTTCCCTGTTGAACTCTTTCAAATTCTGACAAATGTTTACTTGATCCACCCGAACCTTCTAGAAGAGTCAGTATGACCAGAGGACCAGGGGCCTTCGTGTGCTAACGTACGTCATTTTCCTCACTCACATTTAGATGCACAAAAAGTGAGTTGAACATGATAATGTGCCACGTATACTTCATGTTTGGTGTATGCACTTCCTTGGGGTTTTGTCCGTTGGCGACACTTGGAGGACTTGCAGTGAACTTCCAAACATTAGGAGGCATTACCCCCATTTCATCCTACCACACGTGAATGACATCACAAACTCCCCATCTGTTAAATAATTTACATGTGAGCCCTGTGACAACAAATTCCCAATAAACCAATCAGTCAGAACATTTAAAGTTGTATATATATATGTGCGTGTGTGTTATTGATGAAATCATGAGTTTTTGAATTTTTGAATAAAATAATCTGATCTAATCTAAACTAATATCCACAGCTGTCTCTGAGTTTAACTGATTTAGAACTCATGAGCAGTTTGAGGAATCAATATACTCCTTATTCCATAGAAAATCCTGTGATGTATATTTCACAATGATTTTTCACTTGTATCTTTGTATTCATAATGAAGACACATCATCTAAAATTGTACTTTGTATTCATCATCTTTTAAGGTTGTAGCTGTTTGAATTGTATTTTCACAGACAGAATACAAACTAATAGTTTTATAATGTTTTTATATGAGAATTAGTTTGCTGCTGTCACTAGATGGCGCCAAAGACTGTTCTATATTAACAGTTGAACAACCCCGTCTTCACACTGTTGGAATTGTTCATATTAAAAGATATTCACAAAAAATCAGAAAATTGTCTTAAAATTTGATAAAAAAAAAAAAAAAAAAAAAAAAACAACAAAATTCTCATATTAGCTTTCAACCCTCATCAAATTTTGGACATTTTGTCAATACTTTAGAAAAGAAAAAATACACAGTTGGGATTACAGTATGTGCATATATATATATATATATATATATATATATATATATATATATATATATATATATATATTTACACACATATACATACTCATGAAAATTCAGTGATTTACTAAAAGATTCTGAAAGAAATCATGAAATCATGAATCATGCTGACATATCCAGCTACATTACTGCTCAGTTTGGTGATTCTGATTGAACAATTAGGTCTCATAAAATATATGTGTTTAGTGTCCAAAGTTTAAAAATGTCACTATGTGTACCATCAGACCAATCTGAACAAAATGGACAGAAATTAATGAGGTGAGGGTGGACGATGTTTGTGTGGGTTTGAAATTGATTGAACAAAGTATGCCAGAAAAATGACCATCAGTTATGATTACATATTTTGAAAAAAATAAAATGGTGGATAAATGAATAGATACTATATGTTGCAATGCTTGAAATGTTTGCTTTAGTAAAAGGCACGTGACCCTTTGACCTTACCTTCTCAGGACAAACAGGTGATTTTTATGAATTTGTTTTTCATTTGTGTGTGACAAAAGCATTTCGATATCTCATCATGAATAGAAAAAAACCTCTAACTTTCCGGAAATGTAAAGTGTCTTCTGCAGGTAAGTGGTAGCCGGTGAAAGGATCTCGCAGCAGCAGTAATGTGCTCAGTTATCCTGGTTCTTGTTAGAACTCTGGTAACAGGGTTCATCATGATCTGAAGATCATTACAGTGATCAGGTCTGCAGGAGATGAAGGCTGGAAGCATCTGTCTATAAATCTACCTGGACATCACATCTCTCCCTCTTCATATTTGGGTTCGGGACGATGGTGTCGGGTTCAAGAGCCCGATAAATGCTGCTTACAGGATTTCATGTTTTTGGTATTTTAAATTAAGACAAACTTAAACTAAAAATACCTTTAAATCAATCACAAATTCTAAAAAGATTTTAAAAATATTTTAAAAAGAATTCAATGTGAAAAAGTCATGCAATGAAAACAACAACCCTTTTATTTTCCTTCATATTTATTAAATGTATGCAGACTGGAGGCAGGTTTTTCACACTGCCTGTTTCTGGAAACAAGAAGAAAAAGAATTTAAGATGAAAAGAATGTAGAAAAAGAATTGTTTTTACCACAATCAGATATTTGAAAAGAGAAATATCAGCTGGGATGTAACGTCAGGATCTGAAACTGTACACAGTTCATTTCTATGACTGTCATGGAAACAAAACAGCACTAAAAGCATCAAAAACAACTTGAACCAGAGTTAGAGGCAGAAATGACGTGGAAACAGCTGAGTTTCCAGAATCTCTACAGTCACGTCAAAGTGCAAGAAAAATCCCAAAGGCAGTTCCAAACTGCAATTCCATATCTACAAAATCTGGAGTTTAACAATCAGCTATTTACACTGTACAAAGATTTACACAGAAACAGAAGCCTGTAAAGAAAAGGAGACAGAACAAGTCGGCATCATCTCTGTCCTGGAAACCTTCAGGGACAGGACAACGATCGAGCTTCTGCTGGGAGGAAATATGCTGACCATGGAGTCCACTGGGAACACTGGGAATACATTAACCAGATCAGAGGAAATGGAGGGAACCCTGAAAGAGGCTGGTCATCAACTCAGACTCAACATTTAACCCAGATGTTGTGTGTCAGGATCTTCTGACAACTTTGGAATGAACATTTATATTTCTACATTCTTCTTCAGCAGTGGCAGGACTCTGGAAAAGGCAATGACACACACAGTCCACATCTGGATGAGGAGCCCACATCTGGATGAGGAGTTCACATCTGGATGAGGAGTACACATCTGGATGAGGAGTCCACATCTGGATGAGGAGTCCACATCTGGATGAGGAACCCACATCTGGATGAGGAGCCCACATCTGGATGAGCCTATATCTGGATGAGGAGCCCACATCTGGATGAGTAGTCCACATCTGGATGAGGCGCCCACATCTGGATGAGGAGCTCACATCTGGATGAGTAGCCCACATCTGGATGAGGAGCTCACATCTGGATGAGTAGCCCACATCTGGATGAGGAGCCACATCTGGATGAGTAGCCCACATCTGGATGAGTAGCCCACATCTGGATGAGGAGCTCACATCTGGATGAGTAGCCCACATCTGGATGAGGAGCTCACATCTGGATGAGGAGCTCACATCTGGATGAGTAGCCCACATCTGGATGAGGAGTGCACATCTGGATGAGAAGCTCACATCTGGATGAGTAGCCCACATCTGGATGAGTAGCCCACATCTGGATGAGGAGTGCACATCTGGATGAGGAGCTCACATCTGGATGAGTAGCCCACATCTGGATGAGGAGTGCACATCTGGATGAGGAGCCCGTCTGGTCTTTAACTGCTGCTCTATGTGAACCGCCCAGCTGGGTTCCTCAGAGCCAGACTAGACCTCCTGTCTGGGCCAGTCCATCACCCTGTCCCAGAGCAGGACCACTGGAGCCAGTTCACATGGGGCCAGTTCACACGGGGCCAGCATGGGCACCCCCAACGGGGGTCTGTTTCCGTCTCAGATGGGCTCCACGCACAGATGTTGGCTGGGACGCTTCCTGTGGTTTCCTGTTTATGGCACATTTGATCAAAAAATACTAAACATCATCACTTTTGCAACGCACATAAAAACAGTTTTTAAAAAGTTAAATAAATAAATAACTGTTGCTACTGTTAGGATTGCTGTTACCATGACAACTTCAGTATCCTATTTTCTTTCTTTTGCAGTTTAGTTTTTCCTGACAAAATGCTTTAAAGTCACTCTGTGTAGCAATACCACTCATGGCCACACGGGGACATGGAGAGCTGCTGCGTTGACAGAACAGCCACTGACAGTACTGTGCTGGCCCGGCAGGTCTTGTAATACCACTCTGCACCACTAGAGGTGCCGTTTGTCGTGTCCTAATTAGTGCTAGATCGAACTGCCTCAGTGTGATCTAGGTCCAGTGAAGCCCAGGTCATCTGGTACCTCGTAGCGACAGCACCGCCGTGCAGTCACACCGCTCCCATCATCCGGTCCCGAAGTGACCAGACAGCTCCGTCTCCGTCCAAACAGCTGGTCTCGTGGTGGATTTAATCCAGGTGGAGGTGAATTGTTGTTTGGTTGGACTGCTGTCAGAACCGCAGGAAAGACGCTAAACAGAGTTTCTCTGAGTTTATCTTGATTGTGGAGGTCAGAGGTCAAACCTGGACTGGAGTCTACAGTATTCCTCCTGTCAGGACTGAACTGAACTGTTGGATGTGTTCAGGGTGAGAATTTAACTTTCCCTGAGCAGCAGGGAATTATTAAACTGTTGACAGTCTAATAATAAGAGGAGGTCTGTTGTAAATGCGCCTTGAGTGGTTCGGAGACAGACCCAGACCCAGACCCAGGCCCAGACGGTGACGTCTGATGCGGTCTCTGGTCCTGCTCCAGGGGCATGAACTTTCTTGTGATATGCTGCCCCCATGTGGTCAGAACTGTTAAGGCTACACAGAGTGCCTTTATTGATAGCATTTTAACAATAATTTTAAGTTTTATAATATGTGTATTTGTTTCCATTAACGTTGGAAATAAACCGAAAATAGCAGATAAATTGTTCAAGTGTGACCAAGTGAACTGTTTCAGGCTCAGTCAGCGACGGTTAAAAACCAAACAGACTGAAAACGAGCAACCACGTCAGGTGTGGTGGACGTAGCACCAACGGTGAAACGTCTCCTGTGACCCGTCACTCCTAGGAGACTGTGCTGCAGAACTGAAGAACTATTACGCTCTTGCTACATCTGCCATTAACCAAACAAAGAATTCACATCAATAATCAATAACAGGTAGAGAGGCAAGGTTGAGTGTGTGAATCCCCTGGAGAACCACGTGGAGTTTTAGAAAGTGATCTGATCTTCATCTAAGTCACATGTGTCAAACTCAAGCTCTGAACCAAATCTGGGCCGCTGGAACTGGACCACCTCTGCAGAACTTCTGAATGGTCCCAGTGAGACTGCTGGTTGACATCAGAGACTGGAGTGGCTGAACAGAGCAGCTAGTTCACCATGAAAACAACCTGTTTGACTGAAAAATGGTTTTTATTGCAAATGCTGCAATTTTACTACCAAAAGTCTTTTTTTTTTTTTTTTTTTAAGTTGTGATTTAAGGACAAAAAGTTGCCATTTAGATAAAGCTCCCTTCAGTCAGCTGACCTCAGGAGCTCCAAGCTCCAGGTGTCTTTCATCTCTGAATCATGAGCAGGGTTGTTCTGACCAGAAACAGGATCTGAACATCAGAAACACCTTCGTGGACTGAGAACAGGAAGTAGCGGGAAACAGACGACAACTGGTTGAGAAAGGAAAGGATAACTAGCTCTTTCATGGTAACCATGCCGACGATGTGGCCCAGGACGAAACAGTTTGACAGCACTGATGGAAGTCGCAACAACTATTATTGTTTCTTTTTCTTAACTGAACACTTGATTAAACATTCAGAGTTCTGGAGGAAAAAGTAAGTGAACCATCAGACTTACTACTTCAGCTGAAGGTACTTGGAGTCAGTACTTAATAAATACTTCTTCACATGTAGCCAACGTACAGGACCAACACTGATGTTGGAGTTGATGCTTGGCCATTGTAATTCCACTAAACAACACTAGGGGGCAGTGTGGGCCCTGCAGATCTATAGCTTCCTTCAGTTTACTTCCTGTGTGCGGACGCAACCACAGAGCACATGAAGCAGCTCTGATGTGAGTTGGACCTCATAAATGTTCAGCATCAGTCATTTTTACTGAATTTCAGCAAACTATATTTCTACCTGTCTTGAACAACCGAAAAGAAGAAGGCTTAGCACCAGGGAAATACCAGGAAGAAGAAGAAGAACGCTACAAAGCAGACCAATCACATCTGCTGACAGGTAGCAGCGTTTGGAGAGATGTGCAGGTCAGGCCACAGCTAACAGCCAAGGGTTAGCTGTGGTTAGCTACCACGTACATATGTCACATGAACCAGGCTTTACAGCTACTTGATCGATAAAAGACCTTCAAACTAGGGATGCACATTTTGGATTTTCTTTATAACCGTTAACCGACGCCCTTTAACGATTAATAACCGTTAACCGATAAGATTTAAATGCCCTTCCATGCTGCCATTCCGACATTCCGACATGCTGCCTTTCCGACATACCACCATTTAGACACATCACCATCCCGAAATACCGCTATTTCGACACAAAACATCCCACCATTCTGACCCAGCTGACCCGCCCGGGAGAGTTGGCTGCCACGATGTGGCGCGCGTTGTCGTGGACGCCTACGGACACTTTCCCACCAAGTCCCCACGTCTCCACTGCATCAACCAGTTTAGCTGTGAGGTTATCAGCTGTGTGTCTACCCAGCATGCTCTGCGTTAACAGGATAGCAGAATTAGCTTTCCAGTCCGCATCGCTATAGTGACATGTAATTGTCACGGAGCTCTCTGTTGTGAGCGCGGTGAACTAAATGAACTAAATAGTTCATTTTCTGTAATCGACAGCAGCTACAGCCGTGTTGCCATGTTTGATTGATTTCCTCAGATACATTTCAGGCTCGTTTGTGGTGTATTTTAAAAGAAAGAGCGTCGAAAGAGCGTCGTTCACAAATGCCCAAATGAACTTGTTCACGCCCCACGCTCGTGAAGGGGAAAGTGAACGCGCTTAGTTCACGTTCGCGAAAAATATTAACTAGTTCGTGAACTTTTGTTCAATGAACGCGTTCAGGTACAACACTGCACAGAACTCCTTTTTGTTCTCTTCATCTTCGCTGTAAAGTGGGCTGTGATGGGACGCACGTGATGGTATGTGTTGCACCTGTCGACACGCCCCCATGAGTTGATTGAATTACGTAGCTTAAAAACAAAATTGACCGTTAGTATTAATTGGTTAGAGCTACTGTTATTGGTTAACAGTTAAACGGTTAACCATGTGCATCCCTAGTTTAAACATTTGTCGTTTGGGTTTGGGGGGTGCAGTTCTTGCTCAAAGGAGATCTCTGGAGACATACGATCCAGAGTAGCTGTCCTACAGAAATCTGGAAAGAGATCCAGTCATCTCTGAGGGTTCAGGCATCCACCTGCCCTCCATCAGTCTGTATGACATACAGGTGGTGCCCTCTGGTGTTCAACGAAAGGAAGTACAGTTGTACGTGGATTGGCTGGCTTGACGGTAGTGCTTAAGTGTTTGCTGTTGCTAATGCCAACTCATTGCTGCCATGGGTCAGAAACTTCTTCTCTCATTTCTACACACTCACAACCAACACCTGGAGCCTGTTCAGCTTCACTACAGTGAAACGTTGGATGGAAGTTTGTTTTTCAAAAGTCTGTTTTTAGTGCTGTGCACATTCCCTCCGAAATCCACGACACGAGTTAAAATGTTTCAGTGAATGAGGTCAAGAACTCCTGAGGACCAGTCACTGGAACTGGAAACATCTGTGTTCTACCACCCAGAGGTCACTGAACAGGCAGGAAGACCAGTTTCAGGGTTAGGGTTCTCCAGAGTCTCCTCCAGTATCATGTCATGATGTCTATCCAGAATCTCAGTAGAAGCTGGGTGGTGCAGCACCACAGTAACCCTAACCCTAACCCTAACGGCTGGAGGAAAACAAAATCCACCTTCTGGACTGGTTCAACCAGAGTCCAGACCTGAACTTCAGAGATGTTGTGGAATGAGCTCCAGAGAGCCGTTCAACCAGACATCCTCCAGAAGTGTCTGAGCCGAAGCTGCTCTGGTCCAGAACTAATCAACATTTTGCTGTGGTCCATAAAGACAGTGAAATTAAAATAGTTTGTTGCTTAAAAACATTGTTTTATCTGTTATTGTGATTTAGGTGAAGATTCAGATTAGATTGTAAATTAAAACCAGAAGACCAGTTCATTCAGAGGGCTCTCTGACTTCTTCTTGCCACAGTACCTGTGCTCCCGCATGGCATCGGCAGTGTCATGGTCTGGGGAGGGGTTGCAGCTTCGGGGCAGCAGTCATCTACCACCACTCTGCCTTCTGGTAGAACTTCAGCACATTCATGTCTGAACAGCCTGTGATCCCACAGCTCACAGCAGAAAACAGCAAGGTCAGGGGTAGGGGAAACCCCAACCCCTAACCCTAACCCTAACCCTAACCCTAACCCCAACCCGTAACCCTAACCCCTAACCCTAACCCTAACACTGACCCCTAACCCTAATCCCTAACCCCTAACCCCTAACCCTGGTGCGTCAACTGGTAGTGAAGATGGCAAAGGAGAAGATGTTTGATTCACGTCCTCCTTTTATTAAAAACTGTTGTGCTGGTTCAGATTGGGCTTCAGCCCTGACCTCTGCCCCTTCTCTGAATCTGGGCCCTCACTGTGGATGGAAGTGGGTTGGATTCTACAATACGGCCCATTCCCCGCCAACAAATGTACGTGGGGCCCGTCTGAGATATGAATATGCTGAAAAATGGTCCCTCACATAGGATCACCCATGGGTCATCTATGTGTTCGTCCATGAATCATCCATGGGTTCTGTCTGAATCCCTTGCAGCCCCATTTTTCAGCACATTTATATCTCAGATGGCCCCCACCAGGTGGTGCTCAAGCTCCTCCCCTTGGGCAGATGTTCTTCCTGCAGCACAGCTGCTGAGCAGCTGTTTCACCATCAGAAGTGGCAAGTTTGTGTTTTGACAACTAAAAAGTTTTGTCGTTTTTGCGGCACAAAATTGTGAGTTAATGTCAAAAAGTCACAATTTTGTGAAATTTGAGACTTTACAAAAATTTTGCTCTTTGAGACAAAGTTGTGACACTACTAAATGAGCGATTTTACAACAAAAAAAATCTCTTGATTTTTGGACATAAAGTTGCAATGATACAAAAATTCCCATTTTTTTTAAAGTGATACTTATATGTTAAAATGTTGCAATTTTGCAAATTTTGAAATCTGAACCACAAAAATTTGCTTTTTACTGTAAAAAGTTGTGATGTTGCAAGACTGAAAAGCAAAACCTCTTGATTTCAGGACAGAAAGTTGAAGCTAAATTAGCAGTTTTACAACATAAATAGGTCATTATCGGGAAAAGCTGCAACTTTGTGAGAATCATAATTTTACAACAAACTGTGGCAAAATTAAGTCACGATTATGTGAAATTTGTAATTTCGTGGAAAAATGTTGCAATTATCTGACAGAAGCCTCAGTTTTACAACAAAAATTCACAATCTTAAAAAAATTGTAATTTTCTAATAAAATGCTGCTTTTTGAGGAAAAATCTGCCGTCAATGATTCTCTGTCTCTATGATTGTAAGAATAAGTGGCTGCGAAGTTGAAACTAGTCATACTGCAGCTACATTATATCATAATATATTATTGTAAATAAGTGTCATTTAACTCAACACCCCTTGTCTTTCTTGGCTTGAGCACCTTAAATGTGCGCCGTGGACCCCACAAACAGATGTTGGCTGGGATTTCTTCCTTTATTCTCTGAACCACATCGTATATTCAAGTGTCTCCTGGATCAGCGTTTCTCCTTTACATTCTTTATCAAACCATTTCATTGTCACAAGTAAACCGCACCAGAACCGGGATCACTTCTTTGCTCGTGATACTGTAAAACTTGAGCAGACACAGATTTCAGGGAGTTCAGTATCTGTGAAGCGTAAAACTGTAGTTTTAAAGTGTTTCCTTCCTGAACAGTTCGATCTGCAGCGCTCACGTTTTTCACACTTCAGTCTGCTGCTGTGACTCCGTGGTGATGGTCACCCCTCGCCGAAGCTCGTCCACGCCCTCAAAGTCACTGCCGTGCTCAGAGTCCAGTCCGCCGGGGGCCGACACGTCCGAGGCCGACGACGTACCGACCGACAGGCGCATGTCCCGCCACAGAGACTCACCCGTGTCGCCGTTTACTGGCGTGACCCCTCCCACCGAGGAGCCCGAGTCCCCGTGGGGCCCCTCGCTGACGGGTAGCTGGTGTGGGGGCAGGTACTGGCTGGGGTGGAAGTGTGGCCTGGTGTGCTGGTGCCTGCTGCTGGAGCTGAGGAGGTTGTCCTTGGTCAGACTGGTCAGCAGCGGCGTGTAGGGTTCTGGGTAGTCCTCACCTGTGGGCAGCGGAGGGGACAGCTGCTCCTGGCTCAGGAACTCCTCCTGATGAGTCGGGGGGTAATCACTGTCGATGTCGTAGCCTCCCAGGTAGTAGTCTGACTCCAGCTCATGAGTCCCGCCTCCCAGACATGGCGCCAACGTCACGGCGTCGCCGCCGGGACCTGCCTCGTAGCTCTCCTCGATGTTCGACAGCCTCGTACTCGGCATCCAGTCCGATGTGTCCCAGTGGTACGCTGGACAGCAGGAGAGACATGGTTAGCAACAACTTTAACAGAGAAAGGGACAAGCTGGCAAGGATGTGGACAAAACATGCGCTCAGGAAGTCAGTAACAGCAACGACAGGAGGAGTTCAAAGCCACCTGGTCCAGGTGACCTTCACGGGTCAGGTGTTCGGAGGGTAGGTGACATGCACAACAGGAACCTGAGAGGGTCGGCATGCTTCATGGAGACCACAGAGCTGACTAACGAGCAGACAGACAAACGAGCAGAGCAACACAACAACCGCTCATCTGCTTCAGTCTGCAGAACCATTGCTGGCAGCTGCAGTCGTCCACAGGACCAAAGGTCCACAGGACCAAACTTCCACAGGACCAAAGGTCCACAGGACCAAACATCCACTGGACCAAACGTCCACAGGACCAAACGTCCACAGGACCAAACCGTCCACAGGAACAAACGTTCACAGGACCAAACGTCTACAGGACCAAACATCCACAAGATCAAACGTCCACAGGAACAAACTTCCACAGGACCAAACATCCACAAGATCAAACGTCCACAGGACCAAACATCCACAGGACCAAACATCCACTGGACCAAACGTCCACAGGACAAAACGTCCACAGGACCAAACATCCACAGGACCAAACGTCCACAGGACCAACCGTCCACAGGAACAAACGTTCACAGGACCAAACGTCTACAGGACCAAACATCCACAAGATCAAACGTCCACAGGAACAAACTTCCACAGGACCAAACATCCACAAGATCAAACGTCCACAGGACCAAACATCCACAGGACCAAACATCCACAAGATCAAACTTCCACAGGACCAAACGTCCACAGGAACAAACCTCCACAGGACCAAACGCTCACAGGACCAAACATCCACAAGATCAAACGTCCACAGGACCAAACATCCACAGGACCAAACATCCACAGGACCAAACTTCCACAGGACCAAACATCCACAAGATCAAACGTCCACAGGACCAAACATCCACAGGACCAAACGTCCACAGGACAAAATATCCACAGGTCCAAACGTCCACAGGACCAAACCTCCACAGGACCAAACATCCACAGGACCAAACATCCACAGGAACAAACGTCCATAGGACCAAACGTCCACAGGACCAAACATTCACAGGACCAAACATCCACAGGACCAAACATCCACAGGACCAAACATCCACAGGACCAAACTTCCACAGGACCAAACATCCACTGGACCAAACGTCCACAGGACCAAACATCCACAGGAACAAACGTCCATAGGACGAAACATCCACAGGTCCAAACGTCCACGGGACCAAACGTCCACAGGACCAAACATCCACAGGAACAAACGTCCAAAGGACCAAACGTCCACAGGACCAAACGTCCACAGGACCAAACATTCACAGAAACAAACGTCCACATAACCAAACATTCACAGAAAAAAAAAAAAAAAAGGACCAAACGTCCACAGGACCAAACGTCCACAGGAACAAAGGCTTCAAGACAGACCAAAACATGTAGAAGAACCACAGCTTCTAAACCACTGACATGTCGACATGTATCTCAGTTTTATTCTATAGTGCTATTTAGTAGCATTAACCAGATCAGAAGAAATGGAGGGAACTCTGAAAGAGGCTGGTCATTAACTCAGACTCAACATTTAACCCAGATGCTGTGTGTCAGTATCTCCTGACAACTTTGGAATGAACATTTATATTTCTACATTCTTCTTCAGCAGTTGCAGGACTCTGGAAAAGGCAATGACACACACAGTCCACATCTGTCTCAGATGGGCTCCACGCACAGCTGAGTCCTCACTGCCTGAGCGCTAACTCAGGCGCTAACGTACACGGAGAGTGATGTGATGCCAGAAGGGAAAGAAACCAGCGACAGAAACAAAGAAGTCAGAGATGAAACACGTCGACTCTTCATACTGAAGTATTGGTTGATATATAACAACTGGTGGTGACGTCACAGTTTCCAACTGTGATACCTCATATCTCGTTTCCTCCTGTCATGCAGCCATTTTATTATGGATTTAAATAAATAATCTATAAGAACATATGTCAAACAAGAGACTGGTTTATTGCACCAAGAACCTGGAGGTCTCACACCATGAAAGAACACATCTCCAACCAGACAAAGATCTCACAGGTAACTTCTGTAAGCTACTCAGAGGTTTAGGTATGTTCATGACAGGGGCCGACTGGCAACCCTCTGGTTGGAGGATGAATAATGGTGACCCACTTTACCCACAATTCCATGGCTGCCCCCATGAACTGTGGGTAAGGTTTGTGGTTAGAGGTGGCTGAGGTGTCGTGAAGCATCCCTTTAGTCACGCTGCTTGACGACCGATGTACGACTACGGTAACATCGGTCAACAGAATCAGAACTGGATCAGAATTTATTCATGATGAACCAGACCAGGTCATCAACTCCCATCTACTGACACTACAGAAGTGTCCTTCCCGGTACTGATCCTGATTCCGGGGCTTTGGGTACTGATTCGGTACCGGTAAAGAAGCTCTTACTAGTTCATGAATAATTAAAGCTACCCTCGTTATGGTCGTTACACCGACTGTTCGTCTGTCTTTGGCTCCTCCTCTGATGAGATGATGAATTAAAACCATTTTTAATTTAATTTTTTTGTTGGCGGGATTTTCCAACGTAAAACAACCGTATTGATGACATCATGCTACTGCTAGATGGCTAGCGGCGTCCAACAGCTCCTGTCCTCTTCCTTTGAACTCGTGTCACTTCTCAACCAGGTTTCATGAAATTCTGGTAGTTTTTTTCTGATCTATGTGTCAAACAACAATGAAAACAAACCTGACATTTACAGGAGCCGTTCAAACACTTTCATTCTGCTATAAAACTTGTTGGACTGGACTTTTAAAACTTGTTTGGGAACCCTGAGGTGTTACAGACTCCTGGAGTTCCCGCTCTTCTACGATTGGATCCTGTATCTTATCCTAAAGGTTTGTCTGGTGGACAGTTAAGGAGGAATTTTTCACTGAAGGTTTATCTAATTCAGAGTAAACATTAAGTACAGTTAAAACAAAACAGTAGAGCCGGCCGGTGGTGCAGTGGTTAGTGCAGGCGGTCCATGTACAGAGGCTACAGTCCTCATGCGGCTGGTCGCGGGTTCCGGATGGCCCTTTGTGTCTTCCCTGTTCTGTCTGCCCTTCACTGTCAAACAAAGGCCACTCGTACCAAAAAAAAACAAAAAACAAACAAAAAACCAGCAGGATTTCCATGCAACAACGCTGAACACAAACCATGTACAGACTGAAAACGCCACCACAACAGCTGGAACAGCCACAACAGCTGGAACAGCCGCAACAGCTGGAACAGCCACAACAGCTGGAGCAATAGCTGGAACAGCAGCAACAGCTGGAACAGCCGTAACAGCCACAACAGCTGGAACAGCCACAACAGCTGGAACAGCAGCAACAGCTGGAACAGCCACAACAGCTGGAACAACAGCAACAACAGCTGGAACAGCAGCAACAGCTGGGGAGGGTTGGAGGTATGAACATGACTGACCCTCCATCTGAGTCTGAGCAACACAACACATTCACAAACCACACAGGTGATGGAGGATGATGGAGGGAGCAGCAGGTAGACAGAATAACTGCGCTTAGACTGTCAGACATTTAAATCCTGCAAGTTAATGACCGATAAGATGAAGCTCTTTATCTCAAAGAACTCCTATATCGTCCAAACACAGCGCTTGGCTCTCAGCCTGCTCAGATCTCCTGATGGTTTTCTGCTTCCATAGAAAACTTCAGTCTGGTTCCTCTGGACTGGCGGGACCAACAGATACAGAAGAAACATCTGGACGCCATTAGATAGGCATCCAACCAATCAGAGAATCATGTACGTGGAGCTCCGACCAGATCAGTGTCAACAGCTGAAGATGGCAGCGGTGGAGCAGGAACGCTGCCAAATAGAAACTTGATGATCCAGATTAGTAACAATTCTGCAGCTGCTGTAGTTGCTGTGAACTGTTGGACACTTCTGCATGAGTCAGAACATAAAGCCCCGCCTCCGCCCTGCTGTGATTGGCTCGGTATGTTCTGCAACACTGGTGAATGGGAGGGTACCAGACAGAGGTTTGGTGACGTGACCAGGTGACTGCAGGTCTACTGCAGGTCTAACCCTAACCCTCTCTGGAGGAACCAGAACCAGTTGGGTTCTCGTATGCAACCAGCTGTGTCCAGAAGGTTTCTTGCTCCAGTTCTACGTGGCCGGTACCTGTGATACTGGAGGTGTCCACCAGGAGGCTGAACACAGAGCCAGCATCAAAGATATGCCCGTCTGTAAGAAGGTGACACTGTTGTAGAGGAAACTGCTGTTTGTCATGGCGGAGAACAACAGCAGCACCATCGGAGGTGGATGGACGTCCAACCAACGTTGATGACGGGGAGCTGGTTTCTCTTGTTCTGCCAACGAAGAAAACTGACAACAGAAAACACCTGTAGCACTTTTCGTATGACCTCCACGACGTTTGATGACTTGTGCAGGACTGCCACCCTTGTTCAGCACACCACCACCCTGGACCTCCACGACCCCTCACAAGTGGGCTGCAGCAGCAGCGACCTACACTAGCGCCTCCAGCAGTGAAGGAGGTGCATCACAAGTATGTGTCATGTATTTCTGAGGACACCCTATCTACCTTTAAGACCTGGTTTCAAACTTTCCTCTTTGATGAAGATGATAGTGCTGACTCAGGTGTCCTGAACCAGGACTAGGCTGCTGGGAGACCTCCCATGATGCACTGGGCTCTGTCTCCTGACTCTTCATTCCTTCATGGTCTTCTGTCTCACTGGACTAGTCTGTGTTTATTGATCTCTCAGACTTCCAGCTTCAGGAGCTGCAGTGACCATCACCCCTAACCCTAACCCCTAACCCCTAACCCCTAACCCTAACCCTAACCTAACCCCTAACCCTAACCCTAACCCCTAACCCCTAAACCGAACCCCTAACCCTAACCCCTAACCCGAACCCTAACCCTAACCCTAACCCTAATCCCTAACCCTAACCTAACCCTAACCCTAACCCTAACCCCTAACCCCTAACCCTAACCCCTAACCCTAACCCTAACCCTAACCCTAACCCTAACCCTAACCCTAACCCTAACCCCTAACCCCTAACCCCTAACCCTAACCCCTAGCCCTAACCGTAACCCCTAACCCCTAGCCCTTAAACACAACCAGTTTAACTTATGTATGGACCTTCTGGCATGAACTGGCTTTACTGGCCATAAAATGTGATCTGATCTTCATCGACGTCACAATAACAAACTATCTTTATGAATGGATGTGTTCAATAAAGGAACATATTTTACAACATTTGGAATGAGCTTAAGAACGTTAAAGATCACATTTAATGATCAACTAACTGCAGATAATTAATTGCCAACTCGATTCAAGCTGGGTTCACATACTTTAGTCAGAACCTCTGGGCACAATTCAAAATTCTCTGTATCTTCTTCATTCAGTTGGCTCAGTCTCGTTGGTTAGCTTCAAGCAGCTAAACCAAACCAGAAACAAGTGAATCTTTCACGAAGGAACCTTCGAGGTTTCTGCTGACTCCAGAAGGTTAGGGTTGATCTGCTCAGTGAAGCAGATCAAAGTTTAGTTTCAGTCTTCAGACCAGAATGAAGGATCAGAACGTGTTTTTGTGTTTCTCTAATGTTAGTTTTTAAAACCTTCACCTTTCTAATTCCTGTGTTCAGTCTCTGTTTTATGTTGAAGCCCGATGACTCGGTCCCAACAATCCCAGAAGCAGCTGTCCAGCTCTGCTGTAGCATCACCCTCAGATTTCTGGACTTAGACCAGGTTTCTGGACCGAGACCAGATTTATAGACCTAGACTAGGTTTCTAGACCTAGACCAGATTTCTGGACCTGGACCAGGTTTCTAGACATAGACCAGGTTTCCAGACCTAGACTAGGTTTCTCGACCGAGACCAGGTTTCTCGACCAAGACCAGATTTCTGGACCTAGACCAGGTTTATAGACCTAGACCGGGTTTATAGACCTAGACCAGATTTCTGGACTTGGATCAGGTTTCTAGATGTAGACCGGGTTCCTAGACCTAGACCAGGTTTCTGGACGAGGACCAGATTTCTAGTCCTAGACTAGGTTTTCGAGACCTAGACCAGGTTTCTAAAGTGGTTTTGAAGCCTCTTTTCTGTGACAGCGCCAACCTGGTTAATCCAAAGATGGTGAATTGGCTGGAACGAAAAGATCTGGAAGCTGGAAAAAAATGCCCACTTTACCTTTTTTTAGCTTAGCTGGCTAAGCTTATGCTAACCTATGATGCTAACTGTTGTACTACTTCCACTCTTATCAAACACATCCAGATTCCTAATTTCAGATGTTTCCACCAGAATAATATTGGTTGTACTGTTAAAAGAGGTCTGCTGAGGTCCAGACTAACTCAATCAGCTTGAAAGGCCCGTCTACCTGGACGGAGACTCGGCTTGAGGAGCTGTGATGAAGCCTGTGATGAAGCTTCGTCCACGGACCCTTCAGACCAACCAGCCAGTCACGGTGGTCTGGTAGTACCACTGACAGCACAGCGAGCTGACCCTAACCCTAACAGACCACACCTCTAATGACTCATACATGAGTGGCTTTACATCATTTTACCTGATGAGGTTCAGAAAAATGAACCCGTTCAGCTGTTCCCAGTGGAAACCAGCATAAACCCTGTTGAATGCCAAACTCTAACACCAAAACACAAGCCAGAGTAATTAAAGCTATTGATCATGAATATTTTTAGAAGTGTTGTTTAACTTCAGATGACTGTTGTCTATGTGACTGTTATTCTGTCTACTCGCTGCTCGTAGAGAGATGGATGGATGGAATGGGATGGATGAGAATGAGGGGAAGGATGGGGGGGTCACCTCTGTTGTAGGTTTCACCGTGGTCCATAACTGACACTGTCACATGGAAGAACAAGAAAACAGCAAGCTTTTAGTGCTGGCCCTCGACTGAGTCTCAGTTTTTAATGTTCTTATGGAAGAAACCATAAAAATCAAAAGATCATACAGAAAAAAGAAACAAAGACGAGGTTGTTGACTGTGTTGGATGTTTCTGTACCAACACCAGAATGACATGAACAATTAATCAGGATTAAAAATCAAGATGTCATGGCTTTACTTGAAGATGCTTTACATAAAAAGGTGTTAAAGCGTCTGTATTCTGCTTTTATGTGTTTTCAGATCATCTGCAGCGACGTCATGATGAATGAAAACACAGTGAACGTGTGTTGTAGTCTTCCTCATCATATTCAGTTTTCTGAGAACACTTCCTTCTGGGGAGTTTTTTCTAAAATCGGCTCTCTGTGATGTCATCGAGGGTTCAGGTTCTTTCATCTCCTCCAGACAGCTTCTCAGAAGCAGAAGTTCACTGCTGCGCAGCTCGGCTGCTTCCTGACCAGTATTTTGGTTTTGTCTCCAAGATGTTTCCAAAGAAATGTGTTTCTATTTTGAGGGAAAATCGGCCAATCACGGCTCACGGATGCAGGATTTTTCTGTGGATGTAAGTGTTTTTTCTCAGAGGACCAACTGAACCAGGATCAGAACGCTGCTGGATTTACAGAAGGTCATTAATGCTTCAACGCTTGCGGATCATGAGTCCGGACCACATGTGGTCAACCATGGTGTTGGTGGTCTGTTGGGTCATCCAGGATCATGTTCTGATTCGGATTCAGGCTCCAACATGTTTGGAAGGATTTCAGTTGTTGATTATTTACAGGAAATGTTGAAGATGTCGCATCGGGCCTAGCCTAGCCTAGCCTAGCCTAGCCCGGCTAGCCACCCTGAACCTTTTCTTCTTCAACACATCAGTCTGGCTCCACTGAGTTGGACTCTAATTGACCAACAGACACAGAAGCACCATGGGAAGACATCCAGCCAATCAGAGAAAGGGCGCATGTCATGTAGGCGGAGCTGCAACCAGACCAGTATCAACAACAGACGTCCATCATGTCTGCAGTGGAGCAGGAACGACGGTGAATAGAAACTTGTTTTAAAATGTTATTCGTGATTGTTCAGGGTTATGGGTGGCCAGGCTAGGGTAGAGCCAGATTCAGACCCAGAACTAATCAGGGGGTCCTCCAGACCATCTAATGGGCCTGCTTCTAAGGTGGAACCGGTTAGGTTGACCAGGCGCTGATGTGAAAATATAGAAATGTTCCAGAGACTGACAGAGAACAAGACTGGTGGAACAAGAGAAGAAACACAAAGAAGAGGAGAAATGGTACCTTCACTCTCAATAGTGTCGACCGCATCATTGACCAGTCGAATGACGGTCACGATGGAGGCTTGTGGAGGGAAAGCACAAGTTCGTCAGATACACAGTCAAAAACGGGTCGGACAACCACCTGCTCTCCCTTCTTGATGATCTGGACAGAACTCAGCTGTTTTCTAACAAAACCCACATTCACTCGTTCATGCAGAGCTCCTCAGCGTTTCACTCCCTGATCCGGACCAAAACAGGAAGTGACACGTTTACCTCAGTTCGCCTGGACAACCACAATTCCAGAAAAGTTGGGAGGCTCTGTAAAATGTAAAATGTTTGAAACAACTAAAGCTGCAACAGTTCTGGCAACATAAAGATTATCTCTCAAGAAAAGAGTTTAACAGAAATATGACTGGTTTATGTGCAAACAGCTCAATTCATAGTCAAGTATTTTCTGTAAAACAATCAAAGATCAATATTTGACCTTCAGTGGGGATGAAGTCGGTGTTTGTGGAGTCAAATGTTTGAGTTATTCACCCTGTTGATTATATTAATAATAAATCTGTTATTTCTGGAACCATCCTGATTAAACAGCAACAAACAGAACTGGAATATAAAAGTATTTATCTAATGTGTCTGAAATACAAACGTGTTTTCTAGAGTATTATTCACTTGACATGAAACTGCAGATGAGATCATAGAAAAACAATCACATTAATACTAATAATACTGAGTCACTAATTTTAACAATATTCTGCTGAATAAGTTGTTCTCGCAGCTCCAGACCATCACTGCTCAGCCCACACTGACCTCTGGTGGTGAGAATTAATATTACAGGCCTGATGTACAGGTGATTTAAAAACATCTGGCCAATGTTAATTAAAGTTAGAAGTTGTCTCGGTCTTCGGCTCCACATTTTTTTTTACTGATGGAACAGTGAGCAGCAAACTTTACCATTAAAGGAACAATCTGTAAAGCAAAGTGGACGATCTGGACGATCTTCCTGGAATTTTAGAGCCACCGGTTTGTTCCTTAACAAGACGTATGAATGACACCAACTCGTGAACATCTGGGAACGAACATCGGCAAGAAAATAATACTGAACTTAATTAGGCTGTGATCTTGTGCCAACTTGTTATGGAATAAAATGAAATAAAGTCAAACAAAATCTGAGGAGTCTGAATGCAGTCAGAGTCAACGGCATCAAATGTGAGTCACGTCACGAGCCCTGAAAATGAGTCATCGAGTCGTACTTGAGTCCGAGTCTCAGACAGGCCAAGACCAAGTCCTGCTGGTCTGGGTGGGCAGCATTCCCACATGTTCAGTAGGAATTACCTGAGTCAGGGGCAGGACTCATTCAAGGCTTTCTGTCCTATGATCACCCCCAGTTATCCCAGTAGAAGTAGGCTGGACCACCACTGGTCTCAGTTCGTGTTGACCTGTTCCTGACCGAACTGACGGGATCACCGCCGTTTGAACAGCACCAGGGTTTGCTTTGACCAATCCAAACCCAACAGGTGTGAATGCAGCACTCATGAGCCTACAGGGGGCAGCGTGGCCTCCAGATGTGACCTCCAGATGTTCTCTGAGGGCCCTCAGGTTGGTGGGTCAACCATGTACCTGTACTTGAGCAACAGTTACCCCCAAACATTTAACACCAGGAGCGTCTGATCAGCTGAACGCTGACGCGTCACTTCCATCCACGTAAGGAGGAACTTTTCTGCACGAATGCATCCATGAATAAGGGATCACTGGTTCCAGTCTGCTGGTGGAGTCTCAGTCATCCAGGTCATGGAGCTCTTGAATCAAGACAACTGGACTTCTTCTTCTTTGTCTTCTTAAAGACGTTTCACCTTCCATCCTGGAGGTTTTGTCAGTTTCTGGATGGAAGGTGAAATGTCTTCAAGAACAAAGAAGAAGTCTCCATTCAAATCTCGGAGTCTGCTGAGTCACGTTAGTGACCACCACCCTGCCTAGCCTCCTGGTTCGGTTCTGACCCAGTTCAGAGAAACCAGGCTTGTAGCAGTGACAAAGCCAAGCTCGTACCAAGACAAACAACAGGAAGTGATGTCACTGTGTTCTGGCTTTGATTTCCTGCTTCAACACCACAGATACTGCAGTCTTCCTCGGTAGTCCCACCCTGCAGGAAACAAACCGGATCAGAACCAGCCCACCCAGAACAATCCTGACGACTGAGCTTGTGTTAAAGAGAACATGTTTTTCAGACAGCTCATCCAGTTCTACGTCTTGAAAACGTCGTCTGGCTCCAGTAAAGTTGTCATGTAAAGCAGTTCAAGTCAATTAAAGTTAATTAAAGTTAGCTACGCCTCCTCAGGAAAGAGCAAGTTTTAAAACTACGTCAAATCACATGACTGATCACATTAATGAGAGTAAACATAGTATCAGCTTTCATTAGGTGCATTAAAATAAAAACTATTTCAATCATCAGTCCAGGAATCACATGCCAGACAGACCTTTCTAACACGTCGTTACCATATTTTATTACCATATTTTCATTACCATATTTCTCTGAATAAACGTCTACTTTGACCCCCAAAGTTCCAAACATGGATCCACTGTTTTTTTCACATCCTTGCAGATTAAAATTTTCTGTTGTTTTATGTTATTTTTAAGCAAAAAAAAAACTTTTTTACTGCTTCTTATGACATCAAAATTGACGTGTTAATAAATAAATTTAAGGTGTGTTTTTCACATGTGATGACATCATGAGACAATTTAATCACAACACGTCACTTAGAGACCCACAACAGTTGTTGGAGTGGTCATGAACAGCATCTTTACCATTAAAAAACAGAAAGGGACAGTTGTTGAGATAGTTCAGAAACAAGTCAGGGGTTAGTTAGTCCTGGTGGTGCTGTTATTAGGGAACGTTTATTTGAGGAAATACCATCATGACTTTTTAGTTGCTATTACAACCAGTCAGCAACATCTGATTACTGCAAAACTGAAAACATCTGTGAAACTATTTAAGTCCAACTCCCTCCATCCATTAACTTCTGCTTATCCAAACCCTTGTAGGAAATCAACAGGAAATTGCCAGAGTTTTAGTTAATTTAAAAGTCTCAGGGTCGCCATTCTGGGGTCAAAGTCACATCAGTGGTCATAACTTTGACGAAGCTTTTCTTCCTGAAAAGACATTTTATAAATGTATAACCACTAATCTAACCGGTCGGGGTTTATCGTCAGTTACAGATACCTCAGTTTGCCTCTGGAGGGCAGCGTACAGCCTCACTCCACCGTCAGTCAACTGAACCAAGTTCATCCTTCCAGAAAAACAGCTGTCCACGGTGAGCGAGCAGAGCGCCAACGTTCTCCGTCAAACCCACTAGTTCAAGTCTTTGAGGGAAAACATCAGAGGGAGTCTAGAGCGTCGTCAGGAGCAGCAGAGGTTCCTGAAGGAATGAAGGAGCTCCAGACGTATGACATGATGCATGAACGAATGGAAACGAGGCGCTAATGTCGCCGTGACGTACTGAGGATACAGTAGCCTCATGTGCCCTCAGGGTCCATGTCCACATAGACCCAGTCAGCTGGGTCGTTACCGGTCTACTCTTTTACTCTCTACTGCAGCACAGACCACTTCTCACCACATGGGCGCATACAGATCTGCAACACCTGCAACAAGAGTGGGGCGGGGCCAGTACATCTGGTAACACCAGTTTGTTCCATTAGAGGTGCAGCTTGTGTCTTACAACGGAGGTTAAAGAATGAACTTCCATGTGGTCAGAACTGCTGTTACTACACAGAGTGGCTTTAATAACCAGCGCTCTGGTCCCTGTACGCTATCTGATGGCGCCTCTGTTCTCCCTAACATTTATTAAACCCCAACATTAAACAGTCTGTGCAGAAACGAACACAGCACATTAAAGAAAATACATATATTTGATAATAACCTTATTAGCTGATTTTACCGACTTGGTTTGTTTGTACTTTTCCCCAGCTGTAATTACAAACTTACTCCAGCTCTTGTTTGGGGTAATTCAGTTGCAAAAAACAAAAAAGAAAAAAAGATAAATACTAAAAAAATGGAAAAAAAAAAAATACTCATAATTTGCCTTGTAATATTTTCAGGGCATTTAAAACTTTAATTGACTGATTTTGTGCAGAAATTCATGTTTAGTTTAAATATTATTTTAAATTTTGTGATGATTTTAATGGAAATGTCAACGTACTCTTTCTCTACCAATCGAGCATTTGCCTTTAAGACAGCAGCATTATGGGTAATGTAGTTGTGAAGCAGCTGCTATGAGACGTTGAGTCCAGATAGACAGGGATTGAACCAGCAACCTTCTGGTTGAACTCTGACCCTCCTCCCTGAGTTACAGCCCCCTGCACGTTCATCTTAGTTTCTAGAAGGTTCTCCCAACGTTTCTGGAAGTGAAGTTTCTACTCCAAATAAACCACTGGTGTTTTTTACAAATGTAAACATTGTCTGATGGAAACGGTTCATATCTGAGAGCACCGCTGTTACTGAGGACACCTCATCATTGAGGATGACACCTCATCATTGAGGATGACACCTGGGTGGTTCTACGCCAGCAGGTCGGGGTGGGGGGGTCTTACCGTTGTCGTCCAGGGAGTCGGACTGAAGAGAACTGAGCGACTGGACCTCAGAGTTCCTGCCTTTGATGCTGCCGGAAAAATTAGTTTCTTCTTCAGTCACGTCCACGACCTTAACTGGAGAGAGACAGAGGAGCCACATCTGCGTGAGAACTCACATCTGTATGAGGAAACACATCTGTATGAGAATTCACATCTGTATGAGCACTCACATCTGAACGAGAATTCACATCTCTATGAGCACACACATCTGTACAAACACTTGCATCTGTACGAGAATTCACATCTGTATGAGAATTCAAGATATGTACGAGAACTCACATCTGGATGAGAATTCACATCTGTACAAGGACACACATCTGTATGAGCACTCACATCTGTATGAAAATTCACATCTGTATGAGAACTGACATCTGGACGAGAACTCACATCTGTAGGAGCATTCACATCTAAACGAGAATTCACATCTGTACTAGAACTCACACTGTAGGAGTCACATCTAGAATTCACATCTGTACTAGCACACACATCTGTATGAGAATTTACATCTGTACGAGCACACACATCTGTATGAGCACTCACATCTGTAGGAGAATTCATATCTGTAAATGAGCACTCACATCTGTACGAGCACTCACATCTGTAGGAGCACTCACATCTGTATGAGCCCTCACATCTTTACGAGCACACACATCTGTACTAGCACACACATCTGTATGAGAATTCACATCTGTACAAGATTCACATCTGTAGGATAATTCACATCTGTACGAGCACACACGCGTCTGTACGAGAACCTACATCTGAATGAGAATTTACATCTGTACGAGCATACACATCTGTACGAGAACTCACATCTGGACAAGAATTCACATCTGTACGAGAATTCACATCTGTACGAGCCAACACATCTGTACGAGAATTCACATCTGTACGAGCACTCACATTTGTACGAGAATTCACATCTGTACGAGAACTCACATCTGTACGAGAATTCACATCAGCATCACATCTGTACAGTATCGAGAACTCACATCTTCACATCTGAATCACATCTGTATGAGCACATCACATCTGTACGAGCACTCACATCTGTACATCACATCTGTATGAGCACTCACATCTGTACGAGCACTCACATCTGGACAAGAATTCACATCTGTACGAGAACTCACATCTGTACGAGCACTCACATCTGGACAGAATTCACATCTGTACGAGAATTCACATCTGTACGAGCCAACACATCTGTACGAGAATTCACATCTGTACGAGCACTCACATCTGTACAAGAATTCACATCTGTACGAGAATTCACATCTGTAGGAGAACTCACATCTGTACGAGCACTCACATCTGTATAAGAATTCACATCTGTAGGAGAACTCACATCTGTACGAGCACTCACATGGTCTGTCTGATCATTTTAAACATTTCAGTGATATTGATTGAAACTCTCACTATCATCAATCATTTTAATTCATTTTCAAAATTCTTGTCAAAATTGTTTTGAAATCATGAAATTAAAATTTTAGAATAAAGTCCAGATTTTGTGAAATTTGACCTTATATGACAAAATTCAAACAAAAATTTAACTTTATGACAAAAAGTCGCAAAATTCAGAATTTCAAGTCCTGATTTGATGTCAGTGTTTTGTGGTTTAACAGAAGTGTCTAAAGTTTGAATGATGTCTCCATGGTGAACTGGGGCGGAGCTACAGAGCTCCAAAGTGGGCAGAGTTTTTGCCGATAATTTGAGGAATGGTAATCATGGATCAATACTGATGGACAGTTATCATCAGGGCATAAAATTAGAATTTTTACCAAGTAGCCCCTGGCTACCAGGTTTCTGAAGTTGGTAGCCAGCTAGCCGTTTTGGTGGCCAGTGTTTTTCGTTGCCCCATACGCCCCCCGTAGACTGCTGACATTATCATGGATGCTCCCAGCATGCAGGGCCCTATGAAATCCATTTTATTTTTTCTCAAATTCAGTTTTAATTTCTTTAATTTTCGGTGTTTTTATGTTTTCAATTTTTGAGAATTCAGTTTTAAGCATTTTATGTAAATTATATTTTATATAAGACAGTATATAAGGTAATTAAATATAGACAATTTATGCAATTATAACTGTAAACTTTAATGTTTTGATACTTTATACTTAAACATATTGTGTCCAACAAAAAATTTGTTTTGCTAACAAACAAAAAAATTAAAAATGTCTTTTCATGTAATAAATAACTAAGAAAAAAAATTATCAAATAGGTAAAATCTATTTAAAGTGCAAAAAATAAAGAAATTGCAACAGCCATAAACTAATCATTTTTAGTTAGTTTAATTTCTTCTGTTATCAGACAGTTTGTCATAATGTACCTGATATTTTTCAGCTTTGTCATGACAAACTGTCTATAAAACTATAGACTATATTTATACATTTATATATTATATAAAACTATATTTACTACAGCTGATGTAGATACTATGAAATCAAAGCACTGAACACTGGTTGTGTGTCCGTGTTTTTTTTTTCTTTAGGTGTTTCATCTATTACAGACATCACCGTTTAAATAGATAATTGTCAGCCTCTTTGTGTTTAGCTCTGTGACTCTCGCCTTTTTACGTTTGTGCTTTTCACTCATTAAGTGATCCTCGTTTGAAGACCACATGACACACCAGGACACGCTGGAGAGATTATGGGCCCGATCTGCTAATGCCGCTATTTAGGGATAGCGGGTAGCGGCTTTAGGGAGCGGAAGATTGTATTAGCGGTTAACAGAGGTTCCTAAACCAGCAGTTTGCGGGTGGCGGCTAGCGGGAAGTCTACGATTGGGAGCTATATCTCTCCAGCGTGTCCTGGAAACACCTTAGGATTCTCCCAGAAGCTGGTGGAGGCGGCCGGGGGAGGGGAGGGCAGGTCTGGGTCTTGAAGCTACTCCCCGGCGACCCAACTCCGGACCAAGCAGAAGCTAATGGATGGATGGAAGTGATCCTCACACGTATCTTTGCGTGTCCATTCAACTGTGTGCTGGCTAAACTTGCAGATCATTGAATCGCCAAACACATAATAATCTCGGATAAACTGCTCTGTCCTGTACCTGGGAGTAAGACGCTAGTTCCTTCGCTTCATTGCTGCTTCAACTTTTTTTTTTTCGTTAATGAGGAAAGCGGGGGCAGGAGGGGGCACAGAAGCTAGATTGTCCCCACCTCCTAGTGACTCCTCTTGAAACAATTTTTTGAAAGAAAAGTTCCTTTTAGTCCGGGAGAAAAAAATTAAATTTTACGCAAACTGCCGTTGAGTTCTGTTATATTGTGCATTTAAAGTGAAATCGGTGATTCTGTGATCGTGGATTCCATAGGGCCCTACCCTCACCAGTGGCAACAAGGCAGAAAAAAATGCTCAAAATGGTCAAATTTTGGTCGCGTTTGTCGACCAGTTAGCGGCCATTTTAAGCCCTGGTCATTAGCGCTCAGTGCTTTACATGGTGGCCTCTGAAGCAAAGACAGAAGATGAGCTTCATGGACAGACACTGACCTTCATCGCTGGACAGAGGACTCTTGCAGATGGAGTCGCAGTCGGAGCGACACGGTGACACCGGCGCTAGACTGGGGGCCACGCTGCACACCACCACCCCCCTGCTGGTCACTCCTGACAGGAGCCTCGGAGACTCCGGGTGGAAGGTGCTCATCTCCATGTGCTCCACCAGGTTGCCGTCGGACATCTTCTCCAGCTTGGACAGCGGGTCTCCTTGGAAACAGGGCGTGTATGCCATGGGTTTGACCGGGACCTGTGGGGGCCCCATCACCCCGACCCCTCCCACCATGGTGGGCTCCATGCCCGGCTCAGAGTACAGGTTCAGATGGTCCGTGGGAGCGCAGTGTAGGGTCTTGAACTGGACGCAGCTGGCCTTGTTGAGGAGCGCCGCGGTGGCCGGGTCCTGGACCAGGGACAGGTTGCTTCCGCGAGTAGTTCTTCTGGAAAACCTTCTTGCGGAAGGCGATGAAGAGGACGACGAGGATGATGATGACAAACAGCACCACAGT
The DNA here is from genome assembly GCA_018398805.1 of Hirundichthys speculiger. NCBI lineage: Eukaryota > Metazoa > Chordata > Actinopteri > Beloniformes > Exocoetidae > Hirundichthys > Hirundichthys speculiger. Next base: position 169,680 of record JAGFBZ010000539.1, read on the forward strand.
GATGCCGATCAGCTCCTCTTTGCCAACCACGGCGTGGCCCGCCTGCATGTCGGGGACCACGACGGGCCGCAGGCTGCAGCGCTGGCCCACGAAGCCCGGCGTGCAGTTGCAGTAGAAGGATCCAGGAGTGTTGATGCAGGTGCCGCCGTTCTCACACTCGCCCTCAGGATTGTTCCGGTCACACTCGTTCACGTCTTCCTCACATCTGCAGGATGGAGGGATGAAGAGGTCAGCCTGCCGTCAAGCATCTAAATATCCTTTCATTTACGGTGAACGAGGAATGTGAACTTGAAACTTTATGCTGCTTATCTTATTTTTCTTGATCATAAAACTTTCGTCTGAGAAAAATCCAATTAAAAACATGTTGAAATGACCTGATCCATCAGGATGGTGGGATTTACAAAAATTACAATAAACTGTTTTAAAAAGCCAAGACGTCTAGTTGAATAGTCATGACTATAGTTGAAAAACCCCAAACCCACCCATCAGTCCATCCATCCATCCACCCATCAGTCCTCCATCCTCATCTGTCCCATCCACCCATCCATCCATCATCTGTCCATCATCCACCCATCATCATCCATCATCATCCATCATCCATCAGTCATCCATCCCATCATCCATCATCCCATCATCATCCATCATCCCCCATCATCCATCCATCATCTGTCCATCATCCACCCATCAGTCATCCATCCATCATCTGTCCATCATCCACCCATCAGTCATCCATCCATCATCTGTCCATCATCCACCCATCAGTCATCCATCCATCATCTGTCCATCATCCACCCATCAGTCATCCATCCATCATCTGTCCATCATCCACCCATCAATCATCCATCCATCATCTGTCCATCATCCACCCATCAGTCATCCATCCATCATCTGTCCATCATCCACCCATCAGTCATCCATCCATCATCTGTCCATCATCCACCCATCAATTATCCATCCATCATCTATTCATCATCCACCCATCATCCATCCATCATCTGTCCATCATCCCACCATCATCCATCCATCATCTTTCCATCATCCACCCATCAATCATCCATCCATCATCTGTCCATCATCCACCCATCAGTCATCCATCCATCATCTGTCCATCATCCACCCATCAGTCATCCATCCATCATCTGTCCATCATCCACCCATCAGTCATCCATCCATCATCTATCCATCATCCAACCTATCATCCCTCCATCATCTATCCATCATCCACCCATCAATCATCCATCAATCATCCATCCATCATCCACCCATCAATTATCCATCCATCATCTGTCCATCATCCACCCATCAGTCATCCATCCATCATCTGTCCATCATCCACCCATCAATTATCCATCCATCATCTGTCCATCATCCACCCATCAGTCATCCATCCATCATCTGTCCATCATCCACCCATCAGTCATCCATCCATCATCTGTCCATCATCCACCCATCAATCATCCATCAATCATCCACCCATCAATCATCCATCCATCATCTGTCCATCATCCACCATCAGTCATCCATCCATCATCTGTCCATCATCCATCATCCATCATCCCATCCATCATCTGTCCATCCATCCACCCATCATCCATCCATCATCATCTGTCCATCATCCACCCATCAGTCATCCATCCATCATCTGTCCATCATCCCCCATCATCATCATCCATCCATCATCATCATCATCATCACCATCATCCATCATCATCATCCATCATCCACCCATCAGTCATCCATCATCTGTCCATCATCCACCCATCAGTCATCCATCCATCATCTGTCCATCATCCACCCATCAGTCATCCATCCATCATCATCATCCATCATCCAACCTCCTATCATCCATCCATCATCTGTCCATCATCCACCCATCAATCATCCATCAATCATCCATCCATCATCCACCTATCAATCATCTGTCCATCATCCACCCATCAGTCATCCATCCATCATCTGTCCATCATCCACCCATCAGTCATCCATCCATCATCTGTCCATCATCCACCCATCAATCATCCATCAATCATCTGTCCATCATCCACCCATCAATCATCCATCCATCATCTGTCCATCATCCACCCATCAGTCATCCATCCATCATCTGTCCATCATCCACCCATCAATCATCCATCCATCATCTGTCCATCATCCACCCATCAATCATCCATCAATCATCTGTCCATCATCACCATCAATCATCCATCATCATCATCATCCATCATCCATCATCATCCATCATCATCTGTCCATCATCCACCCATCATCATCCATCCATCATCTGTCCATCATCCACCCATCAGTCATCCATCCATCATCTGTCCATCATCCACCCCATCAATCATCCATCAATCATCTGTCCATCATCCACCCATCAATCATCCATCCATCATCTGTCCATCATCCACCCATCAGTCATCCATCCATCATCTGTCCATCATCCACCCATCAATCATCCATCCATCATCTGTCCATCATCCACCCATCAATCATCCATCAATCATCTGTCCATCATCCACCCATCAATCATCCATCCATCATCCACCCATCCATCATCTGTCCATCATCTGTCCATCATCCACCCATCAATCATCCATCCATCATCCACCCATCAATCATCCATCCATCATCTGTCCATCATCCACCCATTCATCCATCCATCCATCATCTGTCCATCATCCACCCATCAGTCATCCATCCATCATCTGTCCATCATCCACCCATCAGTCATCCATCCATCATCTGTCCATCATCCACCCATCAGTCATCCATCCATCATCTATCCATCATCCAACCTGCTATCATCCATCCATCATCTGTCCATCATCCACCCATCAATCATCCATCAATCATCCATCCATCATCTGTCCATCATCCAACCATCTATCATCCATCCATCCATCCACACATACATACATCACAGCCAACATAAACATCCACACATCCATCATCCAACCATCACCCATCCATCTATATCTATCCATCCATCACAGCCAACATTAACAGACACAGATCCATCATTTATCTATTCAACATTCATCCAGCAATTATTTATCTATACTCATCCATCCATCATTCATGATCGGTCCATCACAGCCAACAACAGCATCCATCCATCCATCCATCTATCCATCCATCCATCATCCATTTATCCATCATTCATCCATCCGTCCATCATCTATCTATCCATCATCCATCCATAATCCGTCCATCACATCCAACAGCATCCATCCATCCATCCATCCGTCCATCATCCATTTATCTATCATTCATCCATCCATCCATCATCCAACCATCATCCATCCATCTATCATCCATCCAGCATCCAACCAACAGTCATCCATCATTCACCATCCAGCCATTACAGCCAACATCAAAATCCATCCATCACCCATCTATCATCCATCCATCATCCAACCAAAATATATTCATCAATCCAACATTCTTCCATCCATCCATCCATCCATCCATCCATCCATTAATCCATCCATGTGTCCAGCATTCATCAATCTATCCATCATTCATTCATCCAACATTTATCCATCATCCATCCAAAATCCATCGATCACAGCCAACATCAACATCCACCCAACATTCTTCCATCCATCCATCCATGTATCCAACATTCATCCATCTATCATTTATCCATCTATCTTAAAGGCCTGTAAGTTGGTCGTTTGATTCCTGGCCTCAGGGTCGACTAGCTGACATGTTCCTGGTGACACCCTGAAGCCCTGCTTGACCCTGAAGACTTCATCAGTGTGTGTATGAAAGGAAAATAAAGGAAAGTGTCAGAGCTGATGTCTGTTAACAAACCAAATCAATCTGCAGAGACACGGTTGAAGGCATTAAGAGAGGACATCAGTCCTCCCAGGACATAAATGTCCTGAACTCACATGAGACCCCTGAAGCCTCTCCTGCAGCTGCAGAGGAAGGCGTTGCCGATGGCTTTACACACTCCGCTGTTCTGACAGGGGTTGGGAAGACACACCGTCATCTCCATCTCACACCTCCCTCCGGTGAACTGGGGGTTACAGCTGCAGGAAAACCCTAACGGAGAGACGGGGGGGAGATGGTGCATGAGGAATATCTGGAAGGACTCCCAGGAGCATGAACATCCTCTAACCAAGGCTATCCCTGTTTGGCTCCCTCCTCCCTCCTCAGCCCACCCACCTGAACTTAGGCTGGTCTTGATAATCAGTTAAACCCTGCGTCTGCACTCCCTTGTAGCCAGAGCTGAACTCCTGAGTCTGTTCCAGCCTTTTATAAGTGCTCCTGGCTGTTTTTCTGTTACTGACCTTCCTCTGAGTCAGGATTCTGGTTTTACTGACCTGTTAACTGGATTACTCTACCGGACCTGTGAGTTTGTTCTTCTGCCACATTTCTATTCTGATTTTCTGTTTTTCTGGACCCAGTCTGTCCAGGATTCTGGTTCTGGCTCTGTCCTGCTCTCACTAAACTGGACTGCTTGTGTCGTAAACACACGCCCCGACAGTTTTCAGAGGTTTCTGAATGTATAAAGTCATATCTGTGTCACCGAGATTTTTCCAGGAACCAAACTGGAGAACTGGTTTGATTTTATATAAATGTAATTAAATGTCTAAATTCTTTCCAACAGAACAGTTCTGGTTTGTTGGTACCAGGTCTGAGCTGTAGGTGTTTCTACAAGGATATCTCAGGAACAGCTGGATGATTGACAGCTCTGTGGACTCTCCACAGCCACTAGAATCAACAGAATTATCCGTCACAATGAAGAAGAGACGAGAAGGTTGTGACAGCCTTCTTCAACTGATCCTCTGGACCAGAACTGATCCTCTGGACCAGAACTGATCCTCTGGACCAGAACTGATCCTGGTGTGTCTCAGATTCATGCTGGAGTTTTCTGGAGTGATCAAAGCTCAGACTGAAGTGATCAGTAGAAGTGGTCATCCTGACACCCTGACTAGGGCTGTAGCGATACACTAATCTTGTGATACGATACACGATATTCAGCTCACGATATGATATATATCGATATTCATCTTAAGATACATTTACATCATTTTCAGAAAGATTTTAAAGGAACAAAACCTGTAAAACCTGTAATCTTCTTGAAGGTGTGAAGCTTGTGCAGTCCTGGTACTCACCACCGGAGGGCAGCGTGTTGCAGGTGGCGCCGTTGCGGCAGGGCTGGTGCAGGCAGGGGTCCGGGTACAGGATGCAGCCCAGCTTCAGCTCCGCCAGCTCCACCACCTCCGCGTACAGCGAGCGCTTGTTCTGCAGCGGCAGCTCCTTGTTGTTCAGCAGAACCGAGTCCAGGCAGCCCTGGAAACCGTCCAGGACCCTCCGGTCCCGCTCCTGAGTCCACCAGGCTGCGGGAGTTCGGAGGCTGCACCTGTAAGACGGGAGTCTGGACTGAGACGTGCTGATGTGACCCAGCTGGAAGTGACTGCTGCAGAGAAACCGTTTCCTCCAGAAACAAAAACATCTCTGTTCAGATTTATCTCTGCAACCTCAGTAACCACAGAAACAAAATCAAAAAACCCTAATCAAGGTCGTTTCTCAGCAGGCGTTCTGATCTGCAGCAGGACAGATCAGATCCTGGTGGATCCAGGACACCAGTGTCATCCAGGACGATCCACGGATGCAGACTTGAACTGCCACAGTATCCCAGAATGCATTTCTCATCAACCAGCAGCAGTAACGGACTGAAAGAGCGTCATAACTTACTTGTTTCATAGCAGAATGTAGTTTTTAGATGTTTTAATGAGAAAAAAGGAGCTCACCAGCGCGCCGAAGTACACCGATCTGTCCACGGAGAGGCTCGGCAGGACCGAGGAGGCGTGGCGCCGCTCCGTGTAGCTGTCGTCCAGCGCCAGGCTGCTGTGGTTACGGGTCAGCTCCAGCGCCACCGTGTGCCAGCCGCCGTCGTTGATACGGCGACCGGAGAGGCCCAGCATGTCGGCGCCGCCTGCAGGAGAACAGGCCAAGCTGCAGCCACAGCTTCCCCTCCTCCAGCTGTTCAGACACACAGACGTTAACGCTGACGGGGAACCGGTGCTGGTTACCAGAACATCAAGAACATCTCAGATGTTAAACTGAGACTTTATACTGCTTCATGAAAACATCAGCTCATGTTGACTCTGATGGCAGCAACACATCTGTAAACAGCTGGAACAGCATCTCCTCTTCTTCTAACATCTGTCTGTAAAGATCTGGGAGGTGAGGAGACCAGCTGCTGGAGGTTCAGGAGATGAATGTTGTCCCGTTCCTGGTCTGATCCAGGTGCTCAACAGTCCTGGACCTTCACTGCTGGTTCCTGGTTCCTGATGCTCCAGATGTTTTCTGGACTGCAGTCAGACCAGTTCAGCAGCTGGATCTTCTCCTGTGAAGTCCTGCTGCTATGATGATCCAGTATCTGGTTCAGCATCGTCCTGCTGAAATATGGAAGGTCTTCCCTAAAAGAAACGTAGTCTGGATGGAGCAGATGTTGCTCTGGAACCTCTATGTTCTCTTCAGCATTGATGGAACCTTTCCAGATGTTCCAGCTGCTCCATTGATTCTAACCAACCTCAGACCATCAGAGATGCAGCTGTTGAACTGTCTAACAGCTGGATGGTTCCTCTCCTCTTTGGTCAGGGTTCGGTTTGAGACAGTTTGTCTCAGATTGGTGAACATCTGTCCATCTTCTGTCTCTGAAATTCTCCTTTGATCTCCGGTCATGTGACAGACCTGCTGATAATTAACCTGATTGGTTGTCAAATGATCCTTTTCCAGAGCTTTGTTGCTCCTGTTCCAGCTGTTTCCAGATGTGAGATGTGTGTCTCAGTTCAACATCTGACATGTTCTTCATGATCTCCTGGAATAAAACATGGATTCATGAGAAATTACACAAACACCAACATGATCCACTGACTGGTGTCCTCACCCCTCTGCTTCCCCCTCCTCTATATATCCTCCGTCCTCTCTCTGTCCTCTGTCCTCTCTCTGTCCTACATCCTCTCTCTGTCCTGTCTCTCCCCTTTTTTCTTTCTTTATCCAGCTGGTCTTCATCAGGAAGGTCCCTCCATATGATCCAGGTCCTGGTCCAGGTTTCTTCCTCTTAAAGTGGAGTTTTTTCTTGCCCCTGTTTGGCTTAAAGGTTTTTTTCTCCCTCTGTGGGAGTTTTTTTACCTGCCATTATCATTGATTGGGATTTAATATTATAATTTTAGTTAATGATATTTGCTCGGGGGTCATGATCTGGGTCTCGGTAAAACACCTGGAGACTATTGACATTGTAACAGACGCTATACAAATAAAACTGAATTGAACTGCCATCATTGATTCTGTTTTTGTTTCCATGGCGTTCCAGCTTCTTCTGAACTGTGGATGTTTCATGTTTGTGCTTCCATGTTTTATTGTAATTGTTGCTCACCTTCTGTGTTATTTAATTGATTATTCTAGCGTGCTGCATTCAGTGCAATTGTTTTCTTAGGTCTGAATAAAATCAGCATGTGGTGGTGGTCCAGTATGCGGTTCTGAACCCGCCCAGGTCATGTGACTCTGCAGCCGTACCCTCAGGATGACGCAGCGCTCCGTGTGCATGTACATGACGATTCCTCGGGTCTGCAGGGTTCGGATCCTCAACGTGAGCTTCAGCTCCGCCTCCAGCCGCTCTGACAGTCGGTACCTGATGTAGCTGTCACCTGAGAAGCTCAGAGACGAGTGTCCTGCAGCCAGAATAGAACCAGCATTACCAGGGACGCACCAATCCTCCCGACAAACACACCTGACATCGGTCCACACTCACCTGCACACTCGCCCAGTTTACCGGCCGGACACTGGCAGGCGTAGCGCCCTCTGGTGGCCTCTGCTGAGATGCACTGCATGTCTGGGGGACACATCTGGTCTTCACACTGCTCCGAGAGGACGGCACAGCTGGCATCTGCTCACATCCACACATGGAGACAAGACGTCAGCTGACGGACAGACAGAGCCCAGGACAGGTCTGTCAGCACTGGTCCAGGTCTCTGTCTAGTCCTCTGGTCTAGGCCTGTCTTTGGTCCTCTGGTCTAGGTCTCTGGTCCTCTGGAGTAGGTCTGTGTCTAGTCCTCTGGTCCAGGTCTGTGTCTGGTCCTCTGGTCCAGGTCTGTGTCTGGTCCTCTGGTCCTCTGGTCCAGGTCTGTGTCTGGTCCTCTGGTCCTCTGGTCCTCTGGTCTAGGTCTGTGTCTGGTCCTCTGGTCTAGGTCTCTGTCTGGTCCTATGGTCTAGGCCTGTCTTTGGTCCTCTGGTCTAGGTCTCTGTCTGGTCCTCTGGTCTGGTCTCTGTCTAGGTCCTCTGGTCTAGGTCTCTGTCTAGTCCTCTGGTCTAAGCCTGTCTTTGGTCCTCTAGTCTAGGTCTCTGTCTGGTCCTCTGGTCTAGGTCTCTGTCTAGTCCTCTGGTCTAGGCCTGTCTTTGGTCCTCTGGTCTAGGTCTCTGGTCCTCTGGAGTAGGTCTGTGTCTAGTCCTCTGGTCCAGGTCTGTGTCTGGTCCTCTGGTCCAGGTCTGTGTCTGGTCCTCTGGTCCTCTGGTCCAGGTCTGTGTCTGGTCCTCTGGTCCTCTGGTCCTCTGGTCTAGGTCTGTGTCTGGTCCTCTGGTCTAGGTCTTTGTCTGGTCCTATGGTCTAGGCCTGTCTTTGGTCCTCTGGTCTAGGTCTCTGTCTGGTCCTCTGGTCTAGGTCTCTGTCTAGTCCTCTGGTCTAGGTCTCTGTCTAGTCCTCTGGTCTAGGCCTGTCTTTGGTCCTCTAGTCTAGGTCTCTGTCTGGTCCTCTGGTCTAGGTCTCTGTCTAGTCCTCTGGTCTAGGCCTGTCTTTGGTCCTCTGGTCTAGGTCTCTGGTCCTCTGGAGTAGGTCTGTGTCTAGTCCTCTGGTCCAGGTCTGTGTCTGGTCCTCTGGTCCAGGTCTGTGTCTGGTCCTCTGGTCCTCTGGTCCAGGTCTGTGTCTGGTCCTCTGGTCCTCTGGTCCTCTGGTCTAGGTCTGTCTGTCTTGGTCTCTGGTCCTAGTCTGGTCTGGTCTAGTCTCTGGTCTAGGCCTGTCTTTGGTCCTCTGGTCTAGGTCTCTGTCTGGTCCTCTGGTCTAGGTCTCTGTCTAGTCCTCTGGTCTAGGTCTCTGTCTAGTCCTCTGGTCTAGGCCTGTCTTTGGTCCTCTAGTCTAGGTCTCTGTCTGGTCCTCTGGTCTAGGTCTCTGTCTAGTCCTCTGGTCTAGGCCTGTCTCTGGTCCTCTGGTCCAGGTCTCTACTGGGTCAGATCCTGTATTCTTACTCGTTTATTTTTTAGTCTAACTTAGTCTAAATTAGGGCTGAACGATTAATTGCATTTGCGATAATTTCGCGATATCATAAAACGAGATTTTCTAACCGCAAAGGCCGCGATATTACTTGTCACGTGATCTGGCGACGTCACGTGACTTGCGAGTGAGCCCAGCTGAGCTGAGCAGAGCAGACAGGGCAAGCAGTGTTGCCAACTTAGCGACTTTCCAGACCCTCCCAGCGACTTAATTTGTAAAAAAGCGATAGCGACAAATCTAGCGACTTTTTCTGGTGATTTAGAGACTCACGTGCACTCAAACCGCTGGGTTTGAAGCCATCACTGCTGTCCGCCTCGCGAACCGCGCTTCTCTCTCTCTGTCGGGCACAGTGCACAGCCACAAACATCCCGCCCGCCGCGCGAGACAACTCGAGCTCCCCCCCCCCCCCTTTTCCTTGCAAAAAATCTGTGAGCTCCTGAGATCTATACAGAAGAATCTTTCTGGCTAACAGTGCCATACTCATTTTGCACTTCAGTATGTTGTGTGCTGCTGTTACTGAGTAAATATAATATTTCTATTAGTGTTCAAAAAGTTTTTTTTTGAAAATGTCCAATTGGTTAGAGCAGATATTTGTTCTTCTTTATTTTCCTGTGTGATGTTACTGACTGGAGATCAGTAAGCTTTATTTTTTCTATATCTGTATATTTTATTTATTTATTTATACACTGTCCTGTCAATCTCAGACAGTGTTTAAGAAGTCCAGTCCACATGTTTACATAAATGTTACACATGTTTCATGAAATGTGAAAAGTTAGATGTTGAAGAGGTAAAGCCACAGATTTGTTTGCTTTATAGTTGTAATCTGCACTTTAAATAAATCTGATATTGTTTATTATGACAGTGTTTGAAAAATACATGAGAAGAGGACCTTAAAAATAATCGCATATTAAATCGCAATCGCAATTTTGAGGAAAAAAATCGCAATTAGATTATTTTCCAAAATCGTTCAGCCCTAGTCTAAATCTGTGCTAAAGGCTCCTAACCCCTAACCCTTTTCTGGTCCCTAACCCTTTTCTGAAGGAATCTCTGTGCGCCGGTTCCCTCACCGGTGCAGGTGCAGCGTGAGGTTCGGTGGAACCGCGGGGAAACAAAGCTGAACCGTGCTGTGCTGTAGGTGTCCAGGTCGTGTGAGTCCAGGATGATGTTCTGTTCACACTGCGCCCCGCGACAGTCCAGCCCAGAACAGTTCTTATCCATGATGGCCGACACCCGCAGCAGCTCCTCCAGCTTCCTCCGTGACGCGCTGAGTTTCTGGGTGAGGTACGCCGCCTTGTAGAAGCCGCCCGCTGCTGCTTCCACGGTAACCAGCATGTCCAGCTGCGTGGTCCCGCCCACCGGCTGCAGACTGAGCAGGTGCAGCACGTCCTGCTGCTGCGGCAGCTGCGACAGCGCCGCCTGCTGCATCACCTTCAGCACGTTCTTCAGGTGCAGCGCCACGAAGTCGTGCGGAGTCACGCTCTCGAAGCGCACCGTCACGGCGTCGCGCAGCATCTCCGGCGTCGCCTGCTCCACGCGCACGCTCACGGGCACGGGCACGACAAAGCGGCCGTCGCTGACGCTGGCGTTCAGGAAGTAGCTGCCGGCGTCCAGCCCCCCCAGGGCGATGATCTTCCCATCACGGGGGCTGACCTTGAAGAGGCTGCGCTGGGCGGGCGGGGCCTGTCCGAACGTCAGCGCGTCGTACGGGTCGGCGTCGGAGGCGTGCAGCTGGCCGATCACGCCGCCGGGAAACTCGTCCTCCATGGTGACGATGTGGATCTCCAGCGGCGAGGCCACGGGCCGAGTCAGGCTCTCCTCGATCACGGTCACGGTGAGCGTCGAGGACGAGGACAGACGGGGTTTCCCAGAGTCTGCCACCTGCAGCAGGGACGGAGGACAACAGAGCAGCCGGGTTTGAAACGAAGACATGAACTTCCAGCAGCCGTGACATTCAGGTGAAACGAACTTCTACCTGGATCCGGATCATGTATTCAGTCGCCAGGTCCCGCCTGAACACCTGATTGGCCACCAGTGTCCCGTCTTTCTCCAGAACAAACTCTTTTCCTTCGTTTCCTGACAGGATGTTGAAGGTGAATGGCGGGCCGTTGTGGGAGGAGTCCTGGTCGATGACGGACAGCTGCAGGATGCTGGTGCCGATCGGCTTGTTCTCCTGGAAGGAGAGAGATCTTTATCTTTAACAGAGATAGACAGTGTGTGAAGCACCTGATGATGCAGGTGTGGAACAGAGCTCCACCATCCCGGTGGTGGTGACCACTGATGGAGGGCAGCGGTTCCTCCATCAGTGACGGTCCATCAGTCCTGGGACCTGCGTTCACTCTGGCCAGAACCTTCAGAACCAGACAGGTGACCTCGGTGGTGAGCTCACCTGTATGACGGTGGTGAGGTTGGCTGGGTAGAAGGTGGGCGGGTTGTCATTGATGTCGGAGATGTCGATGTTGACCGGGACGGTGGACGACATCGGCGGGATCCCGTTATCCAGAGCTCTGATGGTCAGCGAGTAAACTGGCAACCTGGAAGAAGAGAACCAAAGAAAAAGAAATATAACAGTCAGTGCGTTTACATGGGAAGTTTAATTCCTCTTTAATTCAGAATTAAAGTTAAAGCCGAAAAAAAGTTACCATGTAAACACTTAATTCCATATGAAAATGTCAATTCCGAATTAAACTTAATTCCGAGGTAAGTGGCTGGTTTATTCTGATTTTAATTCCAAATTAAATAATGGTCATGTATACACTCATTCCTCTTTAAATTAATTCCCGTCTTTCTGCGCATGCTAGTTCTCTTGCCCGTCTGTCGAGATGACGCTTATATTCAGGGCTGGGCTTGTTTTCAAAACAAAAGTTTCAAGATGGCGGCACGCTGTAAACGGTGTTCAAGAGCAGAGATGATTTATTTATTAAATAGCTTGGAGGAACTGGAAATAATTAAAAGAACAGATGGCAGGAAACATAAAAATTGTGAGCTTTTCAAAGTTATAGCGGCCAGGTTAAATGAAGGAGGTTTCGCAGATAGAGACGTCCACACCCCCCCCCTTCCCAACCCCCAGACCTTAAGTGGAGTTGGATAAAGCCGAACAAACGTGTTTTCCATGTAAACCTTAATTCAGAATTACTATTTCCATGTAAACTTGAAGGAAAATTGTTTAATTTGGAATTATTTAATTCCTAATTATTAATTCCGAATTAAAAGACATCATGTAACCGCAGCCACTGAGAAAACAAACCCTCCAAGCAATGATGGACCTGGAGCTGGTGGGCCAGACTTGGACAAACAAAACCCAGTTTTGAACAAAGTAGATGGGTAGGACTAGTTGGGCCACAGGCCATGAGTTACAGCGACCACATGGTTTGTGAGACAAAGGACCAGTGAAATGACTGCAACTCCCAACATGCTTTGCAATGTTTATTGTTTTACGACAAGGTGATAGTGATGTCACACCGTCTCTAACTGGCTGAGGATCCCCACTTCCCAGCAGGGGTTCCTATACCGGCTCCCTCCTCCTACTCTCTCTCTCTTACCGCCGCTACACTGAGGAAAGGTGCACATCTCTCTGGCTGCTCCAGTAAGGTAAATATTATTATTATTATTATTACTCAATGATTATTACTGTCAGCAATAATATTATCATAAAATATACATCCAGTGTATAAAACGAACGTTTTTATCTCACTGTTTTATGTTAAATCAGTCTGAACGTCTCCAGTTTCAGGTCAGTTTGATCACCAACATCAGAACAATGCAAGGACTGTTTCTTTGTTCCTCCAGAGTCAGAGTCTCCATCATCTCCTCAGTATCTGCTGTCGTCCTCTATAAACTGTCTGTCTCGGCTCAGTTGTTCTGGTTTCCTTCCAGAAGCTTCTCTCAGTAGTTTTCTGTAACTCTGCTCTGTTCCTCCTGACAGAACTGGAGGAACTGGGTCAGGTCTGGAGGTCTCCTGTTCAGCTCTGACCACAGATGTTCTCCAGGACTGAGATCAGGTCTTTGTGATGTCCACTCCAGAACGTGGACTCTGTTGTCCTGAAGCCTCTTAGTAACTAATCTGGTGGTGCGTTCAGGGTCATCGTCCATCTGAAGACCCATTAGTGTCCAAGCTTTAACTTCCTGGCTGATGTCTGAGATGTTGCTTCAATATTTCTCCAGAATCTTCTTTCCTCATGATGTCATCTATTTAGTGAAGTCCACCAGTCCCTCCTGCAGCTGAACACCCCCACATCATGATGCTGCCACCCCCGTGCTTCACAGCTGGATGGTGTTCTCAGGTCTTTCTCCTCCAGATGTAACAATGGTCATCATGTCCAGACAGTTCAGTTTTAGTTCCATCAGACCAGGACGTGTCTCCAGAAATGAAGCTCTTTGTCCCTGTGAGCGTCTACAAACTGTAATCTGTCTTTGTTCTGTCTCTTCTGGAGTAATTCTTCCTGGCTGAGTGGTCCTTCAGTCCATGTTGGTCCAGGCCTGGTTTCTCTGTGGATGATGACCCTCTTTGACCAGCTTCAGCAGCATCTTCTCCAGCTGTTCAGCTTCTGTTCTGAGGTTGATCCAGGTTCATCTCTGGGACTTGGAACCGTCTCTTTCCTGAGGACTATGATGGTGGACATTCCCATGGTGGTTCTGCTGGTGGAGAACAGTTGGAGCAGATGAACGTGGGTCCTTCAGACATCTGGAAACTGGACCAGGATGAACCAGAATGGTGGAGGTCCACAGTTCACTTCCTGATATCTTGGCTGGTTTCTTTTGATTGTCACACCAAGAATCAGTGGGTTTGAGGTGTTTAAATCTACAGGTCTACATCTAAATCAACACAGGTGAGACTCCAGTTAACTCAGATGTTGTTAATGAACCAATCAGAAGCTTCCAAAGCCTCTTGGAAGGCTGGGCTTTAACAGACTGTTTAAAGGGTTAATGATCTGAGTAGATGGAAACTTCTGACTGTGAATAAATCAAACCTTCTCTCTCATTATTCTGGTATTAAGTAAATATAAATAATGACCTGAAACAGCGGTTCAGTCTGATCTAATGATGCTGAGATAAAAAGACTGGTCTCTCCTCACCGTCTCCCGGTCCAGCTGCTTGTTGACCTTGATGACTCCACTGAGCGGGTCGATGAAGAACTGGTTGTCTCTGTCTCCGCTGATGATGGAGTAGAGGACGTCAGCGTTCAGCTGACTGTCTCCGTCTTCTGCCGTTAGCTGAAAACACACGTACCGTTATCACAGCTCTGAGACGTTCCTGTCCTTCACAACATCAGAAGCATCTAGAACAGCGGTTTTCAAAGTGTGAGGCGCGCCTCCCCTGGGGGGCGCCAGAGGGATTCAGGGGAGGTGCGGGAGGAAAAAAATAAAGTGTGTAAACATCGAGGGCAAAATGGATCGATTTTTAGTATCTCAAGTGAAAGTGAGAGAGGGCAGAGAGTCTGGGGCGATCAGAAAACGGAGGAAGTATGACCCTGATTATTTAAAGTTTGGCTTTTCGTGTGTTGGTCCTGACGATGCTCCGCTGCCACAGTGTGTTATCCATAGACATATATAGAGATAGACGCCGCATTTGGCTGTTTGGAACGAGAAATGCGGCCGCCATCTTGGACCGGTCATTCTCTGGGATTATAACCATAGACAGAACATGCCTGAACATTGTGTGGGATATTCCTGCTCCAATCGGCGGACCATCAGAAGCAGGGCTCAGGGGATTACTTTTCACAAGTAAGATGTAACATATTTTTCTGTCTAAAAGACGTCTAATAAATGTCTAATAAACGTCTAACGGTCCCTAGACGTCTGGGCTAAAATCGGTCTACCACTGGTCTAAATGAAAGTTTTAGACTAGCCGTTTCTAAATCTAAACTACATTGTACATTGATCAATAACTGTTAAAAATGTTTTAATCCAGCATTTGGCCACCATTTATACAATTTACTATTGTTTTATTTTGTATTTAATTATTAATGGATTAAATTGTACCGTATAGATTTGCGTTAATATAGACCGATTATAGACGGGCGAATTTCGTGTGTGAACTTAAACGAGACGTCTATTGCTCAGTGGGTTACTATAATATTGGTTGTATTTTATTCATTGAATATTACCAGAGTTGAGAAGGAGCAAAGATCCTTTGTTACCGTAACGTTAATGAAACGACGCTAAGCTAATGGCAGTTAACAATGCTACAGTATGTTTATTGTTCACCCGGCTATGAACTGAGACTTGATAAGTCATATTCCATAACACTGACTTAGATTACAACTGACACAAGAATTGCTATTGAAGAAAATTATATTGCTATATGCTATTGCTATGTTTTTCAATGTCACTCTGTAGCCTATAGTGCATTATATTGTCTGATTAATCTTAATATTGTCATGATCTGAGGGGTTTTGTGTCCTTGGTTTTTGGTTTTGTAGTCTTCCTTCGTTCAGATTTTAAAAAATCTTTAAAAACCTTTAAAAAATCGATAAAAAAAAATCTTAAACAAGGTGTACCATGTCTCCACAAAACAGATTATTGAATTTTATGAGTGTGTTCATCTGGCCAATTAGGCTGTCTCCTCTCATAAACCTATGAGATAAATAACACTGAGCGGAGCGGGTGACCGGTCTAAGATGGCGGACCCAAATCTCGTCAGTGCCAGTAGGGAGTAGCGTTCGATGCGGCGTCTATCTATATATGTCTATGGTGTTATCTGTAAAGAGCTGCTAGCTAACGACAGCACGCGACCATGTAAACTCCTACGTCATATTAAAACCAAGCACCAAAGTTTAACGACCAAGCCGCGGGAGTTTTTTGCTCGGAAACTTAATGAATTGCGGTCACAGAAGAAAGTCATCGAGGCGTTTGGCACTGTGACTACCAAGGCAACCGAAGCATCGTACCGGTAAGCTTTAGTTTTAAGGGGCTTGAACCGAGGACGCGTGTGGTTTCTTGGAAAAGTGGCATCTGCGTGAAGGAAGGCGAGTCCCGCAGATCATCACCCTCTCTGGACTTTAACTTAATCCGGATCCTAACCTGCTTCACACCCAAACCCAAACCCAGCCATGAGGACTAACGTGTGGATCTACCAGGCTTTGGTCTGTCTTGTGGTCACTATTGTGGACTCAGGTAAGCTGATGCTCTGAGCTTTACTGATTAAAGTCGCTTCACTTCAAACAGAAATGTGGAGAAAAAAAAGCGAGAAAATTTCACTTCACAGTTGTAAAATTAGATTTTTGATAGTCAAAGCTTGGCATGTCGTATAAATTCTTTTATGTATGCTTTAAATGCGTTTTTAATTCCAGGTTTTTGACCATGAAACGTCCTGTACTGTTAAGATATTAAATGAAAAATGCCTTTTTGGCTGAAGATGTTAGACTTCAGAATATTTATTTAAAGATTAAATGGAGCCCAAAAGATTTCACTTTCAGGATTAGGTCTAAAAAAAAAAACCAGATAACATTTGAGTGTCCTGTTTCTCATAAATAAATAAAAAATCATCTCCACTTAGAGGGCGCGCGCAAGTGCCACGCCGGTGCCAGGACGCACAGCTTTTTAAAAAAGCCCTGGCTACTTTTCTGATGTAACAACATCTTTTCTGTACCATCAGTCGACCCTCCTGCATCTGCTGAGCACAGCTGCGGAGAGGATGCCTGACGTGCCGTGACTTGGCGGCGAGGTTTACTGCGCGCGCACACACACTCGGGCACTTAAACGCATCGTGCAGAAATATGTTAAAATAAATATGTTGAAAACATACAGATGTTGAAAGATGTGTGTGTGTGTGTGGGGGGGGGGGGGGGGCATGCTTTTGAGTTCTCTCAGGGGAGGCTCACTATCCCACACTTTGAAAACCCCTGATCTAGAACGTCTCTCTCCACGTCTTGGCTGGTGTCCCTAACTTTCTGCAGCTGGGATCTCTGGTGCTACAGAGTAAAGGAGTTAACGTTGAGTCTATGATGCAGGAAACTCACCTGGACTACAAACTGTCCAACGTTAGCGTCTTCCAACACCGCCGCGGTGTAGAGGGCGTGGCTGAAGACAGGGGGGTTGTCGTTGACGTCCGTCACGTTGATGTTCACCGTTGTGATGGCGCTCAGAGTCGGCGTGCCGCCGTCTCGAGCCTCCACCGTCAGGAAGTAGTCCCTGCAGGTCTCATAGTCCAGAGGCTGGGCCACGAATATGGTTCCTGGAGGAGTAGCAGGAGACCAGAGCACATCTATAGGTGTTTGACACCATCATGAGGATGAACCCCTAACCCCAGGTGACGATCATGTGATACAGGCTCGACCTGTATGGCTTCATTTAATCAAACTGATATTCCTGAAACCAACATTTGAACGGGAACAGAAGCTCTCTCTTCTGCTTCAAGACCAGAGTGCTCACTCACCAGTTTTTGGGTGGATGTGGAACTTCCTGTGCTCGTTGCCTGATCTGATGCCGTAGGTGATCTCAGCGTTGGTGCCGATGTCTTTGCTGGCCGCGTAAACCCTCAGGACCTCGACGCCCACCTGGATGTCCTCGGGGACTGTGGTCAGCTGGATCTCGGTGCTCAAACACCGGCGGGTTGTCGTTGATGTCCAGCACGGTTATGGTGACGTTGACCAGCGAGTAGAGCGGCACTGGAGAACCCTGATCGGATGCGCAAACCGTTATCTGGTGAGTCGGCTGGACTTCCCGGTCCAGGATGTGCTCCAGGACCACGATGCCCGAGACCTTATCGATAGAGAAAAGGCCTCCTGCCGAGTCAGCCAGGGAGTAGACCACCTTCCGACCTGGACCTGCTTCAGAGCCAAAACAACCAAAGTTTAGGACCCTCATCCATTCTTACGGATCCTCTGAGACAATACAGCTTAGAAGTAGAGGTCTTCACGGGTCCACTTTCATGGACCCGTGAAGACCTCTACTGTGGAGTAAACTTTAAACGGGTCATTGACACACTGAATCATGTTTTCATGACCTTTACGGCCTACGAGAAATTGCATTTTGAGTTTCATGATCTTCATGGGTTTTTCTCTGAGTCACACAGTAACCACCCCAGAGAGGAAACTCATTTTAGCCGGTTGGTGACTACAGGTGAGGGTCGGGAGCGGTTGGGTCCTGGTTGACCGGACCCGCCTACCTTCATCAGGATCGATGGCCTGGATGCGCGTCAGCAGGGCCTTGGGCAGCGTGTCCTCGTAGATGCTGGCGGTGTACTGGGGCAGAGTGAAGATGGGGGGGTTGTCATTGACATCAGTCACCGCCAGCTGCACCTCGGCCTGACACCACCGCCCACCGCCATCGGTTGCCTGAGCAACCAGTCGGTAACTGGGCGTGGTCTCGTGGTCTAGACTCACAGAAGATTTGATCTCACCTGGAGAAAAATGATGAAACCCTTAGAGACCAGAGATTTGCTTCTAACAAACATTATTCAGGTGTGTTTTCAGATCAGTACCAGTGTCTGGGTCCATGCTGAAGTCCTGAGAACCAGAACCATGCAGCGAGTACCAGATCTGAGCGCTGACGCCCTCGTCTGCGTCAGTAGCTCCAACCCTCAGCAGCACGCTGTTGACGGGGACGTCCTCCGGGACGTGGCTGCTGTACACCGCCTGAAGACAAGCATCGTGACACACTTCTGACAACATCTACCACTTAGCACACGGAGCTACCGTCTGCAGACGCCGGCGCTCACCTGGTCACAGACGGGGCTGTTGTCGTTGGTGTCCGTCACCGTCACCTCCACCACCGTCTGGGACACGAAGAGTCCGTCGCTGGCCGTGATGTTGATGACGTAGAGGTTGCGTTCCTCCCTGTCCAGCGGGCCCTTCACGTACATCTTCCATTCTCCCTGAACCAGACCGAGCGCAAACACGCCTCGGTAATTTCCACCTGGACAAAACACAGACAGACACCTGGATCAGCCAGGGTTCTGGACAAAAGGGTGCTACAGTGATCCCTCGCCAATTTGCGCTTTAAGTTCCGCGGTTTAAGTTATTCACAGATTTTTCAGATATATATAACAGTGATCCCTTGCCATTTCGCGGTTTGAGTACCGCGGTTTTAGTGCATCGTGGATTTTTTTCAGAAATATATTATAATAAAAAAATGAAGAAATAATCGCTGAAATTCTGTGAAAATTCCTGCAGTGCCAGAATAAAGTGCTCGTAAAACCGGACTTTTTGTTTTGTTGTTGTTAGCGTGTTAGCCGCTAATTATGAGCCAAAAATAGCACAATGCCAGTGGTTTCTTTACTACGGTTCAAAGACCAGAGGCTGTGAAGGTAACAGAAAGACCACAGTTGAGCCTTTGTCTTGTTTCACTGCAGTGCCTCGCTACTTTTTTGCGGCTTTTTAAACATATTTGTGTCATGGTCTGGGGCGGCCATGACGGCCATTTTGTTTTTTTCCTATTTCTGTGTTAAGTTGGCATCAATCCCTGTCTTTTGTGTTACCTGTTTCCTGTTTTACTTTGAAGGTCTGTCTTGTCTCCGTTGTTTTCAGTTTTGCTTCCTTCCCTCTTGTTATCCTGATTGTCTGCACCTGCCTCTCGTTGGGCTCCCTGTAGATTTAAGTCTTCTCATCTCCCCTGTCTGTGCTGGTCTGTTGTCTCACGTCCTGTGATTCTCTGCTTGTTTTTTCCTTGACTGGTATTTCTGTTTGTTCCCTGGAATTTAAGTTTAGTTTGTGTTTTTGGATTTTTGGATTTACATGTTTCTGGACTTTTGTGTTTTTGGATTTTTGGGATTTTTTTGTTTTTGTTTAATAAACCCTTCTGTTTTTGCATACTCCTGCATTTGGGTCCTCCATTCTGTCTCAGAACCTGACAATTTAAAACACATTATTGAGGCCCGGGGGGGCTCCGGCTCCAGTTCGCGGATTTTGATTTTTGCGGGGGGGGGGGGCGCCGGTCCCCATTAACCACGAAAAATAAGGGATCACTGTACTTCTAATCCAGTCACTGTTTTATCAGCTGGAAGATCTGTTGGTTTAATGATGACTGTGGCTGGTGAAGATGCGTGATCTTGTCACTGGCTTTGGTACAGGAGGTCAGGAACACAGTGGGTGAAATCATGATTGTCGGGCAAAGAAATTATGTTCAACGAGAGACACCAGCTGGACTGTCTCAGTGGAGTGAGACAGCAAGTTAGCGTTCATGCATATTCATCTAAACTTATGTCCCTTCAAAGCTGATTGATCTGAACGAGCGCTGCCAGAGATAAACTGAGGACTAGCAGAGAGAGAAGAAGAAACTTCGGGACAAACCTACTAATGTCATTGGAGTGTTTTTCTAAAACAGCTTGAACTGGACTAAACAGCTGTGGTGGGATCGTCACAACTGCAGCTGCAAACATGCAGTTTGACTCTGGCTGAAAACCCACTAAAACGTTGTGTGAAAACAATCAGAAAGACTAGTTGTTTTACTTTCACTTTTGGGTTTTCAGTAATGTTGAGAAAATCTTTTACACCAGAAAAGGACAGCATCAGGTGAGTCACTGAACAGGAAACTATGGACCAACTTTGGCTTCTACTCCCCATCAAGATGTACAGTGATCCCTTATTTTTATGCGGGGACCGGTGCATAATCCGCGAACCGGAGCCCCCGAGCCTCAATAATATGTTTAAAAAACCCCAAAAAGTAGAGAGGCACAGCAGTGAAACAAGACAAAGGCTCAACTGTGGTCTTTCTGTTACCTTCACAGCCTCCGGTCTCCAAACCTAGTAAAGAAACCGCTGGTATTGTGCTATTTTTGGCTCGTAATTAGCGGCTAACATGCTAACAACAACAAATGAAAAAGTCCGGTTGTTTCTGCATGGAACGGGCACTTTATTTTGGTACTGCAGGAACTTGTAACATCACACAGGTTGTATTGTTGGGCTCCTGTCGGTTAACAGAGAATGTAAATCTATACACGCTGGGCTGCTGTTTATGCTCACTCCACTTTTCACCTAACCCCGTTTTCGTTTTGCCGTCCCACGACACACACACTACATTACCCATAAGGCCACTCCATTACCCATAAGGCCACCTTCTTAAAGGGGCCAGGCTGGCTCACAGCATTTCTTCACTGTGAGAGAACCGCGCACAACATCCTGTGATGTTTTCAAAATTTTTTAATTAAAAAAAAAAATATATATATATATATATATATATATATATATTATACATTTCTGAAATATCTGCGAATAACTGAAAACCGCGGAACTTTAAGCGTGAATTGGCGAAGGATCACTGTACTGAAAATAATAATCTGAACAGAAACAGCAGGGCTTCCCTAAAATCTAAAAAAAGGACAACAACTGTGGGTTAGACGTCAATAAAACGTGCAAAACTGTTGGCAATAGGAGCGATTCAATGATCCAGATACACGGACCTCCAGATGTTCAGTTCTGGACTCACCTGTGATGTGGAAGCTGACGTGTCGGTTGATGGCAGAGCTGTCATCGTCCCTCGTGTTCAGGACCGCCACCACCTCGCCGGGAGGGTCGCTCTCCCGAACCGACCCAAAGTAGTAGTCCTCCATGAACCTGGGGGGGTTGTCGTTGACGTCAGACACTGACACCGTCACAGTGGTGGTACTGGACAGGGACAGGGTCTCGCCGAGGTCCGAGGCCACCACCGTGAACGCGTAGGAAGGACTGGTCTCGTGGTCCAGGTCCTGGCGCGTGGAGATCCAGCCGGTGTTGCTGTCGATGCTGAAGGTCCGATGCAGCACGGCTGGATCCCCTCCTGACTGGATCAACGCCCCGAGCCTGTACGCAACTTGCCCGTTGGCCCCTGAGTCCAGGTCTCGGGCTAGAACTTGAATAATTCTGGTTCCAACGGGCGTTCCCTCCATCACGGTGGTGACATAAGAGCTGGCCTCAAAGGCGGGTTTGTTGTCATTTAGATCCAAAACTCTGACCTCCACATCGACATACGTGACAGAATCCAGCTTGGTCTGTGTTGCTACGGCGACGACTTTGAAGTAAAACGCTTCAATCATTTCATGGTCCAACAGCTTATCAAGTTTGATCACTCCTGTATCCTTGTCCACCAGAAACACCTCATCCTGGTTGTTAGCTGCAGTTTCCCCATTAACCGTGGAAAAGCTGGCAGAGAAAGAGCTGTGACCAGGAGGAGGGTTGACGTGAACCGAGCCCACAACCGAGCCCACGGGCATGTTCTCCGGGACGCTGAAGAAGTACTGGTGCTGGGTGAAGACGGGGATGAAGGCATCAGGGGCAAGAACGTGGATGTAGACGGGCACCAGGGCATGTCGGACTGGGTTCCCTCCGTCCACAGCCTTCACGAAGAACGACAACACGGAGTTCCTCAGGTGGCTGAAGCTGCCTTTGGTGACCATCCAGCCGTTAACGGGGTCGATCTCCAGGATGTCCACCACAGGGACGTGGGCTTCGCTGTAGAGGGAAAACGTCACCTTCGCATTGGTGCCTTCATCGGGGTCGTGGGCTTGAATCTGAGTCACCAGGAAACCTCTGGCCACGTCGTGTTTCAGCGATGCTCGGTACTCTGCAGCGCTGAACCGAGGCACGTTGTCGTTCTCGTCCAACAGACGAAGATGTACCGAACAATACGAGACTCGTCCGCCTGAATCCTGAGCGGCCACCGTAAGAGCGACGTTCCTATTGGCTGGATCCTCGCGGTCAAGCTTTTCCACCGTTTTAATTAGACCGCTCGCATCGATGCTGAACTGGTCATTACCAACATCGTTAACAAACGAGTAAGTGATGTGCCCAAACTGTCCAGGGTCTGCATCTGTCGCCTTCACCTGGAATTTAAAAGAAAAATTACCTCGTCAATAAATACCAAATATAAGTCATGACAATTAAAGTCACTGCCTTTTATTTCTGTTTTTGAGTCTAACAACCAAAGGACTGTGTCTCCATTGGGTCTGATATGAATAAAAGTTAATTTAGCTGCAGTTTTCCTCCCGACCACTAGAGGCTGCAGTTCCTCTACCGACCGCTAGAGGCTGCAGTTCCTCCACTGACCACTAGAGGCTGCAGTTCCTCCACTGACCACTAGAGGCTGCAGTTCCTCCACTGACCACTAGAGACTGCAGTTCTTTCACTAACCACTAGAGGCTGCAGTTCCTCTACCGACCACTAGAGGCTGCAGTTCCTCCACTGACCACTAGAGGCTGCGGTTCCTCCACTGACCTCTAAAGGCTGCAGTTCTTCCACTAACCACTAGAGGCTGCAGTTTCTCTACTGACCACTGGAGGCTGCAGTTCCTCCACTAAACACTAGAGGCTGCAGTTCCTCTACTGACCACTAGAGGCTGCAGTTCCTCCACTGACCACTAGAGGCTGCAGTTCCTCCACCGACCACTAGAGACTGCAGTTCTTTCACTAACCACTAGAGGCTGCAGTTCCTCTACCGACCACTAGAGGCTGCAGTTCCTCCACTGACCACTAGAGGCTGCGGTTCCTCCACTGACCTCTAAAGGCTGCAGTTCTTCCACTAACCACTAGAGGCTGCAGTTTCTCTACTGACCACTGGAGGCTGCAGTTCCTCCACTGACCTCTAGAGGCTGCAGTTCCTCTACCGACCACTGGAGGCTGCAGTTCCTCTACTGACCACTGGAGGCTGCAGTTCCTCTACAGACCACTAGAGGCTGCAGTTCCTCTACCGACCACTAGAGGCTGCAGTTCCTCTACAGACCACAAGAGGCTGCAGTTCCTCTACCGATCACTAGAGGCTGCAGTTCCTCTACAGACCAATAGAGGCTGCAGTTCCTCTACTGACCACTAGAGGCTGCAGTTCCTCTACTGACCACTAGAGGCTGCAGTTCCTCTACTGACCACTAGAGGCTGCAGTTCCTCTACCGACCACTAGAGGCTGCAGTTCCTCTACTGACCACTAGAGGCTGCCGTCACTGATTCTGTTCATCACGTTGATGGACAGAACTGTAGGAGCAGCCAAGGAGCAGAGGGGTTCCAGTTCAGTGGTGTCAGGATTTCATCTCTGCTGTTTGAGGGTGACCTGGTCCTGTTGGTACCATCGGGTGGAGACCTTCAGCTCTCACTGGAGTGGTTCACAGCTGAGTGTGAAGCAGCAGGGATGAGAACCAGCACCTCCAGATCTGAGACCATGGTTCTCAGTCTGAAAAGGGTAAAAGGTCTTCTCCAGGTTGGGAGTGAGGTTCTGCCTCCAGTGGAGGAGTTTCAGTATCTCTGGGACTGGTTCACCAGTGATGGAGAAAGGAGCAAGAGATCTCCAGATGGATTGGTGCAGCATCTGCTGTGGTGGTGACTCTGTACTGGTCTGTTGTGGTGAAGAGAGAGCTGAGACTCTGTTTCCTGGTAGATCTTTGTTCCAACCCTCACCTGTGGTCATGAACTGTAGAGACTGCAAGAAGGAGATCACTGATACCAGCAGCTGAAATGAGTTTCCTCCAGGGTGGCTGGACTCTCCCTTAGAGATAGGAGGAGAAGTTTAGTCACCAGGAGAGACTCAGAGTAGAGCTGCTGCTCCTCCACATGGAGAGGAGCCAGTTGAGGTGGTTCATCTGGTTAGGATGACTCCTGGACTCCTCCCTGGAGAGGTTGTTTCAGACATGTTCAACTGGTAGAAGACCACGAGGCAGACCAGGACACTCTGGAGAGATTATATCTCTCAGCTGGTCTGGGAGAACCTCTGTGTTCTCAGAGGAGCTGGTGGAAGCAGCTGGAGGGAGGTCTGGACCTCTATGGTAGGGCTGCTGCCCCCATGACCCAATTACAGATAAGTGGAAGTTAATGGATGAATGGATGTTAAATAGTGACAATGTATTATTTACAAAACAGCAACTTTTAGAAGTAAAGATGCAACATCAAAATACTAGCTGCTCGACCACTTCGTGGCTACTCTTCTCACCTCAGGTATTTGGGTTTGTGGCATCAATACTAACATGAAAGGGCATTCTAGTACAGAGTTTATATTCAGAAGAGACATCTTACCTGTATGACTTTGGTTCCCACGGCAGCGTTCTCTCGTAACTCCGCCTCGTAGACGTTCTGTTCAAACACCGGGTCGTGCAGGTTGGCCCCTAGCACCTTCACGTGAACTTGTGCAGTGCTGGTGAACACGCCGTCTGATACGGAGATGTTCAGGCTGTAGGCCGGCTCCATCCGCTGCTTCCTGTGTCCTGACAATGTGATGACGCCCTGTAGTTTTTTCCATCATGAAGTTCATTCTTTCATTTCCTGATAAGATACTGTACCGCAGCCTCTCAAAATCTGAGCTGTCAGCGTCAGAGGCCTGGACGCAGGTGATGAAGTGACCCCTAGGCGCTAACTCGCTCACATAAGCCTCATAAAGCAGCTGGTTGAAGACCGGCAGGTTGTCGTTCATGTCATTCAACACAACAGTTACTAAAACCTCAGTGCTCAGCGCTGGGAAACCATTGTCTGTGGCCCTGACCATGAAGATGTAGTCCTGGAGCTGCTCATGGTCCAGCATCCGCGCCGTCAGGATCAACCCGCTGCTGCTGTCAATGTGAAAGTAGTCCGTGCTGTTGTGGACGTCCGAGAAGATCTGGTAGCGAACAACGTTGTTCTTCTCCGAGTCTTTGTCGGCGGCGACGACCTGCAGCACAGGAGTCCCAATCATGGCCGTCTCAGACAGAACAGCGCTGTAGGCCAGCTTGTTGAAGACCGGAGGGTTGTCGTTAACATCCTGGACAAACACGTCAACATTCACCTCGGCATGGGCGCCGGTCAGGTAGTCAGTGGCTCTGACGGTCAGGCGATACGATGAGATGGCTTCATAGTCCAGAGAGTGGATGACAGTTATGACACCAGTGTCAAAGCCGACGTCAAACTGGAGTGACAGATCCCCGTCAACGATGGTGTAGAAGATGCTTTGGCCTTCGGGGCTGGTGGCGTTGACGCTGAGGATGGGAGTGTGCACCTCAACATCCTCGTTCACAGACACAGAGTAAAAGGATTTATCAAAGACAGGCATGGCCTTGTTGACCACAGTGACGGGAAACTCCACCGTAGACGACAATGGCTGGTAGCCGCCATCTCTGGCGTAGACTACCATCTGATACTCTTTATTGGACAAATCTGATTCAAATGAGCTCTTCAGGCGGATGCTTCCGGTCTGTCGATCAATCTCAAAGTGATCATAATCATCCCGGAGGTGGTAGGACACCTGTCCGTTGACGCCTTTGTCTCCATCCACCGCGGTAACCCTGAAGATGGTGGATCCCGGTTCAGCGTCCACCTGAACAGCTGCGTAGTACGGAAGGCCAACGAACACAGGGGCATTGTCGTTTATGTCCTCCACCTGAACTTTGACCACGACTCTCGCCACGTGCACACGATCATGTTCCCGTCTCGCCTCTACGATCAGCTCATGGACCTCCTGCTCTTCTCGGTCAAAGGGGATCCCTGTGGTCTGGATGAGTCCGGATGTTGGGCGTATCCTGAAGAGGCCCCCGGGGTTCAGTAGGGTGTACTTCAGTGGCTCGTTGAGGCGGTTTCCCACGGCATTCACCAACGCAACTTTGGTGATGTTGGACACATTCTCCTGGATGGAGGAGAAGTAAATGTTGTGGGTGAAGCTAAGACCAGAGTCCTGAGCTTCTTGGACAAGTATTGTCACCAAAGCAGTGCAGGAGAATTTCCCATCGGACACTCTAACTGTGAAGCGGAAAACCTCTTTGGAGAAGGTGCTGTTTCGAACTACGATAAGTCCGCTGGAGGGTTTGATGGCAAAGTTCACCAGGACTCCATCAGCCAGAGAGTACATGAGCTCCGAATGGACGTTTCTGTCTGGGTCTACGGCCGACACCTGTAAAGCTTCGACGCCCACATAGGTGGGGAGGAGGACCACTGACTCGTAGGTGTTCTGGGTGAAGCGAGGCGGTGAGTCGTTGCAGTCGATCACTTGCACGGTGACCTTGGCAGGACTGTCGGCGGTCAGCGGCGGTCTGCCGTTGTCCTTTACTTGAACATGGAAGTTGAAGGTGGGAAACGTCTCGTGGTCCAGACCAGCGATGGTTCTGATGGAACCAGTTCCCAGGTCCACAGTGAAGAACATCTTTGCAGTGTCTTCAACAATCTCATAGACCAACAAAGCGTTCTGGTTGCGGTCTGCATCAGTGGCTCTGATTACCAGAGGCAGGTGGTCTGAGTCCAGCACCACGCTGTTGACCGGTGCCACCTCACTAATGCTGCCACGGTAGTGGTGCTGCTGGAACACTGGTTCGTTGTCATTCTCATCCAACACCTGGACTATCAGGGTGGCATTGGAGACCATTCCAGCCATGTTAGCAGCCTGGACCACCAGGGTGTAGGATGCCATGGTTTCATAGTCCAGAGGCTTCTGAGTCGTGATGACACCGCTGTACTGGTTGATCTGAAAAACCCGTGCAGTGTTGCCTTGCTTGATTTCATAGGTGAGGGTGGACAGGCTGACGGCGCTGACAGCAGTAATGGAGGTCCCAACCATCACGTTCTCTGGGATCTCAGTCTGGTACTCCGGCTGAGGGAACTTCGGTCCGGCATTGTCCGACAGAGTGACGGCAATCCGGACTATTGTGGTGGTGGACAAGGCGGGGACGCCGTTGTCCGTGACTCTGATGGTCAGGACATAGTGACCGATGTTGGACAAGTCCAGGTGGCGAGCAACACTGATGATACCCAAAACCGGCTCAATGCGGAATGCATTCCCGGTGTTTCCTGTCAGAGAGTTGGAAAAAATATGATCATTGGAGGTGAAAAAAAGTAAAATGCAGAAGAAAGTATTCACAGTTAAGGTCAAAATGATCCGCCCCCTTTATAAAAACAAACAAAACTGTAAACATTTCCACTGACATGACCAGAACCAAGAGGGTTTACAACTTATTGGGTTCCAAAAGAGCTGAGACAAATCTCCACGAAGCTAAATAAAGATACGCTATGAGGGCAAAAGTATTCATCCACACCTGTTATTGGGTGCGTTTACATGGGAAGTTTAATTCCTCTTTAATTCAGAATTAAAGTTAAAGCCGAATAAAAGTTACCATGTAAACACTTAATTCTATATGAAAATGTCAATTCCGAATTATACTTAATTCCGAAGTAAGTGGCTGGTTTATTCCCATTTTAATCCCGCATTAAGTCATTCCGCGGTCATGTATACACTCATTCCTCTTTAAATTAATTCCCGTCTTTCTGCGCATGCTCGTTCTCTTGCTCGTCTGTCGCGATGACGCTTATATTCCGGCAACACGCAGTAAACGGTGTTCGAGAGCAGAGACGATTTATTTAATAAATAGCTTGGAGGAACTGGAAATAATTAAAAGAACAGATGGCAGGAAACATAAAAATTGTGAACTTTTCAAAGCGCCCAGGTTAAATGAAGGAGGTTTCGCAGATAGAGATGCCACCCAGGTCAAAAATAAGTGGAATGTTGTTGCTAACCAGTTAGCTAAGTTTGTTTTCTTCCGGTAGATGTAAAGATGTCCGCCCCCCCATCCAATCAGAACCCTTCCCAACCCCCAGACCTAAAGCGGAGTTGGATAAAGCCGAACTAACGTGTTTCCATGTAAACCTTAATTCGGAATTACTATTTCCATGTAAACTCGAAGGAAAATAGTTTAATTCTGAATTATTTAATTCCTAATTTTAATTCCGAATTTAAAAACATCATGTAACCGCAGCCAATGACAGGTGTTTCATTCTGAGCTGTCAGCTGTTCCCACAGGTGCGTAAAATCCAGCAGCCTCCATTTATGATACAAAAGGTGAATTCCAATTCCTCCCTTAACCCTCAATCTCAGCCCTCAATCTCAAAAATGTGCGCTCCCGTGAAGTGCAAGTGCTGTCCCGATTCTAAGAACGTCAAATTGAGGGACAAGTTTGAGGTATCGCCCTCAATATTGAGATTCTCCAGCACTACCCTTGGGAGTAAGGGCTACCCAGAAGGCATTGCATATTTTCGCCAAGACATCTTCGGAAAAGGATGGCACCGAAAAAAAGCTAGCTCCACCCAGCTCTCTCAGTCAAGTGTTAAAGGGACACAGTTCTTGCTCATAAAATTCTTTCAGGAAGGTTCAGATGCTGACTGAGTGATCAGGAAATAATTTTGCATGAAGAAAATGTAAATATTTATTTTACCTCCAAAAGGAGACCAAATAAATTGATAAATTCTGGAATCATTGTTGAGTATTTTGGGGAAATGTCCCACAGGTCCTTGGGGCTGATCATTTTGGCCTCACCTGTCCCCGTCAGAGGTGTTCACCTGCTTCTATGGAGTAAAGCAGCTCTGCGTTCCTGCCTTTGTCTTTGTCCAGGGCGGTCACCTGGACGACAGCCGATCCCACGGCGGCGGACTCGTAGACCGATCCTTCGTACAGCGCGCTGGTGAAGAGCGGTACGTGATCGTTGATGTCCTCCACTTCTATCAGAACACGACCCAGACTCTTCCTGTACGGGAACTCCTGGTCCTTCACCTGTCAGAGAAGACGGTGAGACAAACCAGGTAAGTTCAGAGCCGACAGCAGCGCCACCTACAGGCAGGGCTGTCCGACGGCAGGACTCTGAGACAGCCTCACATGATCAAAGATCTGCTGCTGTTGGGGATCATTGTCCTGTCACATGACCCAGTTTCTGTCAAGCTTTAGATTTTTTAGAAAAATGGTTTAATAACCCTCTCAGATATATTTGGGCAGCAACAGCAGCTTCTCAGAGACCATTGTTTTAGAGCTGACCGATTTGATCAATTCTGCGATATATATTGATATTTTATCAAATATCGAGTATTGATTTTTCAGCCGTGGGTATCGATATTCTAAGCTTCTTTCAAAACCTCCGTGTCCCACCTTTAAAAGCTTGCAAGAAACAATTTGCACTGTTTAAATAAATGAAACTATTTTTCTCAACACATCTTTTATTCATTTTGTCCAGCATTTGCAAGCTGCCTGTCAGCTATATAATGTGTAATTGATGCTTTCAGTTCAATTAATTCAAACAAAGTCATTGGAACACTCACAAGATGTTACCAAAATCACTTTGTTCCTTTAACATCTTTCAGAAAATGATGTAAATGTATTGCAAGATGAATATCGATGTATATCGTATCGTGAGCCGAATATCGTGTATCGTATTGCATCGAATCGTATCACGAGATTAGTGCATCGCTACAGCCCTACATAGTTTGTGCCTGTCGCTCTTGGCCATACGTGCTGTGTGTTGAGGATGATTCCTTCATGATTAATAATATAAATATGATTATGTTTACAATCTAAACTCTTTTTATACATCCTTAGGGATGTAAAACAAGGTTTGAAAAAAAAATCTATCTTTATTCTATAAAGAAATATTTATCTGTCCACTCAAGTGTACTTCATGGATTTTGTACTGTAAAAAAACATCAATGTAATATATAGGTATATTATATAGGTATAGTTGTAATTTATTTACACAGTTGTAATATGGTATTTTGTTGGAATGGTGGTTCCTCCACTACCCTGTAGGCCTCTTTATTTGAGCTCTATTGATAAATGTAAAAGTTAACATAAACATAAAACTTTTTTTTTCACTAGAAGGTTTTTAATTATCGTCATGGAATGTAAAACAAGGTTACAAAATAAAGATGTAT
Source organism: Hirundichthys speculiger (assembly GCA_018398805.1). Lineage (NCBI taxonomy): Eukaryota > Metazoa > Chordata > Actinopteri > Beloniformes > Exocoetidae > Hirundichthys > Hirundichthys speculiger. Next base: position 200,500 of record JAGFBZ010000539.1, read on the forward strand.
TCTCTCTGAACTGAGGACAATAGTGTGACAGAAGTAACAGTCTCTGAACTGTAGATCCTCATAGAATCTGTAACTGGTGCTTATCATACTGTATTCTTGTCAAGTCTCTGAACTGATCATATTTTCTCATAGTATCTTATGGCATGTATCATATTTCCTGTCAAATCATGCTTGTTGCTCATTTCTGAGACTATTTTCTATGATGGTTGCCAAAGCATCCGGGGCACAAAGCTACAAGACACTGCATGCAGATGTATTTGGTTCTTCGTGTGCATGCAGCATCTTGGCATCTGCTGGTGTTTTTTTGCTTCTTTGAGCTGACTGTTCTGATTTCGACAAACCTGTCAGCATTTTCGGGGTCCAGTGAATAGTTGTCAACAAAGTGCATGTAACTAAGAATTTGCTCGAATCTGTTGACTGGCATTGCATCGCCTATTAGTTCAAGACGAACTCCTGTCTCTGATGACCAGTACATTCTGAATCTAGGATATCTGACATATGACATTACCATATTAATTCCAAGAAATGTTTTGATACTTCTTCTCTGCTAGCACCTGTCTGTACTGGCAGCCATTCCTCATCACTGCTACCAGAAGCACAGTCTTCCTCACTTGAGTCTGGAAACTCCTCTATTACCCTGTATGCCTGTCTTTTTGAGCTCTACAAAATATAAGGATACATAGAAAAAACCTCAAATTACATTATAAAAAAAAAAATAGTTGATTTACAGCCAAAACATTACAGGATATGAATTATTTTCAAGAACAACGTTGGCAGTAATTGACATTGCATTGAAGTCGAAAAATAGCTAGTGATGCATGATGTACAATTGAGTGGACAGATGATTAATCTGTATTTCCTCTAAATATAAAATCAAAACTTGGAAAATCTTTACATAATATGTTACCTTAGATGTTACTTGATGTAATTATATATTTTTTTTAACCTGCAATGGTATCTTTTTATAGAAGGTAGAAACCGAAATAGCCGAGGTGTTTGGTCTTTCTCCCTGTCTGGCGGCCATCTTGGTTTCACTGACTACTTTTTCCCATTGCAATGACCAGCCAATGGGATTTCTTTGTATGGGATGATGCAATAGCTTCCACTAGAGTGGACTATATGCAGCAGTGACCAAAATTGCAGGCATATATAGAGAAAAAACACTTTTAAACAGCTGTACACTGTAGTGAACTCTATCCATGAAAGCGTTAATCATCCTGGATGACAGGATGGACAGGATATGACTCAACAGTGGGCCAATAACGGGTCAATTAAACACAGTGATGAGCCGGGCTCACTGCTACAGTTAAAGGACCTTAAAAATCTATTCGGTCTAACCAACCAAGAGTTTGATAGATTTGTGCAATTTAGTCATTACCTAGAGAAAACAATGAAAAAGGAAGAATTGCAATGAACTAATTTGGGTCTAAGTGAAGATATTTCTACTCAGGTCAGACCCTGGATGTTGCAAGAGCTTGTAAGGGAGGATACTGCGGGGAGAGTAGCACCACGATGCAGGTGGAAACAAGGAAAAATTAATTTTTCAACAGAAGTAATGTACTTCTGCTTTGTCCTGGAGAGACTTTCGGTGGAAAAGTTTGGTTTCTTAGAGCTCAAAGGATGTTGTTTCTTTATCTGGTTTGATGATAAGACTTGACTATCTGAATACAAAAAGAAGAGCGGTTTCTTAAATAAAGAGTTTACTAAAAACAGAGAGAACAGGATTAACTGAGGGGGCGGTGACTGCTGCAGGTGACCACGCCCCAGAAACACCTGTCCTACCATGATGGTGAGGACGTGCTGGGCGCAGGCCTCGTGGTCCAGCGCCTGACTGGTGTAGATGGTTCCCAGTTGGGGGTGGATGCGGAACAGACGCATGCTGCTGGGGTCGATGGAGCTCTGCAGAGAGAAGGTGAGCTCGTGGCGCTCGTCTCGGTCCGACGCCAGAACCTGGTAGCACCTCGGTGTCTACCGGAGTGTCCTCAGAGATGGTGACCTCGTAGGTGGGCTGTGAGAAGACGGGGTCGTTGTCGTTGTTGTCCAGGACTGTGATGTGGAGCTGGAGGAGGATCAAGGACATGGTTGACTCAGCTGATCGGACGAACATGGTAGTTTACAGGGAGCAGATGCGGTTTTGCAAAAATACTGAAAATGTAAATGTGTTGGACAGTTGGACAGTTGGACAGGGTCTCAGGAAGCTTTAGGTCTGTGATCTCTTTGTGACTGAGACTCTTCAGACGTAGCCTGTCCAGTCATCTTAATTCTGTTCTACGATAAAACAAATCAGTCTGGTTCCTCTGGACTGGACTTTGATTTTCAGGGGCTGGAACCAATCAAATGTAGAAGAAACCTCCTCTGGAGGTCAGTGGATAGACATCTGACCAATCAGAGAAAGGAATGATGTGACGCAGGCGGAGCTACAACCAGACCTTGTGATGTGGGCGGAGCTACAACCAGACCATGTGATGTGGGCAGAGCTACAACCAGACCATGTGATGTGGGCGGAGCTACAACCAGACCATGTGATATAGTTGGGCGGAGCTACAACCAGACCATGTGATGTGGGCGGAGCTACAACCAGACCATGTGATATAGGTGGAGCTCCAACCAGACCATGTGACGCAGGCAGAGCTACAACCAGAACATGTGATGTGGGCGGAGCTACAACCAGACATGTGATGTGGGCGGAGCTACAACCAGAGGAGCATCAAGGTAGTTGCATCCAGAACCGGTTCGGTAGACTCGAGGGAGCGGTGGTTTCGGTGAGAAGTGGAATCTAACAGCTAAGAGTGTCTGTGATTCTGAATTTGTAAGTACATTTAGTTGATTAGCAGTTCTTTTTCTGTTAGCATCATAGCTAACAGATGCTGTGGCTACCACTAAGAGTTTAATCAGTGGAATAATAAAAAGTTGATCAGGTGAAGGGTTGGGGTTCGGGGCAAGCCTTACCTGTGCAGATGCAGAGCTGGTTCCGTCTGTGGCCACGACGGTCAGGTTGTAGAAGGAGCGCTGCTCAGCGTCCAGCGGCTTGGCGATGATGACAGTCCCCACCGTCTTCTCCACATCAAACACGCTGTTGGTGTTTCCACCTGATGAAGGTCAGAGGATGAAGAAGGTGGACGATATGAAAGAAAAACATCAGATCCAGACACAGAACCCCTGCAGATGTGCGCTGAGGCTGGGCCTAGAGATCCTGAGCTGTCTGGACTGCAGTTTTCCACTAGAGTCTGATTTCTGATGGTGAAACACCAAACAGAAGACTTGTTTTTTGTTGCTGTTGAACCGTTAAGCGTCATCCTGACATCACTACAGTCTGTGGAGTCTTAGCTACAAGCTGCTAACAGGCTAGCATGTAGCAGCTCGTGGCTAATAATGGTTTTCTGTGGCGTTCTTGTCAGTTACCATGTTTCTCTTGGTGCTGGAATTGTGTTAACTTCAGCTTGAAATGGTCTTTTGAGGAAAAAAGCTGAGCTTTTCTTCTGCACGTGTAAATTATTTCCTGGTTTAAATGATTAAATGGCTAAAATGATCTCTGTCCAGTCCCCAGTGACGGAGGATGCTCATGAAGACGCCCCAGTGTTTCATGTGCTAGCTGTTAGCCGTGATGCTTTGATGACACGTCATTTACCTTCGTTGGTAGCTCAGATTTATCTGTTAATCAGGTCCTTCTGAACATTTTCAGTCATGGATTTAATTTTCTTTCAGTTTGACAGGAGTCTCAGTGATGAAATGAGGAGCCAGATGCTCTTCATGTCAACACCCTTCCTCCGGTACTCAACGCGTAACATAGAAACGCATGTAGCACCAAACCAACAGTAAACTTTCATCTTTTAGTCAAGACAGTTTTCATCAGACCAAAGCACAGTTACAACGTAAAGCTGCTAAATGGACACATCACACAGGAGACCAACAGCAGCACCACGACACCTTCAGACTCCAACAGTAGAGGAATAACTGCTCTGTCATTAAAAAGCTACCTATCAGCTGAAGAACAACAAACACACAACTTCACCTCCAGCCAAAGTCTGAGACTGGTCTTCACTTAGATGTTTGACTGTCATGAATCAGCTTCAGTGCAGAAGTCTGTTAGCTGAGGAACCTCAACATCTGAACCTCTCACTCTGCCTCCTGTCTTCTCCTCAGGACCACAGTCTCTGAACCAACAACATCTCAGGTCTCTCCACCATCTTCTCCACCTTTACTTTCATTCTGATCAAACTCTTTATCACTCTTTTTCTCCACCTGCTTCTCCACCTCTTTTCTTCATCCTCCGTTGTTCTGGACTGTTGACCCTCGGTTCTTAAACTCCTCCTCCTCCTCCATCTCTGCTCCCTGTAGTCTCTCCGTTCCTCTTGGGTTCCTCTCATTCACTCACCTGTAGAACCTTCATTCCTCTCCTCTCCAGGTCAGACCTCCACCTCTCTAGATGTTCCTCCACCTGCTCCCTGCTCTCACCACAAATCAGTGTCATCTCCAAACATCATGTCTATGGAGATTCCTGTCCTAATCTGTCAGTCTGTCCATCACCATAGCAACCAGAAGGGTCTCAGAGCTGATCCTTGATCAGTCCCACCTCTACCTCCACCTCAGAAACCCAACTGATCAGAGATGTTTCCGCCCACCAGCTGCGTTTACTGACTCTGAGTTACCGTGGCTACATGAAGACAGCTCTGATGGAGCTCCGTCACCGTGATTCACCATAGCAACGCCCTGTGAAGGTGGACGTCTGCAGAAACGACGGATGAGAGAGCTGATGTGGAAGAAAAACAGAGCGAGTGAAAGTAATTTAGATATTGAAGAATACTCCTCCAGGGATCTTAGATGGGAGCATGAGTGCAGCCAATACATCCAATCACTCTGATCAATCAGTCAGTGGAACTGACCACCTGGACCCCAGATTGGGGGGAGTGATTGTGCTATGCTGGAAGAGCCAATGGTGTGTCTTTCCACAGACGTCCTGCCCACCAGTGCAGCCTCATCATCAGACCATGTAAACATTAAATCCACCTTCTAGTGCCTGAGACTCATTAACTACATCATTCATGAGCAGGAATCTCTAAACGGGTCCTCGTTAGGTTTTGGAGAAGTCATTCACACATCAGTTAAAATAAAAGACAAGGACAACAGGAACAACAGGAAGGACTGCAGATGAACAAACAAGCGGAAAACAGAGGCGGGAAACAGCAGCAGGAATAACAGAGCAGAACAGACAGCTGGAGGCTGGATACCTTCTGAGGAGGAGTTCCTCACAGCAGCGCCCTGCAGAACACAGAACAGCTCACGGAAAGACCTGGAAGCTTCCAGGAAGGAAAGCATCAAAGGGAGAAAGAGGAGAAGAGGATGAGACAGGAAGGAAATACATCTTTGAAGCAGGAAGATAAAAGAATACTGACAGACAAAGAGAGAACACAACAGATAGTTGTTGTTATCCACATATTAGTCAGGATTCAACTTCCTGTCGGAGGCTACTGTGACATCATCAGCTACTGTGACATCATCAGCTACAGTTACATCACCATGGTTGACTGGTTTGTTTCAGTTCTTGTTTTTCACAGGAGTGACAGGACAAAGAAAGGTGGATGATGCCAAACTGTCAGGATGATTTCAGACCGTTCCTCTTAGAGGATAATATCACGACCAGAACAGAACCAGCACCGATCCTCCTGACTGAGGCTCTACTGGACCAGACCCTCTGCTCCATCAGCCCCACATGGACCTGACCAGGGAAGAACTTTTACTGCCAAGGGTGGAAGGGTGGATGGATGGAAGGAAGGATGGATGGATACATGGATGATAGATGGGTGGATGTAAGGATATATGAATGGAAGGATGGATGGATGGATGGGACAGTGGATGGATGGGTGGATGGATGGAAGGATGGATGGATGGATGGATGGATGGAACAGTGGATGGATGGGTGGATGGATGGAACGATGGATGGATGGAACGATGGATGGGTGGATGGAAAGATATATGAATGGAAGGATGGATGGATGGATGGGTGGTTGGATGGATGGGTGGATGGATGGATGATGGCCAGATGGATCAATGATGGATGAATGGATGGATGGATGGATGGATAGAAGGGTGGATGGATGGATGGATGGCCAGATGGATCAATGATGAATGAATGGATGGAAGGGTGGGTGGATGGATGGATGGATAGAAGGGTGGATGGATGGAAGGATGGATGGGTGGAAGGATGGATGATGGCCAGATGGATCAATGATGGATGAATGGAATGGATGGAATGGATGGATGGATGGGATGGATGGATATGGAAGGAATGGATGGAGGATGGATGATGGATCAATGGATGGATGGAATGGATGGAAGGATGGATGGATGGATGGATGGATAGAAGGAAGGATGGATGGAAGGGTGGAGGATGGATGGGAGGTGGATTGGATGTGGAAAGGATGGATGGACAGAAGGAAGGATGGATGGAAGGGTGGATGGATGGATGATGGCCAGATGGATCAATGATGGATGAATGGATGGAAGGATGGATGGATGGGTGGATGGAAAGGTGGATGGATAGAAGGAAGGATGGATGGAAGGGTGGATTGATGGATAGAAGGAAGGATGGATGGAAGGGTGGATGGAAGGGTAGATGGATAGAAGGGATGGATGGATGGAATGGATGGATGGATGGATGATGGCCAGATGGATCAATGATGGATGAATGGATGGAAGGATGGATGGGTGGGTGGATGGATAGAAGGAAGGATGGATGGAAGGGTGGATGGATGAATGATGGCCAGATGGATCAATGATGGATGGATGGATGGATGGATGGATGGAAGGATGAATGGATGGAAGGATGGGTAGATGGATGGAAGGAAGGATAGATCGAAGGAAGGATGGATGGATGGATGGATGACATCATCGTGGCTTTAATGCTGGTTGGGATCAAAGCTGTTTCCATGGTGACGGGGATGGTTCAGTGATGCTGTCTCCGCTCTGATCTCTTACCTCTCACCGACACCGTCAGCCCTCACACACCTCAACACCTACAGGTCCGAACCCAGGTCCGAGACCAGGTTCAGGGGTTTACCTCTGATGTCGAACCAGGCAGGAGCCGAGCTCTGCTGCAGCGAAACCACGCCCACAATCGCAGCCACCTGGTCGTTCTCCATGACGGTGAAGTTGTAGAACGGTTCGTCAAAGAGTAGCGGCGCAGCGGACGGAGGCGGTCGACGGATCCACTCGATGTGGAGGCGAGCGGTCGACGACTTCTGAGGACGTCCGTTATCTGTCGCTTTGACCTGAAGGTTGAACCACAGGAGGACAAACGAAAGGAACATTAACATTTATTTCAAGCACAGACAGTTTTAGAGCCATTTATTTATTTACAATAGAAAAGCTGCTCAGTGGTTGTTCAGCAGAAAGGTAAAGGAGGAGGAGCTTCAGCAACACCTGCTGTCACCTGTGCAGGGGTGTTTTCACTATTACTACTGTTTATCATTTTTGCTTCTCCTCTATCATTAAATAACACTGCTGTAGGAAATGGTTTAACTTGAGATCCTGCCCACCAGTATGGAGATGCGCTGTCATGGTTCTGGTGGTGAAATCAAGATGCATTGTGGGGCATGTAGGTATCTAAAACAGTCTAGAACTGTTCTGTCAGTGAATAACTATGTTTGATATGTTCCTGATAAAACCAGGAGGCCTTGAGTTTGACACCTCTGCTTCAGCCAGTGAGCTGTAAATGTTCTAAAACGAACTAAAAAGACCTCGTACAGTCAGGATGTCGTAGCCGCCCACAGTAAAGGCCTTGCGTGATGAGATGACTCCCGTCTTGGGGTCAATGAAGAACTTCCCGTCCTCGTTTCCATCCACAATGCTGTAGGAGAGGTCGCTGTTGGGCCCTTCGTCCAGGTCGTAGGCGAACACCCGGTAGATGGCCTCAGCCTTCTTTCTGCGCTCCCGTTCAGGAAGTCTGACCTGGTAGACCTTCTCGGGGAATGTCGGTCTGTTGTCATTTTCATCCAGGACCTGAACCATGACCCAGACCGTGCTCTGCCGGGGACCCGGACCACCGTCTGAAACCACCACCTGTGAGGGAACAATGGCCTTTCAGTCATGCAAAATTCTGTCTTATTGGTGTCAAACTCAGAACATTTACATCTTTTTACACCTGAACACATCAGGATCAAGAGAACTGGATTAAACTGGTTCATATTCTTCTGACAGCTTGACACTGACACCATAGTTACGGTGTTCCACAGAGCCCTGGACTGGAACCAGTTTCATTCTGTTTGTACACCAGGACTCTGGGTAAAACCAGGAAACAAGACGGACAGCAGCTCTTCAGAATGACATATTGTATCACAAATGTTAGTAGACTGCACAGCTAGCTGCTGGATTTGATTCATCTGTGGGGAGGCTTTAGCCATGTACAGGTGTGGACCAGTACCTCTGTCCTTATCGGGTTGGTTTCCACTGTTACACTGATGACACCCAACTTTTCTTATCCATGAGACCGGGAGAAGACTTGATCACGCACTTGTCTGGGAAACATCGATCAGACCGGTTCCTGAGGTCCCCTGACGTGGAGACATGAAGACCAGACAGGTTTCTGAGGTCTCCTGACTTGGAAACATGAAGCCCAGACAGGTTTCTGAGGTCCCCTGACTTGGAGACATGAAGACCAGACAGGTTTCTGAGGTCTCCTGACTTGGAGACATGAAGACCAGACAGGTTTCTGAGGTCCCCTGAATTGGAGACATGAAGCCCAGACAGGTTTCTGAGGTCCCCTGACTTGGAGACATGAAGACCAGACAGGTTTCTGAGGTCCCTGACTTGGAGACATGAAGACCAGACAGGTTTCTGAGGTCCCCTGACTTGGAGACATGAAGACCAGACAGGTTTCTGAGGTCTCCTGACTTGGAGACATGAAGACCAGACAGGTTTCTGAGGTCCCCTGACTTGGAGACATGAAGACCAGACAGGGTTCTGAGGTCCCCTGACTTGGAGACATGAAGACCAGACAGGTTTCTGAGGTCTCCTGACTTGGAGACATGAAGACCAGACAGGTTTCTGAGGTCCCTGACTTGGAGACATGAGGTCCTAAGGACAGGAGTCAAGGAGAGGGAAGAAGGGTCTACAGGGCGGGAATCAGGGTCCTCACCTCCAGAACATGCTCTGATTGTTGTTCTCGGTCCAGTTTTCGTGACGTTGTGGTGATCAGACCTGGAACAGAAAAAAGAGTGAAAACAGAAGATTGTTAAAACAGGAGCTCATAAACACACATGAAACTTAATTAATACCTGACGAGTTGCCGTATAAATCAGCCTCACATATAAGACTCAGTTAAACTGTAGTAGTTGTGACTGAACTCTGGTCGTGTCCACCAGTGACTCAGTGTGCAGTCACATCCTGATGCTGGTCTGAACCTCAGCAGGTCATCTGGACCAGGTCTACATGGATAAATGTGATTGGCTGATTAGATGTTTATGTTAACGAGCAACTGGACAGGTGGAGCTGATGAAGAGGCTCATGAGTGTGCCTCTATAAACGAGCAGAAAACCGCGTTATTATAACAATAAACAGGGAACTTTTCATATCAGCAAATGTCCCAGAAATGAAAATGAGCAGCTGGAGAAACATAGAGCATCAATACAACACCAGATATATTCAGAACCAGAACCCTGAATCAAAGAATCTGTAACCAAGAAATCGAACTCTGTAAACGAAAGCCCTTTGATGTTATTTTTACTGGAACCATGAACCACTTCAGCTTTTTAACTGGTCCTTTCACTAGACACGTTACTAGATGCTGCAGGAGGAACTAGAGGCTCCTGGAGGTTCCACCTCCAGATGAAGCTGGAATCTCCAGATAGAGAAGAGCATAACTCCCGTTTACAGCTGTTGGGATGGTGGCTGGAGGTTAGAGGAGCAGCCAGGATGGAAGATCCTGGTGGGACTGCTCTTTAAAACCTTTATTTACTGCTCAATCAATCGCGAACCTCATAAAATGACAACTAAACAACCTGAAAACTGGATATATGACAGTTTAAGACAACTATGACACTTTGAAAGTCGGGAAAAGCCGAATATGAGACCTTTGAGGAAGGATGGAGGCCTGTAAACAGACTGGACTGGAGTGTACAAGGATGGACTGTTGTTTAGTTTCTATGTGTTCTTAAGATGGATTTTATGTGAATTCACCTGAATGTAAAGGTTTATGTAATAGTCCTTGTTTTATTCACCTCTCCTTCGCTCTAAAAGACATGTTAAGAACCTTCAGCAGACCAGGACACAACCATCCACAGACGCAGCACACCAGCAGAACATCATCCAATTCACTGCTAATTAATTTATACTAAAGAAAAGATAAATATAGAGATTAAAATTAAATGTCCTCCTTCCTCCATGATGAGTGTTTTTGTCAGAACAATCGAGGCAGTGTGGAGGTGGGTGAGTGGGCTCACGCTCCCATGCAGCCCTGGTGCTTCTGTTGATGGTTCTCCTAGCTCCTTCATCTCCTTCACTCCAGCAGAACCAAACAGACCAAAAAACTCTCAGGTCTCTGATTGTTCTGGGAACTCAGATCTCAGAACGAAAAAGCCAGTTGTTGGCCACAGTTTCTGGCCAAAGATGCTTGATTGGGTCTTTACAAACTGAGTTTGAGAAACGTTTATTAGACAACATATTACCAACTTTTAGAGGTGGAGATGTAGTGGGTGGAGTTGATGACCGCCCGTATTTATTACCAGAACAAAGTAATATTGTCAGTTAGGGGTATAACGGTACATGTATTTGTATTGAACCGTTCGGTACGGAGTGGTCGGTTCGGAACGGAAGGCGTACCGAACGAGTTTCCACACGGTAATATTAAGTAGAGGACCGCATGTTGTGGAGCAGAGCATGCTGCAGCCGCACATGCGCAGTTGCACGCACACGAAACAACAAACCAGTGTTGCCAACTTAGCGACTTTGTCGCTATATCTAGCGACTTTCCAGACCCCCCTAGCGACTTAATTTGTAAAAAGCAACTAGCGACAAATCTAGCGACTTTTTCTGGTGATTTTGAGACTCACGCGCACTCAAACCGCTAGGTTTGAAGCCATCACTTGGCTTGCTGGCCCCCCGCGCAAGACAACTCGAGCTTTTTCCCTCCTCTCCACGTCCCTCAATAATAATAATAATAATATTAATGATAATATTGTTCTTATTATTATTACTATTGTTGTTATTATAAATATGCATAAAAATAAAAGCAAGTTCTACAGCAACAAAAAAGTTTGTTGATATGTAAATAGTTCAATTTGGAAGAGAAATCATGTGGCATGCAGTACAAAAAAAAAAAAAAACTTGTTACCTTCTCGTCCACATTTTAGCCAGAAAATCATACCGGGACTTTATGAAAAAATAAAATGATTTGTTTTTAAAGAAACAGTCTGAGCCTTATTCATGTTATTTAATCTGAGCAACAACTTGAAACTGTTCAGTGTTGCAACTGTTCAATTTTGCACATCAGAAGGATATTTTCTTTAAGAAAAAGTCTGAGCCAATGTTATTTTTATTTTGTTTTTCAAAATATCTACAATTCAGAATATTGTATTTATATTTTTAAGCAAAATTCTAGCTTTGTATAGGCTAATGTTCCTATTGTTAAAAAGCACAAAAGTGTGTAATAAACAACTAGCACATTTATATTTTGCATTTTGTTTTCTTACTGTACCGAAAATGAACCGAACCGTGACCTCAAAACCGAGGTATGTACCGAACCGAGAGTTTTGTGTACCGTTACACCCCTATTGTCAGTGTAACTATTAGTATCTGAAGTGAAAAATGTGTTTCAGTGGAATATTGAAAAATGCTGTGGTGTTTTGATCCCTGGGGGACTGTGGTGTCACCGTTTGGTTCTGAGACTGCAGCTTCTGGGTTCTACAGCTTCAGAGTCTTGAGAACACCCTGACTGGTCCACCTAACAGATGGCAGTGTTCTTGGATGAAGGACGTGTTCTTGATGAAGGTGGTGTTCTTGATGAAGGAGGTGTTCATGGATAAAGGTGGTGTTCATAGATGAAGGAGGTGTTCATGGATGAAGATGTTCATGGGCGAAGTGGTTGTTTTTGAATGGTGTTGATGAAGGAGGTGTTCATGGATGAAGGTGGTGTTCTTGATGAAGGAGGTGTTCATGGACGAGGGTGGTGTTCATGGTCGAAGGTGGTGTTCATGGATGAAGGTGGTGTTCATGATGAAGGCGGTGTTCATGAATGAAGGTGTTCATGGATGAAAGTGATGTTCATGGATAAGGGTGGTGTTCTTGATGAAGGAGGTGTTCATGGAAGGGGTGGTGTTCATGGTCGAAGGTGGTGTTCATGGATGAAGGTGGTGTTCTTGATGAAGGAGGTGTTCATGGAAGGGGTGGTGTTCATGGTCGAAGGTGGTGTTCATGGATGAAGGTGGTGTTCTTGATGAAGGAGGTGTTCATGGACGAGGGTGGTGTTCATGGATGAAGGTGGTGTTCATGGTCGAAGGTGGTGTTCATGGATGAAGGTGGTGTTCATGATGAAGGAGGTGTTCATAAATGAAGGTGTTCATGGCTGAAAGTGATGTTCATGGATAAAGGTGGTGTTCTTGATGAAGGAGGTGTTCATGAATGAAGGTGTTCATGGACAAAAGGTGTGTTCATGATGAAGGAGGTGTTCATGGATGAAGGTGGTGTTCATGGATGAAGGAGGTGTTCATGGATGAAAGTGGTGTTCATGGATAGAGGTAGTGTTCTTGATAAAGGTGGTGTTCATTAATAAAGGTGTTCATGGACGACGGTGGTGTTCTTGGACGTAGGTGGTGTTCATGGATAAAGGTGGTGTTCTTGATGAAGGAGGTGTTCATGAATGAAGGTGAATAGCATAGAACAGAATAGAATAGAATAGAATAGAACAGAATAGAATAGAATAGAATAGACTAGAATCCTTTATTGTCACTGTACATAGGTACAATGAGATTAAAAGCAGCATCTCCGGTTACAGTGCAAAAAAGCTTGCAAAGTACAAAACAGTGCGGATCAGTGTACAAAAATATGCAATGTAGAGAGAATAGTGCAGATGATCGAGGTAGTACAAAATATGTGCAGTGTAAAGCAAAATAGTGCAAATAATGGAGGTTCATGGATAGAGGTGGTGTTCATTAATGAAGTAGGTGTTCATGGATGAACTAAAATATGTGATATTAAGTTAAAAAATTCCTTTTTTTGCTAAATTCCTGATTTTACAGTGAAATTAAGACATGAGTTTACAACAAAAAGACAAAATTGTCATTCTTCTGAAAACAAAGTTTAGATTTTCTTAAACGTCTCTATGATCGTATGGTTGTAGAAATAAATGTGTGATTTAAACAAGTTTAAACACAGAAGTATATAAAGTATGAGGGATGATATAGCAGCATGTTTTCCCTTCTTATACGACGTATATTCTCTTGGCCTGATCTTCAGGGTTGGGTTCAGGACTGGACAGTCTTGCACCAGAACCAGAACCATGTGGCTGCTACTCACCGGTCCGGGGGTTGATGGTGAAGAAGTTCTGCGGGTTTCCACTTATGATCTTGTAGCTGAGTCCTTGGGAGGAGACGGGAGTCACAGCGTCGGGGTCCTGGGCCTGGATCTGGATCACGGACACATCTCGTGGGGAATTCTCAGGAATAGCGGGCCGGTACGCCGGCTCAGAGGTCAGGGGGGCGTTGTCGTTGACATCCTCCACCTGAACAAACACCTCGATGGTGGCGAACTGAGGAACCACACCGCGGTCGCTGGCGTACACCGTCAGCCAGTAGGAGTCCTTGGTCTCCCGGTCCAGCATGTCAGTGGTGTAGATCACCCCTGGTGGAGGAGGAGACCAGCTTAGAGAGGTCATGTAGTTCAGTAGAGCAAAGAGAACATTTCATATTTATGGTTAAACATGTTTTTTTTTGTTTTTTTTTTACCATAAATGGTTTTGACCATTGCCCTCAAACAAATATTGGTTTTTGTTCACCAACTTGTGCCAAACAAATCATCCCTGAGATCAAAAACTGTTTCTTAAAGCAGAATTTTTAAAGAGCAGAGTTCTCTCAACATCTACAGGACACATTACTGAGAAAAGACTAGCTACACTGTCGCTAGAAGCAGAGACACACCCTCTGTGATGTCATCACGGGTTTCTGAAGAGGAGTTTTGAAGCTTCCATTTACTGAAACTGCACGACGCCTATTTGTAAAAGGATGGAACGAGCAGGTGTGGAACACGCCCACCTTCTGTCAATCACAGTTAGCTACTTTAGCTTAGCTCACACTAACCTATGATGCTAATTAATATTACTTTACATCCATTTTCATCTAATCTGCAAAAGCATCCCATCTCTGGAACCAGCCACAGGGACAGTCAGGTCAGTCTACCGGCGTCAGCGGCGTGTTGAGGGGTGATTGACAGCAGGTCCCAGCAGACCTCCTCTTGGAAGGGTCCTGCGGTGATCCTCCATGGAGCCGAACCATCCTGGAGGAGCTGTGGAGCTGCTGGTGGACTTCTGCTGTGGGACCTCTTGTTTTAAAATGCGGTTTCCATGGCGACATCAGAAATGACCAGCGCATTTAGCTGAAGCTCAGTTAGCACATCATCAGCTTAGCTTCATCCTCAGAACCTTCAGACCTCAGACCAGTCACGGTCTGAGGTCTGAAGGTTGAGTCACAGGTGGCTCAACCTGTGACTCAGTGACACAGGTTGACCTGTGGCTCAACCTGTGACACAGTGGTCTGTGACTCCATGATGGAGTCACAGACCACTCCACCATGGAGTGGTCTGTGACAGATTCACTCCAAAAACACTTCCTCTTCAAAATATTAAGTACTTTGTTGGGTTTTTATTCACATCTCAGAATGTGATGCTAAGTAGCTAAGTGGGCTGTCAATCAAAAGACCCCACTGGGAACTGGGACACCTGGGAGACCTAGGAGACCTGGGAGAACTGGGAGACCTGGGAGAACTGGGAGAACTAGGAGACCTAAGAGACCTGGGAGATCTGGGAGAACTAGGAGACCTGGGACACCTGGGATAACTGGGAGACCTGGGACACCTGGGAGACCTAAGACACCTGGGAGACCTGGGAGATCTGGGAGAACTAGGAAACCTGGGAGACCCAGGAGACCTAGGAGACCTAGGAGACCTGGGAGAACTGGGAGAACTGGGACACCTGGGAGACCTGGGATAACTGGGAGACCTGGGAGACCTGGGAGACCTGGGAGAACTGGGACACCTGGGATAACTGGGAGACCCGGGAGAACTTGGAGAACTGGGAGACCTAGGAGACCTGGGACACCTGGGATAACTGGAAGACCTGGTAGACCTGGGACACCTGGGAGAACTAGGAGACCTGAGAGAACTGGGAGACCTGGGACACCTGGGACACCTGGATATACTGGCTGCCCTTAAAATTCAAATATTTTTTCAAACAGACACAGAAAGACAACACAGACACATGCAGCAGACCAAACAAATGGAAAACCCTCAGTTTTACGACCATTGAGATCATTTTATTCAAAACAAAACACGAACTGCTAAATGAGCGAATCACAAAAAGACAAAAATGGTGCTTTCCAGAGGAAAACCAACACCAGCGTCCAGCAGCAGCGTGACATCAACAAAGATCTTCTACCTCTGAGGCCAAGGATTCACCTACTCCAGAGGTTCAAGAGCGACTGCTCTGAGCTCGCTGCTGAAGAACAACAGGAAATGGTTCATTGTCTCCAACTGGTCTGACGCTGGTCTCACCTTTGACGTATCGCCGTCATAAATCTGATTCCAGTGCAGAACTCAGTTTAAGTGGTGTCATTCCACCTTGATCCCAGCTCTCCCAGACCATCTCTGTATACCGGAAGGAACAAACAGGACCTGAAACTGCAGATGAGCATCTCTACCAGACAGACTTTGTTCTGATTGGAGAACCTCACTGTGTGAGGTTAGGGTTAGGGTGAAACACCGTTGAATTTATTGGCTCAGATGATTCAAAGACTGGCTTCACCTCCTGCAATATTACCTTCAGTAGACAACACTCACGTCAGTGAGACACCCACCTGGTGGCACAAAACACCTACAACCGACAATGAGATTGACCTGCTGTCGTTGATCAGTCCTTGCAGGTACATTCATCCATCCACATGTCCAGAATGCTCACCTGTCTCTTCATCAATGGAGAACCGTCCAAGCCCACTGCCATCGCGGATGGAATAGTGGACCTCCCCGTCTCTGCCGGTGTCGTCATCGTGAGCGCTGACCTGCAGTAAAGTTGATCCAATGCGGGCGTTCTCTTTAACTAATCCCGTTAAGGCAAAGTGGGAGAAATAGGGAGCATAGAGGTTTTCGTTCACATCTACAACCTCCACCTCCACAAAGGTGACGGACAGAAGAGAAACGGGCCTTCCCTTGTCCTTGGCCTTCACGGTGAGGTTGTAGAACTGCTGGCTCTCGTAGTCCAACTCCTTCATGAGTCGAATGGCTCCGCTGGTCCTGTCCAGCTCAAACCAGCCGTCGTGGTCATTGACCAGAGAGTACCGGACTTGGCCTCCGAGCCCCAGATCTGGATCCTGGGTTTCCAGCCAGGCCACAACGGTTCCTACTGGGAGATCCTCCAGAGCCCTGGCCTTGTACACACTGGGGATGAAGAGCGGCGGGCAGTCATTCACATCCTCCAGGAGGATTTTCAGCATGGTCACCGAAGACTTTTGGTTCCCTCTGTCTGCCGAGTCCCGAGCCTCGATTTTCAGATTGAAACTAGAAACTGACTCCCGGTCCAGCTGCCCAGCAACATACACTATCCCATTACTGGAATTGATGCCAAACTGCGTGGTGCTCGTCAGAAGAGAGTACACTATCTCCCCGTTAGGTCCGAGATCTCTGTCAGTGGCCTCGACCTGGATGACCTCGGTACCAATGGCGGTGTTCTCTGCTACGGCTATCCTGTAGCCTTCCTCTTGTAAAAACTGAGGTGCGTTGTCATTCGTGTCCTCTACGTGGATGCTGAGCAAACGCCATGCTGACCTCTGTGGGCGTCCAAGGTCATAGATGGTGAGGTTGAGGATGTAGTGGTCTCTCTTTTCTCGGTCCAGTGGCAGAAAAACATTCATGAGGCCGGTGTGCATGTCAATGTTAAAACAGCTGTCAGTGTTTCCATCCGAGATCGAGAACAGGACCTGACCGTTGAAACCGGTGTCCCCGTCAAACGCATTCACCTTGAAAACACTCGAGCCCACCTCCAGGTCTTCCTGCACGGCGATGTCTGTGGGAAACGTTCTGTCGAACTGGGGTGTTTGGCGGTTGACGGAGAACAGGTCGATAAAACCTTCCTCTATTTTAGTTCTGGTGCTGGGTTTGGACTTTTTGAGCAACTTTTCCGCTAACTTCTGGGCCACCCTCGTTTCCTTACAAGTGAAGTGTTTGGGCAGTGATTTCCCATGAACCACGGAGACGTTGACAAACATCGGATCAGAAAAATTCTCGCCATCTGTGGCTGTTATTTTTAAATTAAAGTTGCTGTTTCTTGAACTCAGAGCGGAG
The DNA here is from genome assembly GCA_018398805.1 of Hirundichthys speculiger. Taxonomy (NCBI): domain Eukaryota; kingdom Metazoa; phylum Chordata; class Actinopteri; order Beloniformes; family Exocoetidae; genus Hirundichthys; species Hirundichthys speculiger. Next base: position 218,034 of record JAGFBZ010000539.1, read on the forward strand.
AAGGAACGTCGCAGCGTGAGGACCCCTGAGTCAGGGTTCAGCTCGAAGTGGCCCAGCTCGTTGCCTGAAATGATCTTATACTTGACCAGCTCCAGCTCATCGATGTCAATGGCAGACATGGTGGTAATGACATCACCGACGGTGAAGTCGGCAGAAATCACCCCCTGGCATGCTACCTTCTCAAACAGCGGCTGGTTGTCGTTCACATTCTCCAGGTGGATGGTTACGTTGACTTCGCTCTCCCGTCTGTAAGGCGACCCCCAGTCAGACGCTCTGACCACAAACACAAACACCTCTGGTGACGACTCAAAATCCAGATCGGTGCTAGTGCTGATCACGCCAGTGAACTGGTTGATTTTGAAGGGTAGCGGCTGCAGGCTGGAGATGCTGTAGGTTATGTATCCGTTTTCACCTTCATCTTCATCTACGGCGGAAACCGCCAACACACCGGTCCCGACTGGAATGCTTTCGTTGATAAAAACCTCGTAGGAGGACTGAGCGAATGTCGGCGTGTTGTCGTTGGCGTCGTCAATGGTAACCTGCACCTTAACTCTGAGATCGCTACCTACTTCCACAACCTCCAGGTGAAAGGCATCATGGGACACCTGAGTAAACCATCGAGAGGTGGAGATCACCCCTGTTAAGGTGTTCATTTGAAAAAATGCTGCATCTGCAGACGGTGTGAGGATATATTCCACTTCGTCGAGCTCTGGTCTGATCCTAACAGCGACTACAACTGTGCCTGGTGGTGAGATTTCATTCAGATGAACTTCGTAGACCTCCTGCTCAAACCTGAGCTTCAACATTCTGCCGTCTGTTTGGCGTAACATGGAAGACTGTGGTGGCAGATAGCTTCTGAGGGGTTCCTCCGTCTTTAGCCTGCAGTGTAAGGTTCCAGCCATGAGGGAAGGTCTCCCAGTTCAGAGTCTCAAAGGCTTTTACAGCAAACTCACCTTCTTCGTATTTTTCCACAAAAAACTGCCCTGAGTTCCCGTCCACAATGACAACTGAATCAATTTCTCCATTTAAACCTTCATCCAAGTCTTCGACGGTCACCATGGCGTACACGGGGTCCTTATCCAGCCCTGACGGGTGGTGGGTGACCACGTTCATGACGGGAGCGTGCTCATTCACGCGCTCCACGTGGACGAAAAGCTTGGCGGTGCTGCTAACGCCGTTGTTCCCGTACAGCTTCATGCCCCGGTCCACGGCCAGGATTTCTAGGTCGTACCGACTCTGCTCATCGATGTTCAGCTTCCCGCTGACATAAACCACCCCGCTGGTTGGGTGGACTGCAAAAAGTTCCATTTTCTCTTTAAAGAAAAAGTAAAACTCTCCATTGGAGCCAATATCTGCATCTGTGGCAGTAACTTGTGCTATGCTAGTCCTGAGGGGGGCGCTCTCCGCCACGGTAACAGAATACGTGGTGGGGGAGAACAAGGGCCGGAGATCATTCATGTCCAAGACCTGGATGTGGACTTTGGTCCAGGTCTCGAGGAAGGCCTCGCCCTTGATAAAGGCCTTCACCGTCAACACATAACTATCCTGGATCTCTCGGTTCAAGATGGCAGCATTCCCCCCCTTGGTTCTTATCCTCAGGAAGCAGAAGTCTCCCAAGATGTACTCCTCTGCCTTGAAGAAGCCTTCATCGTCTCCTGAAGTGATTCTGTAACGAATCTCCAGGGAGCGCCTGTCCAGGTGAATGCCCATCTTGACTTTGCTGTTTGCATAGGTGCGGGCGGCCGAGTTCTCGTAAATCATGGCGTGGTAGACGGACTGGGTGAAGCTGAAGTTGGATCCATCCTGAGGGGCTTCCTGGGCTCTCTGACCGTAGCAGGCCGATGGCATGAAGATCAGGAAGGACAGAAAAAGAGCCAGGCCAAGGAGGGAGGCTGGCGTGCCCATCCATTTCTCCATATTCAAATCCATCCCATTATCACTCGGTCCTGAGTTGGAGACAGAAAGATAAACGAGGTCAGACAAATACAAGCCACAGAGGGACGTACACCACAAAAGACTACAGGCTACATCTGCACACATCTGGAGCCCCCAGACCTTCTTTAAGACCATAAAACTGAGTTTTCTAACTGAGTTAGAAACGGGGGAGGGGAAGGGTCATCCGCAGGAGCTACTGAAGGCAGGTGCTCAAGTCAAAGCAAAATGGCATTAAATTATACTCATTTATTGCATAATATTAAATAATATTGTTGTTTTTATTACAGTTTTATTTCTACAGTCAGACTTACATCAGATTTTTTTTTAATGTCACAGCTTTATTTCTTGTAAAAAACCAAGATTTTGTCATAAAAACCATCAAATTTCCCAAAAATAGTGACTTTAACAATCACGACTTGTTTGCAAAAAAGCTTTCTCTCTTAAAATGACCATAAAACTGAAAATGTTGTATAAGTGCCATTTTCTGTACTAAAGTCAAGATTCAAATCATGACTAAAATCACATGACTCTCGAGTGGTTCAAGTTCAGCTAACAAATTGAAAAAGGTGCTCCATAGAGTGGAGGTTACGCCAAGGTCACTCTGAGGTCACTCCAAGGTCACCAGATGTCACTCTGAGGTCACTCTGAGGTCACCAGATGTCACTCTGACTCTCAGTGGTGGACCTCTGCCAGTCCTTCCTTCAGCCCTGGCAGCACTTGTTTCAGATGTTGTCGGTTAACAGTCCAGTTTGTCAACTAGTTAGTCAAAAACAGCTCTTCTAGCCAGGGGACGCTCCAGGTTGGCCTGCACCTTTCCAGCTTGACTAGCCAGACCACTAGCTAACTGTTAATAGTCAGATGAGGACTGGCTATCTGAGAGTAGCGGTGGAGCTCGATCAGAGCTCTGGCAGTCCTGGTTTTGATGACGGATTCCATCAGAGTGAGTGTAAGCCAAACTTATCAGCGTCACAGGTCAGCATGAGCCAAGGAAAAGATAACAAAGCCACCGTACAGAGACAAACCTAAAGTGGGCGTGTCCCAACCAACCATCAGGATGGTTTGCTCCTCCTACTGACCCATTGTTGGATTAAAACCACCCTCAAATAGTCTGCACGACCAGGTGCAGACTTGACACAACTTTAATTTACAGCACATTGAAAACAAAATACCCAGAGCAACTGCTGTTAATGTGAAATTCTCCTTTAAAATATTGAACTTTCAAATGTTTGAAAATAATTATTCTTTGTCACATTTGCCCTGCCACGCTGATTAAAAATGTTAAAGACCAATAATTGATCACTAACAGGCCATCTTCAACCAGCGTGAACAAAACGTAATTAATCCCCCAGATACCAGATTACTGGGAAGGAAGGAAAGAAGGAAGGAAAGAAGAAAGGTTTTCATTTCAATTCCAGAAACATAGTCTTATAAAAAATAAAATAAATAAACTGCAGCAAGAAAACCTCATGTGTAAATTAGCACCTGAATTTGCATCCACCAGTAAGACTCCATTTGATTGGCCAAATAAATTATTAATGGCAATTAAAACTGTGAATATGTGGCACTCAGGTTAGGTATAATTTTATTTGGCCATACTGATATTACAATAATTAGATGACTTCAGCATCCCTGCAGCCCTGACACTAATACACACACATACAAGTTTCTGAGCTGGAGGAGGAAGAGAAGGAGAAAAATGAGGCAGATAGATGAAAAAAAAAAAAACAAGGAGACAGAAAGATGAGGATGTAGAGACATGAAAGCAGAAGAAGATGGAAGAAGATGAAACAGTCAAGTAGAGATGGCAGGGAGAGCGAAGGTGAAAGAGGAAACGGAGAAGCAGGATCAAATAAAGGAGTGTGAAGAAGAAGTGGATAATTGAATGGAGGAGGGGAAGGAGGGGGAGGAGCTCTGAGGCGAGGAAGGGCAGGGTGGAGGACAGAAGAAACCAGAGAAACGTCTGAGAGGAGGAGGGGGAGATTTTACACTAGTAATGAAACCACTCAACTCCACAAGTCTGTGTGTGTGTGTGTGTGTGTGTGTGTGTGCGTATCCTCATCTCAGTTGCCTCATGAGGACTCGGTAAAAACCCTGACCTTGTGGGCACTCGTAGTCCTCGTGGAGACCAAAACCTACAGATAGGGCATTTCTGGAGTCCTGGTTAGGATTAGAGCTGATGTGTGAATGGGATTAGGCTGAGTATATCAGTCCAGCCACTATATCAGTTTGGAGTGGAGAGCCAAAGGCAACTGGACCGGTGAACGACCACCACAGGTCCAGTCACTCACATATTGGTTTTTCTTTGTGGAATATTTCTACTTTTCCAGGTTTGGGTGTGTATGAAGCTGCCATATTACAGAAAGGAGAAAATTCAGGTCACCCCTTTTTTTAACCATAACCCTAACTGGAGGAGCATCTTCTGGAGAAGATCTACCTGAGAGAGGACAACTGGGCCTGTAATGAACTTGTATATGACTCGGTTTTGAACTTGTTAGTTGTGTCTGAAAGCTGCTTTGAGATAACCAAAAAATGACATCTCAGATTTATTTTAACACAACACCTAATTTTCAATTTAAAACTAAAAGAAATAATGATAAAATGACCAGGTAAAGTTAAATTTTAATACTGGAATTCAAAAATAAATAAAAAGCACATAAATAATCAAGAATCAGGCCTTTTCATGGTAAATGGGAACTGTATTATTAGTGGTGTGAATCAGCAGCACATCTGTAACATCTGTCAAGCAGGTCTTCTCATCATCTCGCTGCATTAAAATGATGCTGCTAGTGTTTCTGGCTGTTTGAATAGCGTCATTGTCTTTTGCTGCTCACAGAGAAACACACACAACACACTTGTTTAAGACGCTGGAATAAATCAGTCGTGCTGCTGAATTAATGCTGGTGAAAGTTCTTGGTGTGCCTGCCCTTTCAGAACTTTTATTTATTGCTTAATTAATTGTGGACCTCTTAAAATGCTAAACAGTCTGAAATATTACAGTTGATGACAAGTTTGGACCACTGAAAGTAAAAAAAAAAGCAGAATATACAACCTTTAAAGACAGCATGTCTTGTTGGTTGTGCAACAAATAAAAATAAGAATGATTCTGTTAGGTCTTTATTCACAACTCAGAAGTTAAGAGAGGACAGTGCTAAGTAGCTAAAATTATATGGAGGAAGCTGTCAATCAAAAGGCTACATCAGTTTGGGAATTTATGGAATTTTTACATAAGGTTCATTAAAACCCTGAAAAAATTTTTTCAAGTTTTTAACAGTTTATTTTAACATAGAGGACAATGGAGACTGACTCGTTGTTGGAGACCCTAGCGGTCGGTAGAGCAACTGCAGCCTCTAGCAGTTGGTGGAGCAACTGCAGCTTCTAGCGGTCAGTAAAGGGGAACTGCAGCCTCTAGCAGTCAGAGGAGGAACTGCAGCCTCTAGCGGTCGGTAAAGGAACTGCAGCCTCTAGCGGTTGGTAAAGCAACTGCAGCCTCTAGTGGTCATAGGAGGAACTGCAGCCTCTAGCGGTCAGAGGAGGAACTGCAGCCTCTAGCGGTTGGTAGAGCAACTGCAGCCTTTAGTGGACAGTAGAGAAACTGCAGCCTCTACTGGTCTGTAAAGGAACGGCAGCCTCTAGTGGTCAGAGGAGGAACTGCAGCCTCTAGTGGTCAGAGGAGGAACTGCAGCCTCTAGTGGTCAGAGGAGGAACTGCAGCCTCTAGCGGTTAGTAGAGGAACTGCAGCCTCTAGTGGTCAGAGGAGGAACTGCAGCCTCTAGTGGTCATAGGAGGAACTGCAGCCTCTAGCGGTCAGAGGAGGAACTGCAGCCTCTACCGGTCGGTAAAGGAACTGCAGCCTCTAGCGGTTGGTAGAGCAACTGCAGCCTCTAGCGGTCAGTGGAGGAACTGCAGCCTCTAGCGGTCAGTAGAGGAACTGCAGCCTCTAGTGGTCAGAGGAGGAACTGCTACCTCTAGTGGTCCATAGAGGAATGGTAACTTTTCTTCACTTCTGGAGAAGCTGGTGTTGGGTCATGAGGGTCAGACACTAGGGACCAAACTGTTGGACCTTCCACCTGAGGGCTCAGGTGATCCAGGTTGCTCATTCAGCTGTGGCTGTTATTTATATATAAGCGTTCCCACAACACCACTGAGACTGGAATGTGTGATCTAGTTTTTCATGATGTCAGTTGGGACCTTTTGTGTTCCTGATTACAATGAAGCAGCTCATTTAGACCACGACCAGCAGCATGGGGGGGGGTCATGTTTCCGTCTGCCTGGAACAGCCACTACCAACTGCTCATGTTCACTTCAGCAGCCTTCAGCAGGATTAACTGAAGCCAGCAGATGTTTGGCTCCACAGCTGGTAAAAGCTCAGCTAAAGTAGTCCTCAGACTGAGCGTGGCGGCGCAATAATAAAAAGAAGGAAATGAAGCAGCGTTTCTGAGACGTTCTCCTCCCTGATCTGCAGTGGAACATGAGAAATCCCTGCAGGAACAGAGATGGAGGTGGGTGATTACGGAACAATCACTGAGGGGGGAGGAGAGCAGAATCACGTCTGTGAAATCACTTACTTTACCTGCAGCTGAACGGGGAGGGGGAGGGGGAGGGATGAGCGCTGGGATGTCTCTGGTTACCTCCTCAGTAGAAACACACATGTTCTGTTCGCTCAGTGAAACAGCTTCTCGCTGCTGCAGAAACGTCTGAGTTTAACATGCGAGAGACAGATTCCTCCGTCCTGCTCGGACATTAAGACCTCAGCTGCAGACGTCTGAGGCCTCTTCTGTCCTACGGAGGACATGGAACCATGACCCAAGTGGAGATGTTCTGCCTTCATGTCCAGAACCGGCAGGAACACCTCAGACCCACTGTCAAGCACGGCGGTGGAGGGATGATGGTTTGGGGGCTGTTCAGTCTGACAGCTGGGTCACGTGACAGGACAAAGGTCCCAAACACAGCAGAAGATCCAAGAGCCAGTGTCTAATATCTGTCCCTGTATTACTGATGACCACCTGGAGACTAAAACACCTGAGTCAGTTCAATAACAACTCAGCTGTGACTGGAGGAGCCGCCAAGAACATCAGAAGAACAACTGCTTCAACAGGACATAGCAGCACTCCAGGCAGCTGGAGACAACATCTGGCAGGTGTGTAAGACTTGTGGGAACCAAAGAAACCAGAAGCAGTTGAGGTCCCACAGCTGGAACCAGATTAGTTAGACAAGAACTAAACCATGAAGATAACGTTGACGTTCCATCACAGCCAGCAGGACTGCAGCTGGGACACGCCCACCTCCTGTCAATCACAGTCACCTGTTCAAGCTGTCTGGCTGAGCTAGTGCTAACCTCTGATGCTAATTAGGATTAATTAACATTCATTCTGATCACATCTGTCCCAACCTCTTCATCATAAGACTCACTCCTGAAGGAACATCTGAATCCAGGACCAGCAGAGCTCCTCTGGGACCAGCTGAGACCTGAAACCAGGACCAGCAGAGCTCCGCTGGGACCAGCTGAGACCTGAAACCAGGACCAGCAGAGCTCCGCTGGGACCAGCTGAGACCTGAAACCAGGACCAGCAGAGCTCCGCTGGGACCAGCTGAGACCTGAAACCAGGACCAGCAGAGCTTTGCTGGGACCAGCTGAGACCTGGTTTCACAAGAAAACCTTCTTCTGAAAGAAGAAAGAAAGAAAGAAAGAAAGAAAGAAAGAAAAGAAAGAAGAAAAAGAAAAAGAAAAGAGAAAGAAAAGAAAGAAAGAAAGAAAGAAAGAAAGAAAGAAAGAAAGAAAGAAAGAAAGAAAGAAAGAAAGAAAGAAAGGTTTTTCAAGAAGCCGGTCTGGATAAATGTATCAATAACATGGACTAAATTAATAAAAATAAATAAAAACGGGGCCCGGTCGGGCTCAGCCCGAAAGGGAAACATGGGCCCCCACTCCAGTGGACTCACCACCTGCAGGAGGGGCCATAGAGGTCGGGTGCGCAGTGAGCTGGGCGGTGGCCGGATGCGGGGACCCTGGCGGTCCGATCCCCGGCTGCAGAAGCTAGCTCTAGGGACGTGGAATGTCACCTCTCTGGCGGGGAAGGAGCCTGAGCTGGTGTGTGAGGTCGAGCGGTTCCAGCTAGATATAGTTGGACTCACCTCGACACACGGCTTGGGCTCTGGAACCAGTATCCTTGAGAGGGGTTGGACGCTTTCCACTCTGGAGTTGCTCCGGGGATGAGAGGCGCCGAGCTGGGGTGGGCATACTTATTGCCCCCCGACTTGGCGCCTGTACATTGGGGTTTACTCCGGTGGACGAGAGGGTAGCCTCTCTCCGCCTCCGGGTGGGGGGACGGGTCCTGACTGTTGTTTGTGCTTACGCACCAAATAGCAGTTCAGAGTACCCACCCTTTTTGGAGTCCTTGGATGGAGTATTGGAGAATGTTCCATCTGGGGACTCCCTCGTTCTGCTGGGGGACTTCAATGCTCACGTGGGCAGCGACAGTGAGACCTGGAGGGGTGTGGTTGGGAGGCAGGGCCCCCCCGATCTGAACCAGAGTGGTGTTTCATTGTTGGACTTCTGTGCTCGTCATGGACTGTCCATAACGAACACCATGTTCAAGCATAAGAGTCGATCATCGAACTGCGGCCTAGAGTGTCCACATGTGCACTTGGCACCAGGACACTCTAGGCCGCAGTTCGATGATCGACTTCATAATCGTATCGTCGGACTTGCGGCCGCATGTCTTGGACACTCGGGCGAAGAGAGGGATGGAGCTGTCAACTGATCACCACCTGGTGGTGGGTTGGCTCAGATGGTGGGGGAGGATGCCGGTCAGACCTGGCAGGCCCAAACGTGTTGTGAGGGTCTGCTGGGAACGTCTGGCAGAGTCTCCTGTCAGAAGGAGCTTTAACTCACACCTCCGGCGGAACTTCGATCATGTTCCGAGGGAGGCAGGGGACATTGAGTCCGAGTGGGCTATGTTCCGGGCCTCTATTGTTGAGGCGGCCGACCGGAGCTGTGGCCGTAAGGTCGTTGGTGCCTGTCGTGGCGGCAATCCCAGAACTCGTTGGTGGACACCAGCAGTGAGGGATGCCGTCAAGCTGAAGAAGGAGTCCTATAAGGCCTTTTTGGCATGTGGGACTCTGGAGGCAGCTGACAGGTATCGGCAGGCTAAGCGGGACGCGGCTTTGGCGGTTGCTGAGGCAAAAACTCGGACATGGGAGGAGTTTGGAGAGGCCATGGAGAACGACTTCCGAACGGCTTCGAAGAAATTCTGGTCCACCATCCGGCGTCTCAGGAGGGGGAAGCAGTGCTCCATCAACACTGTATACAGTGGGGATGGGGAGCTGTTGACCTCGACTCGGGACGTTGTGGATCGGTGGAGGGAATACTTCGAAGACCTCCTCAATCCCGCCGACACGTCTTCCAATGAGGAAGCAGAGTCTGGGGACTCAGGGGTGGACTCTCCTATCTCTGGGGCTGAGGTTGCCGAGGTGGTTAAAAAGCTCCTCGGTGGCAGGGCCCCGGGTGTGGATGGGATCCGCCCGGAGTTCCTCAAGGCTCTGGATGCTGAGGGGCTGTCTTGGTTGACACGCCTCTGCAGCATCGCGTGGACGTCGGAGACAGTACCGCTGGATTGGCAGACTGGGGTGGTGGTCCCCCTCTTTAAAAAGGGGGACCGGAGGGTGTGTTCCAACTACAGGGGGATCACACTCCTCAGCCTCCCTGGGAAGGTCTATTCAGGGGTCCTGGAGAGGAGGGTCCGTCGGATAGTCGAATCTCGGATTGAGGAGGAGCAGTGTGGTTTTTTCGTCCCGGCCGTGGAACGGTGGACCAGCTCTACACCCTCTTCAGGGTCTTGGAGGGGGCATGGGAGTTCGCCCAACCAGTCTACATGTGTTTTGTGGACTTGGAGAAGGCGTTCGACCGTGTTCCCCGGGGATTCCTGTGGGGGGTGCTTCGGGAGTATGGGGTGCCGGACTCCCTTGTACGGGCTGTCCGGTCCCTGTACGACCGGTGCCAGAGTTTGGTCCGCATTGCCGGCAGTAAGTCGGATTCGTTTTCCAGTGAGGGTTGGACTCCGCCAAGGCTGCCCTTTGTCACCGATTCTGTTCATTACTTTTATGGACAGAATTTCTAGGCGCAGTCGAGGTGTCGAGGGGATCCGGTTCGGTGGCCTCAGGATTGGGTCTCTGCTATTTGCAGATGATGTGGTTCTGTTGGCTTCATCGAGCCGTGATCTACAGCTCTCGCTGGAGCGATTCGCAGCCGGTTGTGAAGCAGCTGGGATGAGAATCAGCACCTCCAAATCCGAGACCATGGTCCTCAGCCGGAAAAGGGTGGAGTGCCCTCTCCGGGTTGGGGATGAGGTCCTTCCCCAAGTGGAGGAGTTTAAGTATCTCGGGATCTTGTTCACGAGTGAGGGAAGGATGGAGCGGGAGATCGACAGACGGATCGGTGCGGCATCTGCAGTGATGCGGGTGCTGCGCCGGTCTGTTGTGGTGAAGAAGGAGCTGAGTCGGAAGGCGAAGCTCTCGATTTACCGGTCGATCTACGTTCCCACCCTCACCTATGGTCATGAGCTTTGGGTAGTGACCGAAAGAACAAGATCGCGGATACAAGCGGCTGAAATGAGCTTCCTTCGCAGGGTGGCCGGGCTCTCCCTTAGAGATAGGGTGAGAAGCTCGGTCATCCGGGAGGGGCTCAGAGTAGAACCGCTGCTCCTCCGCATCGAGAGGAGCCAGATGAGGTGGCTCGGGCATCTGGTTAGGATGCCTCCTGGGCGCCTCCCTGGTGAGGTGTTCCGGGCACGGCCCACTGGGAGGAGACCCCGGGGAAGACCCAGGACACGCTGGAGGGACTATGTCTCTCGGCTGGCCTGGGAACGCCTTGGGATCCCCCCAGAGGAGCTGGAGGAAGTGGCCGGGGAGAGGGGGGTCTGGGCCTCCTTACTCCGGCTGATGCCCCCGCGACCCGACCTCGGATAAGCGGAAGAAGACGGTACGGTACGGTACGGTAAAAACGGGGAGGCAGAAGTAAATTATAAACACAGAATGTGCAGTGACGACCTGCAGTTATTTTATAGTAGGGCTGGGCAATGATTGAAATTTTTAATCGTGATTAATCGCATTATTTCCTTGATTAATCACAATTAGTTGCATTGTATACGCAAAATCAAATAATGAATTCAAAAGTAGTGTAAAGGTCACTTTTATTTAAATATTCTAAATATGAACTAAAGTGTCATAACATTTGTTGTTCAAACACTTGTGTCTATAACACATATTTAAAGTAAATCTCATTTTAAAAATTGTAAAATAAAATAAAGCTTATTGCCACTGCCAGGGCATTAACGTCATCCTGTTTTAACAAAAAGTAAAAGAAAAGTCTACAAACAAAATCCAACAAAATGATTGTGTCTCAGCACAATCAGAACATTAAAACAGGTAATTTCTGAGGTAACAGCAGAAACTTTTAACGGGGAGTTCAACTTGTCAGTTGTTACAAATAACCTTGTTTCTGTTGAATCCTCTGTCTGGGAGAACTTTAAAATGAAAATGTCCATGTTAAAGTTCACTAACTTTATCAATCTGTGTATCAATCATTCTTTCCATTTTCAATTGTCAATCAAAAATTTTAAAAATTAAAAAGTGACATTTTATTATGTTTTTCGTTTTTTAATCTAACACAAAAACAAAATGCCTACTTTTTTATATTTCTATTTTAGACTTGGATCAAAAATACGAAATTAAAAAACGGGCCACAGAACTGAATTTGTTTTATAATGGAGGACTGGACTTTCTGTTGTCATTACACATCTGTGCCACTAGATGGAGCCGCACTGCAGTAACCAGCTGGAGAACAGCAGGACAGTGAACACATGGAGCAGGGGTGAATTCCAATTCCTCCCTTAACCCTCAATCTCAACCCTCAGTCTCAAAAATGCGCGTTCCCGCTAAGTGCAAGTGGTGTCCCAATTCTAAGGGATGTCAAGTTGAGGGACGAGTTTAAGGGCTGTATCGCCCTCAAAATTGAGATTTTCCGACACCACCCTTGGAAGTAAGGGCTATCCAGAAGCTAGCTACAAACGTAAGTATCTTCGTATATCTTAAAGATATAAATGTTACGAAAACCATTTTTATTGTGTTTGTTTGAGACTTTTTTCATGGATTAACATCGTTGTTGCGTAACATTTATTTTTTACTTTACGATGTTTGCTGCCAGACCGGCGTCCCGTCGGCTTCACGTTTGTACTCGTCGGTGGTCCCGGTACATTATTCAGTCCTCCGTCGCTACACAACAAAGTAACGTGAAGCCGACCCGGACCGCCGACGGGACTGGTCCGCCGTCCGTGGCGGGTCTCGGTCCCGTCAGCGGTCCACGTCGGCTTCACGTTACTTGTACTCGTCGGTGGTCCCGTTCCCGTCCGGTCCGTCCGTCCCGTCCCGGTCCCGTCAGCGGTCCGGGTCCCGTCGGCGGTCCCAGGCGGCTTCACGTTACTTGTATACCTTGTTGTGTAGCAACGGAGGACTGAATAATGTATCCTCTATTGTGTTATTTGCTAATATTATTTAGAGAATATACAGCGCTCTTTTCAATGTTTTCCCTGTGTCATTTCAGGAAATACAGAGACAACACGGGCTCTGATACATTTCAGTCTGATGACGTAACTGCACTCGAGGGGTGTCCCATTTCTAAGTCACAAGATAACCTTACACTTACTTTCGAGGGTTAAGATTGAGGGCCAAAAATTGAGGGTTAAGGGCGAGGGTTGAGATTGAGGGTTAAGAGAGGAATTGGAATTGGCCCCAGATCTGATGGAACATGGAGGAATGATGCCAAAGTTTTGTTGCAGCGCAGAATTATCTTTTCCAGACAGAATTGTTAATATTTCTACCTGAGTTGCTACCTGAACTGTAAAGTTCACGGATTTTTACCGTTCTCCATGTCTGTTTTAGCTTTACCTTGTTTAACTGCCAATTATCTTCCGGTTCCGCAGCAGCCAGTAACAGACTTTTCAAAACAAAAGCATGTGAGCAACATGCGTTAATGCGCGATAAAATAAATGTCGGCGTGAATAAATTAATGAGTTAACGCGATAATAATGCGTTAACTTGCCCACCCCTATTTTATAGATAATATATTATTGTTATTTGGTATTAATAACGGCAGAAGTCATGTCCAGTGTCCTGGAGGAAGGTCATGTGACTGGCATGTCGACACCTACGGCGGTTCTGTCAGGTTTGAGTGTGGTCCAGGTCCCCTCATTGCAGGGACTGATGATCTCAGTGGGACAAACCTCGTTAAATAACAGGACCTTTAATTAATAAAAAATAAAAACAGCTTCGGTCAGAAACTATGTCCGGGTTCCTGATCGATGCGTGACAGAAAACTCTCTCCACCACAGAAGCCTGACTGATGACAGAGCGTCTCTGCTTTAGCCGGTTTGGGCCGGTTCACCTGCAGACAAGCAGAAATAATGTGATCAGAGCGACTCGGAGGCTGCAGGGAACAGGACGGACATCACAGGACATCCAGTCCACCTGCCTCCATCAGAGGACCTCATTAGTTCTGCCCTGAAGACCACCATCCATTAAGGTCACATTAAGACCACCAGGTTCTTCAGCACTCCTGGAGGTCTCATCACAGACCAAGTAGAAGAAAGAGGTGAAGTTAGGATTTGAATTAGCTTCAAGGTTTAAGTGCACAATTAGCTGTTAACGTTTTAGGACATAACCTTATTGTCTGCCTGCTGTCTTTAGATTTTATGACTAAGCCCCCAGTTTTGTTATCTTTAAATCATTGCTGTCTTAGGTTTTTATGACCTTTAAGGTACAATTTGGTGTTTATGACTGGGACCAGATGTTCCAAAGGTTTTGTGGTGTGCACAGATAAACACATTTTGTTTCTGATCCCTACGCCTGGACCAAGACTGTCAACGCAAAGATATCTCGAACTGGGATGTGTGGAAGCTACAGACCGACCATCTGGACTCATCTGGACTTAACCATCTGGACTCATCTGGACTTAACCATCTAGACTCATCTGGACTTAACCATCTGGACTCAGCAGACAAGAAGAGACCAGAATGCAGGGGGACATAAACCCTCCTTTCTTATGAAAGGAGAGAAATCCAGGACACCAGTGTGCTCTCCCTTCATGTATCTGTGACGAAAAGAGGATGTACCAACCTGGCAAAAAATATTCTGCATGGCATAATAAAGCTTGTATTAATCTTTGTTTTTGGTCTCTTCTTTGCACCAGATAAAAGAACATGAATATCTTTTCAATGACATGGACATGAAAGAGGACAGGAGAGGACGCACCTGATCCAGCCTTCAGACTGGAAGGAAAGTAGAGTATAACACGCTGTAGTTCATCTGTCTGCCCTTCACTTTTATCATTAAACTTTAAAACATTCGATGAAGCTGTCAGTTATAGGCCATAGTTACTGCACCTAAGATGAATTTAAGTTTATCTGTTTCAGAAAATACAGACACAGACAACAACTACTCAACTAAACTCTTCATCTACTCCAGTAAACTCTAACAAGGCTTAAGATGAGATAAGAACTGCAGTCTCCAGTGGTCAGTAGAGGAACTGCAGCCTCTAGTGGTCGGTAGAGGAACTGCAGCCTCTAGTGGGTCAGTGGCAGAACTGCAGCCTCTAGTGGTCAGTGGAGGAACTAAGCCTCTAGTCATAGAGGAACTCACTAGTGGTAGTAGGGAACTGCAGTCTTAGTGGTCAGTAGAGGAACTGCAGCCTCTAGTGGTCAGTAGAGGAACTGCAGTCTCTAGTGGTCAGTAGAGGAACTGCAGCCTCTAGTGGTCGGTAGAGGAACTGCAGCCTCTAGTGGTCAGTAGAGGAACTGCAGCCTCTAGGGGTCGGAGAGGAACTGCAGCCTCTAGTGGTCGGTATAGAGGAACTGCAGCCTCTAGTGGTCGGTAGAGGTGCAGCTAGGTCACTAGAGGATGCAGTTCCTCTAGTGGTCAGTAGAGGAACTGGAGCCTCTAGTGGTCGGTTAGAGGAAACTGCAGCCTCTAGTGGTCAGTAGAGGAACTGCAGCCTCTAGTGGTCGGTAGAGGAACTGCAGCCTCTAGTGCTCACTAGAGGCTGCAGTTCCTCTAGTGGTCAGTAGAGGAAATGGAGCCTCTAGTGGTCGGTAGAGGAACTGCAGCCTCTAGTGGTCAGTAGAGGAACTGCAGCCTCTAGTGGTCGGTAGAGGAACTGCAGCCTCTAGTGCTCACTAGAGGCTGCAGTTCCTCTAGTGGTCAGTAGAGGAAATGGAGCCTCTAGTGGTCAGTAGAGTAACTGCAGCCTCTAGTTGTCAGTAGAGGAACTGCAGCCTCTAGTGGTCGGTAGAGGAACTGCAGCCTCTAGTGGTCAGTAGAGGAACTGCAGCCTCTAGTGGTCGGTAGAGGAACTGCGGATGAGCTGAGGGTTTTAAAAGTAAAGCAAGGTACCAGTCTTTTGGATATCAGACCAGGTGATTAAGGTGATTAACGTCGGTCAGGGTTCTCAAACTTCTTCAAAGGTCCATCTCTACTCTCCATTGAAGGTCAGAAGTGAAAAATGTTCAACATCAAAAGGTTTAATTTGCTTTTTCACAATGAACTATATCATGTAAAAACAACATATGACAATAATAATGACAGTAACAACAAAAAATATAAATCAATAATTTACTTTAAATTCACTGCATTCACTGTAGAAAATTCAGAATGACAGATCAGGAAAAAACGTGGTCAGCAGAAACATCAACAGCTGACCTCTTACATCCTCGTTCTTCCCCAGTTTGATGCATTTATCAGGAGTTAGCTTATCTAGCATTTCGACCTAGATGTTTTGTCTTTTTTAAGAAAAAGAAAGAAAGTTTGGTTTCCAAGCTGAATTTTTTCAAAGATTCTTTTGTTTCTGATTGGCTCTAAATCAAACTCCCGTGTCCTGATTGGCTATGACACTGAATTAAACATAAATAATTCATCAACATAGTTGTGAAAGGGTCATTTGAAGACTTAGGCGTGCTGGGTCCGGACTGACGTAGCTCACGGTCCAAATCCCCAATGGGTGATTAAGGTGATTAAGGAGATTAACCTAGAAACACTTTATCATCTAATTGAGTAAAAACTAAAGGAAGCTGGAAGAAAACGTTTGTTACCTTGAGAAGTTACTTTATACTTGTCTGATTTCCAAAAGGCCTAATCAGGACAGAATCCATCCTCGTCCATCCTTCATCCTGGTTCTGTGAGAAAAACCACACAGCACGTCAAGACCAAAAGAGACACTTTTATTGAAATAAAACTGAAAAAAAAATGGTTGAAATGTTCATGAAATGAACAAAGATAAAACTTTTCAGCTATAAGCTAGCATTGTGACCATCAGAGGTAAACTGCTTTTAGTGATGCATTATAGGATACCGTGAGGGTGCTTATAGTCACAGTCTTTCATATCTTGCTTTTTAAATTATTTATCTATTTTACTAGTTTAGCTCTGTTGTCGTTAAAGGTTCGAGCTACCATGTCTGGGGGCTGGAACAAGACCACCTCACATAGGTCAATTAGCTCTTTCAGTTTGGTGGGTTGAGCTCATGCTATGCTAAGAAGCTAATCAGACCTTCCAATGTATTTCCAATGACGGAATGTTCCTGAATGTTTCCAAATTATCTTGAATGTTACAGAATGTTCCTGAATGTTCCTAAATGTTCCTGAATGTTTTTGTATGTTCCTGAATGTTTCCTAATGTTCTTGAATGTTCCTAAATGTTTCCAAATGTTCTTGAATGTTCTCGAATGTTCCAAATGTTCGTGAATATTCCTAAATGCTCTTAAATGGTCCTCAATGTTTTTGAATGATCCTGGATGTTCTTGAATGTTCCTCAATGTTCTTGAAATTTCCTGAATGTTCTTGAATGTTCTTGATGTTCCTGGATGTTCTTGAATGTTCCTGAATGTCCCTGATGTTCCTGAATGTTCTTGATGTTCCTAAATGTTTCTGAATGTTCTTGAATGTTTTTGGTGTTCTTGAATGTTCCTGAATGTTCTTGAATGTTTTTGATGTTCCTGAATGTTCTGAAATGTTCCTGAATGTTCTTGAATGTTCCTAATGTCTTTGATCTTCCTGAATGTTATTGAATGTTCCTGATGTTCCTGAATGTTATTGAATGTTCCTGATGTTCTTGATGTTCTTAAATGTTCCTGAATGTTCTTGAATGTCCCTGATGTTCTTGAATGTTCTTGATGTTCTTGAATGTTCTTGAATGTTCCTGATGTTCTTGAATGTTCTTGATGTTCATGAATGTTCTTGAATGTTCCTGAATGTTCTTGACTGTTCTTGATGGTCCTGAATGTTCTTGAATGTCCCTGATGTTCTTGAATGTTCTTGATGTTACTGAATGTTCTTGAATGTTCCTGATGTTCTTGAATGTTCTTGATGTTCATGAATGTTCTTGAATGTTCCTGAATGTTCTTGACTGTTCTTGATGTTCCTGATGTTCCTGATGTTCTTGAGTGTTCTTGAATGTTCTTGAATGGTCCTCAATGTTCTTGAATGTTCCTGATGTTCTTGAATGTCTCAGCCTCGGAGTGTAAGTGACGAGCTGCTAGCGTGGAGAGGACTCAAAATTAAAATGAAGAATTTCCTCTTTAAACTGCTCTTTAAGCCAGAGTTTTAACCCCACAGACATAATTTACACATCAAAAGAATCCTCCAAATGACAGAGAGTCTCTTCTTCTTCATTTACTTTAATACAAAATCTGAGATGAGCTTCCCAGAGTCCT
Organism: Hirundichthys speculiger; assembly: GCA_018398805.1. Classification (NCBI taxonomy): domain Eukaryota; kingdom Metazoa; phylum Chordata; class Actinopteri; order Beloniformes; family Exocoetidae; genus Hirundichthys; species Hirundichthys speculiger. The sequence goes on from JAGFBZ010000539.1 coordinate 235,718, forward strand.
AAATTTACTTTTTTTTAAACTCACAATTATTTTCCCAATTTTAGCCCTAGAAACCGGTGTAACAAATGTTACACCGATCTTTGCAGGAATGTCTTGCGGTTCCTACGATGTCAAGGAAAGTTTGTTGTGAGTTACCGTTTTCCTATAAATTGCGGTTGTTTCAGACCATGTTTGACCTACATTTTTATGATGTCATGTGACTTCCTAACTGACACAGAAGTTCAGGTGGATGCTGATCTGCAGCTGTCAATCATAATTTAGAGATGAGAAGAGCCTTCTCTGTATTTATGACCTGATTTGACCTTCTGGATAGTCGAACCTGGTTTGGAAATCGAAATAAGATTGATTTTCAATGCAAAAGCATTAATTTTTTCTATTACACGCTCACATTGTTGAACTCATTTGAATTATTACACATCCTCTTTAAGACAGTCAAACGTGCTAGCAATGTAACAACCTCTCCGTATTTAATTATTTAATTATAATAAAGTTATAAAGTATAACAAAGTTCAGGAATCAAATTAGTAAATTTGTTGAATGAGAAATGTGAACTTGATTTTCAAAATTAAAGCATTGGAGATCTTTCACGTTTTCAAATTTAGTTCAAACTACTGTTCCTAACATTTCGAATACATTGTAATGATTTATTTTCCTGACTTCTTCTGTACATTTGATTAGTTACAACTGCTTTTTGTATTTTGTTTGTAATTTCAACAGTTTTGTTGTCAATGTTCAGCTGTTTATGGAGTCATAGGCTGAACGTCTCCTTCATTAAGTCTTTACGCTAAATATTATGCTTTAGCATCAGAAATTACAGGCCTCTTTATAATTACCATTTCGCTAATTTTGCTGTCATTATAATGTTCCAAACTCAGCTTCATTCAGCATTTCCCTTCTTTAGCCGTGGTTGACATGTTTCAGCTGTTCAATTCATTCAGCTGAGACCCTCTTAGATTAGATTAGATGAGATTAGATTAGATTAGATTAGATAACATTGGATTACATTAGATTCAATTAAATGTACTTTATTCTACCGAGTTCTGCTATATTTGAAGATTCTTCACTTGATCAAATCTATTTTAAACTCTTGCTCCTCGAATTTGTAAACTTTTCAACAGAGTTCAGGTAAGTTATTCAGCATTCACACCTGCATTTTCAAAGGAAATGCAGTTTTCTAGTTAATATTGGTTCACTAGAGAGAGTGATACTAGAGTTACGAGCTGAGTGGCTGCAGGTCCCAGCAGACGTCTGCTAATTCAGGGTTGAGTTATAGTTTCAGCTCTGGCAGCATTCAGCTGTTGTTGGTTAGTGGTCCAGTTAGTCCACCTGGAAGGTCCTGAAATGATCTTAGGTGAAGGTCTCTGGACCAGAGGATCCAGCTGCTGACAGACGTAGAAGCTGATGGTCCAGAGGCAGTCCAGCTGGTGTCCTCTGATTGGTTCTGGCCAGCAGCCTTCAACTAAGGCTTTGGTAAGCTTCACCCCAGAACCTTTGAGACCAGCCCAAAACCTTCCGGACCAACCCAGAACACCAGTCTTAGTGGTCTCTTAGTACAGTTAACAACTAGATATATTTACTTGAAAAGAAGAATGACTGTCCTGTTAGGTCTTTATTCACGAGTCCAGAGAGCCCTGAGAGGCTAAAGTGATGACAGCTAGCTGTTGGAGCTGTCAGCCGTCAATTGGAAAAGGACCACCCACTATCCCCTGATACCATCAAGATGAATAATTGCCACCTACTGTGAAAGCTTTGGATTGCATTAGCGGTTGCAGAGGCTCCTATTTGCAGGTATGGGTAGGGGAGCTAAATCTGTTTTGTGTACCGGCTGTAAGTTACTAATTTTTACATGAAGGTCAAAGGAGACTCACTGTTGGAGTCAGCTGATTAAACATCATGACTGAAGTCAACATCACTCACCAGCCCGTCAGTCGGACCTCTCGACCCGCTTCATTCTATTACAGCAGGAAGCCGGTGCAGTTCTCGCTGCATCTACGAGAAAACAGAAAACAAGAAGAAATCAGGACATCTTACTACATTCACATTTACAGCAGGATCTAATATTTTTGTTTTTTTTACTAATCTATCAGTGGTTTTTATATATATCTATTGATATATTACTACTGTGGAGAGAAGAGTTTATTCCGGAGAAGAGCTTCTTCCACTGAACCAGAGTAAATCTGGAGTAGATCACCCTGTTCCATCTGAGATTCAGTCTTCATGGTTGCCATGCTGGTGTAAAGGTGAAGAAAAATGGAGATAGAAGCCCTTTCTGCTGTCAGTCGTCATGGAAACATCAACTCCCTGACCAACCAGAGAGATGAACTGGAGTTACTGGTGAAGAGTCAGGAATTGGAGCAAGAATATGTTTGACTGAAACCTGGTTGAATGAAACATCTCAGCCTCCATGGTGGATCTACCTGGATTCACCCTCAGACAGAGATGATGAAGAAAGGAGGAGGACTGGCTCCATTAGAGAACCAGAGATGGAGGAGTCCTGCACATGGACCTGTCCAGGAGCAGATGTGGTGTCCAGATGTTGAGTTATGACCATACTATCTACCAGGAGAATTCAGTCATTTAACAACATCCACCCAGGGACACGGATGAAGATCCATGTGACAGACTACATGGATGTGTTGCTAGGATACAGACCAGACACCCAGATGCACTAATGATGACATCTGGTGACTTCAATCATGAGACTGTATCTTCCCACCTGACTGGATTTACACAGTTTGTTCATTGTGCTTGTTTATATATATATATTTGTTCTTGATGAAATGATGAGATTTTTGAATTTCCCCCTTGGGGGATGAATAAAGTACATCTCATCTGATCTAATCTGATCTAATCTGATCTGATCTGATCTACTCTACTCTAATCTAATCTGATCTAGTCTAATCTGATCTGATCTGATCTAACCTGATCTAATCTAATCTAATCTGATTTGATCTAATCTAATCTGATTTGATCTAATCTAATCTAATCTGATCTAATCTAATCTAATCTAATCTAATATGATCTGATCTGATCTAACCTAATCTAATCTAATCTGATTTGATCTAATCTAACCTGATCTGATCTAATGTAATCTAATCTGATCTGATCTGATCTGATCTGATCTAATCTGATCTGGTCTGATCTAATCTGATCTGGTCTGATCTGATCTGATCTGATTTGATCTAATCTAATCTGATCTGATCTAACCTGATCTGGTCTGATCTAATCTGATCTGATCTGATCTAATCTAACCTGATCTGATCTACTCTAAATGAATCCACCCTGCTGCTAACGTTAACGAGAACGTCAGACATGAAAATGTTCACGTCAAAACCCCAGAAACTGGACAAAAACAATTTTTTTTTAGGAAAAATTCAACTTCCAACTTCAACTCTCCTCATTTCTCTGTGAACCCTCTTAGACTGACATCAGTCCTGCAGGACCGTTTTAACCCTTCTCAGGAACGTTGTCTGGTTCTGCTGACCCATCACACAAGACAGTCGTGGTCCAGAATGATCTCACTTGTGCTTCATCAAATGAGAAGCAGCTGGACGTGTTCGTCTACCTCCAACTGGCTCCTGAAGCCTCATCTCCTAAACACCTCATCCATCACTGGAACGTATCACAGATCCAAATGTTCACCAGTAATGAAACAGAATCACAACTCACTGTTTCCAGACAAAAATCTGTAAAACTGAAGCCACAGAGACAACATCCCAGACAATAAACTACAAATAGACTCCTAAAGAAAGTGATTAACAGCATCAGCATCACACCCACATCACTTTCACAGATCAATCAAACTCTTTTTACACATCATTGGTGACGATCACACCCCCCCACACCCCCCACTCCACCTCCTGCCAAAGAGAAACCTCACAGTCATAAATAACACTTATAAATATCAACCTGAGTTCCTCAGATGATCAGAACCAGGGATTTCCCATGATTCCCTGTCTGATGCTGATTCTGACTCCTGGACTGATCATAACAGTACGGATCTGATAGTCCTTCAAAAACGAAAAATGAAAAAAAAAAAAAAGACATTTTACATTATCTGGTGTGACAAATATCAAATAAAACAATACTGATTCAGTAGAGAAGTCCAGGAATTAAAGCTCAAGTGCAGCCACATAGAACAGTCACCTAGAAGAAGAACTGCAGCCTCTAGTGGTCAGTGGCAGAACTGCAGCTTCTAGTGGTCAGTAGAGGAACTACAGCCTCTAGTGGTCAGTGGCAGAACTGCAGCCTCTAGTGGTCAGTGGCAGAACTGCAGCCTCTAGTGGTCAGTACAGGAACTACAGCCTCTAGTTGGTCAGTAGAGGAACTACAGCCTCTAGTGATCGGTAGAGGAACTGCAGCCTCTAGTGGTCAGTAGAGGAACTGCAGCCTCTAGTGGTCAGTGGCAGAACTGCAGCCTCTAGTGGTCAGTGGCAGAACTGCAGCCTCTAGTGGTCAGTACAGGAACTACAGCCTCTAGTTGGTCAGTAGAGGAACTACAGCCTCTAGTGATCGGTAGAGGAACTGCAGCCTCTAGTGGTCAGTAGAGGAACTGCAGTCTCTAGTGGTCAGTAGAGGAACTGCAGCCTCTAGTAGTTAGTGGAGGAACTGCAGCCTCTAGTGGTCAGTAGAGGAACTGCAGCCTCTAGTAGTAAGTGGAGGAACTGCAGCCTCTAGTAGTCAGTGGTAGAACTGCAGCCTCTAGTAGTTAGTGGAGGAACTGCAGCCTCTAGTGGTCAGTAGAGGAACTGCAGCCTCTAGTGGTCAGTAGAGGAACTGCAGCCTCTAGTGGTCAGTGGAGGAACTGCAGCCTCTAGTGGTCAGTAGAGGAACTGCAGCCTCTAGTGGTCAGTAGAGGAACTGCAGCCTCTAGTAGTCAGTGGAGGAACTGCAGCCTCTAGTGGTCAGTGGAGGAACTGCAGCCTCTAGTAGTCAGTGGAGGAACTGCAGCCTCTAGTAGTCAGTGGTAGAACTGCAGCCTCTAGTAGTTAGTGGAGGAACTGCAGCCTCTAGTGGTCAGTAGAGGAACTGCAGCCTCTAGTGGTCAGTGGAGGAACTGCAGCCTCTAGTGGTCAGTGGAGGAACTGCAGCCTCTAGTGGTCAGTAGAGGAACTGCAGCCTCTAGTGGTCAGTAGAGGAACTGCAGCCTCTAGTAGTCAGTGGAGGAACTGCAGCCTCTAGTGGTCAGTGGAGGAACTGCAGCCTCTAGTAGTCAGTGGAGGAACTGCAGCCTCTAGTAGTCAGTAGAGGAACTGCAGCCTCTAGTGGTCAGTAGAGAAACTGCAGCCTCTAGTAGTCAGTAGAGGAACTGCAGCCTCTAGTGGTCAGTAGAGGAACTGCAGCCTCTAGTAGTCAGTAGAGGAACTGCAGCCTCTAGTGGTCAGTAGAGGAACTGCAGCCTCTAGTGGTCAGTGGAGGAACTGCAGCCTCTAGTGGTCAGTAGAGGAACTGCAGCCTCTAGTGGTTGGTAGAGGCCACTGGAGGCTGCAACATAAAGTTGCAATAATAAATTCATTAATGGTCCACCCACCAGCAGGTTGAGTCGGGGGCTTTGACAGACAGGTACCTGGAAAGACCAGAATCTGTAAATCACTGGTTCACCAGGTCATGTTCTCCAGGTCATGTTTTCCAGGTCACTTTGTCCAGGTCATGTTCTCCAGGTCATGTCCAGGTCTAATTCTCCAGGTCATGTCCAGGTCATGTTCTCCAGGTCATGTCCAGGTCTAATTCTCCAGGTCATGTTCTCCAGGTCATGTTTTCCAGGTCATTTTGTCCAGGTCATGTTCTCCAGGTCATGTACAGGTCATGTTCTCCAGGTCATGTCCAGGTCATGTCCAGGTCATGTTCTCTAGGTCATGTCCAGGTCTAATTCTCCAGGTCATGTCCAGGTCATGTTCTCCAAGTCATGCTCTCCAGGTCATGTTCTCCAGGTCATGTCCAGGTCATGTTCTCCAGATCATGTCCAGGTTATGTTCTCCAGGCCATGTTCTCCAGGTCATGTTCACCAGGTCCTGTTCTCCAGGTCCTGTTCTCCAGGTCATGTTCTCCAGGTCATGTTCTCCAGGTCATACCCAGGTCATGTTTTCCAGCTCATGTCCAGGTAATGTTCTCCAGGTCATGTCCAGGTCTAATTCTCCAGGTCATGTCCAGGTCATGTTCCCCAGGTCATGTCCAGGGACTCCAGGTCATGTTCTCCAAGTCATGCTCTCCAGGTCATGTTATCCAGGTCATGTCCAGGTCATGTTCTCCAGCTCATGTTCTCCAAGTCATGCTCTCCAGGTCATGTTCTCCAGGTCATGTCCAGGTCATGTTCTCCAGCTCATGTTATCCAGGTCATGTCCAGGTCATGTTCTCCAGGTCATTTTCACCAGGTCCTGTTCTCCAGGTCCTCTTCTCCAGGTCATGTTCTCCAGGTCATACCCAGGTCATGTTCTCCAGCTCATGTCCAGGTAATGTTCTCCAGGTCATGTTCAGGTCATGTCCAGGTCATGCTGTCCAGGTCATGTACACCAGGTCATGTCCAGGTCATGTTCTCCAGGTCATTTTGTCCAGGTCATGTTCTCCAGGTCATGTTGTCCAGGTCATGTTCTCCAGGTCATGTCCAGGTCATGTTCTCCACCTCATGTTCTCCAGGTCTTTTTCTCCAGGTCATGTTCTCCAGGTCATGTTCTCTAGCTCATGTTCTCCAGGTCATATCCAGCTCATGTTCTCCAGGTCATGTCCAGGTCATGTTCTCCACCTCATGTTCTCCAGGTCTTTTTCTCCAGGTCATGTCCAGGTCATGTTCTCTAGCTCATGTTCTCCAGGTCATGTCCAGCTCATGTTCTCCAGGTCATGTCCAGCTCATGTTCTCCAGGTCATGTCCAGCTCATGTTCTCTAGGTCATTTTGTCCAGGTCATGTTCTCCAGGCCATTTTGTCCAGGTCATGTTCTCCAGGTCATGTCCAGGTCATGTTCTCCACCTCATGTTCTCCAGGTCTTTTTCTCCAGGTCATGTTCTCCAGGTCATGTTCTCTAGCTCATGTTCTCCAGGTCATGTCCAGCTCATGTTCTCCAGGTCATGTCCAGCTCATGTTCTCTAGGTCATTTTGTCCAGGTCATGTTCTCCAGGTCATGTTTTCCAGGTCATGTTCTCCAGGTCCTGTTCTCCAGTCCACGTCTGTTCCTTAGTGTTCAGGTTCATGACATGAATCTGCTTTAATTCCAGGTTTCAGGCAGTGAGACAGGAAACCCAGCAGGGTCGAGGTCTTTCACACAGCTCTTTACTTTAATACTGTAGTTTATTCTCAGGAGAGTCGGCCAGCTTCCAGCTCTGCTGTCAGTTGCCACGGTAACTGGGACTCTGAGGACCGTGGATCTGAAGTTTTCCACCGGTTCTCAGCATTTTTCTCTCTCAGACCGGCAGTTCTGTTCATGCAGCTCTTAGATAACAGGACAGCAGCTTTATCATTATGATTCTGTCATTTAGGGTGACCATGATGGAACAAAAAAGCCTGACATGGTTTTCTTACTTAAACTGTCGATTCACATGATCAACTTCTAATTCAGGCTTGGAGCACTTGAGTCCAGGACTCAGACTGGGTCTGGAAACTGAACTGGGTCTGGAGGTCTGGTCTCAGACTGGAAACTGGACTCAGACTGGAAACTGAACTAAGACTGGGAACTTGACTTAAACTGTAAACTGGACTGAGTCTGGGAACTAGACTAAGACTGAAAATGGACTTAGACTGGAAACTGGACTCAGACTGAGAACTGGACTGGAGACTGGAGGTGTTTAGTCTGACCTCCGTTCATCTGCCAGAACATGAAGAACATGGTTGTAGATGCCGAACCTTCAGATCAGACAAACAAGGTTCCACTTTGTGTTGAAAAGCATTATTTTGTTAAAAAATCTAAAATTTTACAACTTTCAAATCAAAACATGTATTTTTTGGGACCAAATGTTATTGACAAAGTTACAACTTTATGATGTAAAATAACAAATTTAGCATAATTGCAAATTTCTGTCCTAAAATCATTTTTTTTTTGTCATAAAACCTCAAAATTGTTTTTAAATCACAACTTTTTTTTTACATCAAGTGACATATTTATAAAAAAAAAAGTGACTTTTTCAATAAAGATTCCCAACTTTTTTTGTAAAATCATGATTCTGAATTACATGAACAGGTGAAACAGCTGCTGAACAGACACCTGGCAGATCAGATGTTTAAAGGGGAGGGGCTTGAGCACCACCTGGAATCCACCTGTGCTCCTGTCTGTCCACCTGCTGCAGTTGGGAGTAAATCTCAACCTTCATTCATTTTCTAGACAGGGTGTCCCAGGTGTTCCGGGAGTTCCAGGTGTTCAGGGAGTTCCAAGTGTTCAGGGAGTTCCAGGTGTTCCAAGTTTTCCGGGAGTTCCAGGTGTTCCAGGAGTTTCAAGTGTTCAGGGAGTTCCAGGTGTTCAGGGAGTTCCAGGTGTTTCAGGGTGTTCCAGGTGTTCAGGGGATTCCAGGTGTTTCAGGGAGTTCCAGGTGTTCAGGGAGTTCCAGGTGTTTAGGGAGTTCCAAGTATTCAGGGAGTTCCAGGTGTTCAGGGAAGTTCCAGGTGTTTCAGGGTGTTCCAGATGTTCAGGGAGTTCCAAGTGTTCCGGGAGTTCCAGGTGTTCCAGAAGTTCCAGGTGTTCTGGGAGTTCCAGGTGTTCCAGGAGTTTCAGGTGTTCAGGGAGTCCAGGTGTTCAGGGTGTTCCAGGTGTTTCAGGGAGTTCCAGGTGTTCAGGGCATTTCAGGGTGCTCCAGGTGTTCAGGGAGTTCCAGGTGTTTCAGGGTGTTCCAGGTGTTCCAGGTGTTCAGGGTGTTCCAGGTGTTTCAGGGTGTTTCAGGGAATTCCAGTTGTTTCAGGGAGTTCCAAGTATTCAGGTGTTCCAGGTGTTCAGGGAGTTCCAGGTGTTCCAGGAGTTCCAGGTGTTTAGGGAGTTCCAGGTTTTTCAGGGTGTTCCAGGTGTTCTGGGAGTTCCAGGTGTTTCTGGAGTTCCAGGTATTCCAGGAGTTCCAGCTGTTCCGGGAGTTCCAGGTGTTCCGGGAGATCCAGGTATTCCAGGAGTTCCAGGTGTTCCAGGAGTTCCAGGTGTTTCAGGGAGTTCCAGGTGTTCAGGGAGTTCCAGATGTTCCAGGTGTTCAGGGCTTGTTGCTATAAAAGAAATTCAAGATTTTATGACAAAAATTCTTGATTTTAGGACAGAAAGTTTCCCATTATACAATCCAGGAGATGTTGTAGACTGGGACTTCTGGGAATTCTGGTGTCAGGAATCCCACAGAGTTGTTTCAACGGCCGTCAGAGTCTCTGAGGCTGCAGATGAGTGTAAGTATGTGTGTAAAGGCTTCTTAAAAGAGCGGGAAAGAGGGAGGGGGGGGCAGTGAAATGTTAATGAGGGCAGGGGGATGTGAACCAACTGCTTCCAGTCTGATGAACCCATTCATCCTGATTCATCCTGATCCAGAGAGGAAGAACTTCAGGGGTCAAACTCTCCAATTTCAATATGAATGGCCTGCACTGCCACTGTGTGTGTGGGTGTGTGTGTGTGTGTGTGTGTGTGTGTGGCAGTAATTACAGCATGTGCTCATTCATCACAGATCCAGAAACCCAGAAGGAAGCAGCAGAATCGTTGGACCACCGTTACTGCAGAAGAACCACCAGAGGGACCAGCAGCTGCAGGAACTTCAACCATTTACAGAAAACAAGTTGATGAAGCACCGCGGATCACTGACATCATCACAAAAAACAAGAAATATGTGGGTAATACCAAGTACCTCACTTCTTCCACACCATAGAACTAGAACTAGTTCTATGGTGTGGTAAGTTCGAGAACTAGAACTTGGTGCCTATCATTAACAGTGGTTTTAATCACACAAAGCATCAAATCTACTCATGGGGAACACCAAGTAAACTGTCTTACCACCAAGCAGCTACAATTATACACGATAAAACCAGAGACTGTAAAAAAGAACTGGACAAACCCTCTGTGATACCATCCAGAGGTTTCTACACAAAGATCCTGGAGCCTTTTCTTCCTAGTACTGCACAGCACCATGTTGTAAACTGGGTGAAACACGTCCGCCTCATGTCAGTCACAATTTCTGTGGCTTAGCTTATGCTAACCTATATGCTAATTTATGTTACTCTACATTTATTCTGATCAAATCTGACCAAACATCCTTATTTCTGCTGAAACAAGTGATGCCAGAGCTGAAGCCAGGACTCAGCTTTGCTGGGACCCACCGTCACTGGGCCTGTTATTGATGGAGCTGTGGGTCAAACAAGTCTACTGTCCCTGGCCCATAAGCCAGGTGACCACAGGTCCCAGCAGACCTCCACTAGACCTCACTTCAGCTGGTGGTCCAGTTAGTAAACCTGGAAGGTCCTGAAATGGTCTGAGGTGAAGGTCTCTGGACCAGAATATCCAGCTGCTGCCAGAGGTAGAAACTATTGAGGTAGAGACATTCCAGGGCAGGTCTTCTGGTTAGTCCTGAATAGCATCCTTCAACCCAAGAACCCAAACCAACCCAGAACTGGTCCCCCCAGTCTCTTATCTACTGTTACAACTGTATTTACAGCTCTGAAGGCAACATAATGTTGAAAGAAAGTTCCTTACACATGATCCAACTCATGCATTCATTAGTGGTTAGGGTTGTAAGGAAAGGACCTGCAGCCTCTAGTGGTCAGTAGAGGAACTGCAGCCTCTAGTGGTCGGTAGAGGAACTGCAGTCTCTAGTGGTCGGTAGAGGAACTGCAGCCTCTAGTGGTCATTAGAGGAACTGCACCCTCTAGTGGTCAGTAGAGAAACTGCAGCCTCTAGTGGTCGGTAGAGGAACTGCAGCCTCTAGTGGTCAGTAGAGGAACTGCAGCCTCTAGTGGTCAGTAGAGAAACTGCAGCCTCTAGTGGTCGGTAGAGGAACTGCAGCCTCTAGTGGTCGGTAGAGGAACTGCAGCCTCTAGTGGTGGGTAGAGGAACTGCAGCCTCTAGTGGTCAGTAGAGGAACTTTAACCTCTTTTTTGTTTGTGCCTCCAGTTCATTTCTTTCAGATCTTCAGTTGACTCCCTCATTAAAGTCCACAGCTGAAAGGAATCACAGCAGGAAAAGCTTCTGTAGTGTGTTTGTGGGTAAATCAAACAGCTGAATCCAGGTCAGATTCTCTCTGAACGTCTTCGTTTCTCTGCAGAGCTGCTCTCACTAAAAGCGTTTCATCCTCTTCTCCATACTGAGACGATTCCCTCCATCACTTCAACCAAGATGGCTTCTCCTCCGTCTTCTCCGCTGGCGTTTAGAGGATAAATGAGTGTAGCACAGATACTGATGGTTACCATGGTGACATCACAGTCCAGACACCAACGTTCTTCCCGTAAACTCTTTAGTCATTCAGCCCATTTGTCAGCACGGATCTGAGCGTCAACTGTAGCATTGCAGCGTTCATTAAAAAACATTTGTGGTTCCTCCTCCAGCCTCCAACCACAGAGACCTGAGGACTGACATCAGCACAGCTGTCCTCAGATCAGCTGGAGGTCAGCAGGTGGTTCCTGCTAAAACCCTAAGTCCATCCAGACAGGTCTCCAGCTGTTACAGTTAGAATCAGGACACACCTTCTAAAACCATCTCTGTTCTGGAAACTTCTCTGTTCTGGAAACATCTCTGTTCTAGAACCATCTCTGTTCTGGAACCATCTCTGTTCTAGAACCATCTCTGTTCTGGAACCATCTCTGTTCTAAAACCATCTCTGTTCTGGAAACTTCTCTGTTCTGGAAACATCTCTGTTCTGGAACCATCTCTGCTCTAGAACCATCTCTGCTCTGGAACCATCTCTGTTCTGGAAACCATCTCTGTTCTAGAACCATCTCTGTTCTGGAACCATCTCTGTTCTAAAACCATCTCTGTTCTGGAACCATCTCTGTTCTAAAACCATCTCTGTTCTGGAAACATCTCTGTTCTGGAACCATCTCTGTTCTGCAACCATCTCTATTCTGGAACCATCTCTGTTCTGGAAACATCTCTGTTCTAGAACCATCTCTGTTGTGGAATTATCTCTGTTCTAAAACCATCTCTGTTCTTGAACCATCTCTGTTCTGGAAACATTTCTGTTCTGGAAACATCTCTGTTCTGGAAACATCTCTGTTCTAAAACCATCTCTGTTCTGGAATTATCTCTGTTCTAAAACCATCTCTGTTCTAGAACATCTCTGTTCTGGAAACATCTCTGTTCTGGAACCATCTCTGTTCTAAAACCATCTCTGTTCTAAAATCATCTCTGTTCTGGAACCATCTCTGTTCTGGACACATCTCTGTTCTAAAACCATCTCTGTTCTGGAACCATCTCTGTTCTGGACACATCTCTGTTCTAAAACCATCTCTGTTCTGGAACCATCTCTGTTCTGGACACATCTCTGTTCTAAAACCATCTCTGTTCTGGAACCATCTCTGTTCTGGAACCATCTCTGTTCTAAAACCATCTGTGTTCTGGAACCATCTCTGTTCTGGAAACATCTCTGTTCTAAAACCATCTCTGTTCTGGAACGATCTCTGTTCTAAAACCATCTCTGTTCTGGAAACATCTCTGTTCTGGAAACATCTCTGTTCTGGAACAATCTCTGTTCTGGAACCATCTCTGTTCTGGAAACATCTCTGTTCTAAAACCATCTCTGTTCTAAAACCATCTCTGTTCTAAAACCACCTCTGTTCTGGAAACATTTCTGTTCTGGAACCATCTCTGTTCTAAAACCATCTCTGTTCTTGAACCATCTCTGTTCTGGAACCATCTCTGTTCTAAAACTATCTCTGTTCTTGAACCATCTCTGTTCTAAAACTATCTCTGTTCTGGAACCATCTCTGTTCTGGAAACATCTCTGTTCTGGAAACATCTTTGTTCTGGAACCATCTCTGTTCTAAAACCATCTCTGTTCTGGAACCATCTCTGTTCTGGAATTATCTCTGTTCTAAAACCATCTCTGTTCTAGAACCATCTCTGATCTGGAATTATCGCTGTTCTAAAACCATCTCTGTTCTGGAACCATCTCTGTTCTGGAATTATCTCTGTTCTAAAACCATCTCTGTTCTAGAACCATCTCTGTTCTGGAACCATCTCTGTTCTAGAACCATCTCTGTTCTGGAACCATCTCTGTTCTAAAACCATCTCTGTTCTGAAACCATCTCTGTTCTGGAATTATCTCTGTTCTAAAACCATCTCTGTTCTGGAAACATCTCTGTTCTGGAAACATCTCTGTTCTGGAACCATCTTTGTTCTAAAACCATCTCTGTTCTTGAACCATCTCTGTTCTGGAAACATCTCTGTTCTAAAACCATCTCTGTTCTAGAACCATCTTTGTTCTAGAACCATCTCTGTTCTGGAAACATCTCTGTTCTGGAAACATCTCTGTTCTAAAACCATCTCTGTTGTAGAACATCTCAGTTTCTGGAAACCATCTCTGTTCTGGAACCATCTCTGTTCTGGAAACATCTCTGTTCTGGAAACATCTCTGTTCTGGAAACTTCTCTGTTCTAAAACCATCTCTGTTCTGGAACCATCTCTGTTCTTGAACCATCTCTGTTCTGGAACCATCTCTTTTCTGGAAACATCTCTATTCTGGAACCATCTCTGTTCTAGAACCATCTCTGTTCTGGAAACAGCTCTGTTCTAAAACCATCTCTGTTCTGGAACCATCTCTCTCAGTCCAGGTACATTGTTGTTTGTCCTTCTTCATCAGCGTCAGCAGAAACATCAGGCTAACAGGACGGCAAAGTCCACAGTCTGTGACAGTGACGTTGTTGGGCAGAGGTCCAACATCAGCACCGTGGAGGTCTGGAGGTGTTTTCGGAGGAACATCTGCTCATTATTCAGGGCTGCTGTTTCCACAAATAACAACTTTATTAGAAATTTGAGGATCCACTGAGGGAAAACACAAACGTATCAAGTCAAAGGGATAGATGGAGCAGAAAACTGAGAAGTTCCTCAAAGAAACCCAGGAAGGAACCAGAACAGAGATGGACAGAACTGGAGTGATCATAATTGAAGTTCTGAAGCTCTGGATGTTAGAAACTCTGGAACTGCTCTACAAAGGTGATGAGACTGTGTCAGCTCCACAGACTTAGATGTGTTCAGATGTCGAAATAGAAATGTCTTTTATGTCACGTACTTCTTTACGTACAAGGTTCATTCCTGGAGTTCTGAATATCCTGCTCTTTATTTAATGGTTTTATCTGATTATTTAACAAACAACATAAACATTAACAACAAAGTCAACCTTCCAGATCAACCAGAACCTTCAAGACCTTCCAGAACCTTCCAGACCATCCAGAACCTTCCAGACCAACAAGAACCTTCCAGACCACCCAGAACCTTTAAGACTAACAGAACCTTCTAGACCCACCAGAACCTTCCAGACCACCCAGAACCTTCCAGAACAGCAAAAACCTTCAAGACCAGCCAGAACCTTCAAGATCAGCCAGAACCTTCCAGACCAACCAGAACCTTCTAGACCCACCAGAACCTTCAAGACCAGCCAGAACCTTCTAGATCAGCCAGAACCTTCAAGATCAACCAAAAACTTTAAAACCAACCCAGAACCTTTTAGACCCATCAGAATCTTCAAAACCAACCCAGGACCTTCTAGACCAGCCAAAACCTTCCAAACCCACCAGAACCTTCCAGACCACCCAGAGCTTTCCAGACCAGTCATTCCCAAACTTCAGAATATCAAGGCCCAATTTGAAATGTGAAAAATCTCTGCGGCCCACCAAAACCTTTAATTTCAACTGTGATCAACATCCAGGACTAGAAGCTGTGTTCCGATAGTAATGGAAGGGGTAAACAAATGAGGTGACACTTGTTATATTACGTTAAGACGACAGTAGAATAACACGTAACTGGATTATTTTAATACTTCTTAATGTTTTTTGAGTTGTCATGAATATTTTACAGTAGTTAAAAACCTATTTTAAAAAGATTGAAAATTTAAAACGTATTTATGTCATTTTAATGATCTCTCACATGGCCCACCTGCAGTACCACAACGGCCCACCAGGGGGCTGCAGCTGACAGTTTGGAAATCACTGTTGTAGACCAACCAGAACCTTCAAAACCAACCAGAACCTTTGCAGACCAGCCAGAATCTTTATATACGTATACTTATAAATTTATATAACTTTATATGAAAGTTATTTGACAAAAAGTCTTAGTTTTATTTCAAAAAGTAGCAGTTTTCAAAATTTTGTATTTCTGGACAAAACGTTACAATATCAAGTTAAAAACTCACAATTTTGTTAGTTGAGAGTTTACAAACAAAATTAGCTTTTTAGATCAAAGTTGTGATTTTACAACAAAAGTTTCTGATTTTCCAGCAGAAAACTTCAATATTTTTCTCCAAAAGTTGCAATGTTGCATTAAAAATGACTTTAGAACATAAATGATGTGACGAGCATCTCAGTGACTGCACAGACACACTCAAACATGAAACATATGTTTTATTCTATTTTATTTTATTCTAAAGCATCGCTCCCTGAGCAGCTGCCCCCCTCCCCCACCTTCACTGGCCTGAAAAGTGGACAACTGCGTCCATCTTCGTGTCCTCTGGTCCACATGTAGACGTCTCTCAGACCCACCAGTTGTTGAGATAGACTCATTTCTGGTTGTGGGTGGGGCTGGGGGGTGAGGGAGGGGTTAAAGTGACCTGACGGTGGTACCTGACATCAGCGCCTCCTCGTCTCTGTTCAATCCTCCATCACGTCAGCAGTAGAGCCCCCGGCTCCCTCCAAAGCTCCCACCAGTCACACCCCCCAAATTTATGGACGCTGGTCCCCACGGCAACAAGTCCAACGGCTCAGCTATCTGAGCGGCAGAGGAACGGTCGGCCTTTCAGAGAGCGATGGTCCTTTCAGCTGAAAGCAGGGCAACCGTCGGTTACTCAAGAACCAGAACCAGAGTCCGTTAGACTGAACACAAATATCCCACAGTCATGACAGAGAAGCTCCCTGTCAGTCCAGCACCGCTGACCCCGTGGTCTGGACCGCATCCATCTAGATGTCTACTGGTCCAGTCCAGCACTGCTGACCTCCTGGCCTGGACTAGGAATGGAACGGTTACCGGTATTACGGTAAAGCGCGGTAAAATTTAACGCAATAACGATTACTGTTTCTGCTTGACTTCATCTCATTATCGCAGCCGATTACCGGGATATGATATCAGCCTCATTCAAGTCTGCCAGCGACCTGCGACTGTGTCTTGCGTGAATATGTAGCTTGTAACATCGGCATCGTAACGTAATCATGGCGGAAAGTGGTGATAGCACGCAGGACATTTACCAACCCACTAAAAGGATGATATCCGAGGTCTGGGCATATTTATATTTTTTAAGAATCCAGAGGGACAACTGGTGGAGGACAGTTATCCAGTCTGCAGAGCACTTGTTTACATTTTATTGTAATTTCTACAAGCAACTTGAAGGAGCTAAGGCTAATGATTCAAGCTACTGAGATGTTTGACCAAGAGTAACTTGGTCGACACACTTCGCTAACTCACATTTCATAAACGTTACTGTTGCGTGTTGATCGAAAAGAATCGGAACGATGTTCTTCTGATGCAGATAAAATATTTATTTATTCCATTAACTGATCCGACAACCATAACGCCGGCAGTTAGCGCCACAGCTGTCAAAAACCTTTTGCCCTTCCGGGTCAAACACCTAACCAATAACAAGCAGCTACCTTTATACCTGACCCTCAGGTAACAACACAGCGACACCCACAGACACACAGAGTGAACTACAATTCAGAACAACATATTTGGCTCCTTTACAACTGTTTCTTTATTTGCACATTTATACGTATTTAAGGTTCAGCCCAAAGTCCAAAGTTTATTTCATTTGAACTTGCTCTATAATTTTTGTTGCTGATAATTGTTTGCATATTTTGATCTACTATGGTTGTTTAAGTGTTTATTTAAATTTGTACCAGACAAATCAGCTTTGTTCCTGTTATTTATTTTGTTCATTTAAAATAAAACCTCTTTCTGTGCCAGTTGTTTCTTCGTTTGATGCGAAAGTTTCACTTTGATAAAATTTTGGCTTCTGATGTTTAGTTTGACAAGAAAATCACAAGATTAAATGTATGTCTTTTTTGGACATAAGTACAGCAATTAAGAATATCGCGATAATATCGTAAACCCTGATAATTTGGTCACTATAATTGAGATATCAAATTTTCCATATCGTTACATCCCTAGTCCACCACCAAACTCCAAACTGAGGAAGTATGGTGGACGGATGGAGGAACTTGTTAGCTAGCTCGGTTTATTTTATGAGTCAAACTGGAAACTGACCTGTTTGCTTCTTAAAGTGAAACACATTTACTGGTTTGAGTTTCTCTGAACAGGAGCTCCCAGACAGCTGACGGTTGGGTTCTGATGGTCCAACAGATCTGAGGTCAGATGTTTGAACAAGTGAAGACGGACAGGAGCAGCTACTAGTTCTGCTGCTGACCGGGATCTGGGCCAAATCTAACAACCATGACAGAGTAAATGACAGAAAAAGACCCCTCCCCACTGAGTTCACAGCAGCAGGAACCCCCCCCCCCCCCCACACACACACACACACACACACCTCCTTCCAGCCTTGATGAAGAAGGAGCTCCACAGAGACCCTCATCCCCTCCCACCACCCCCCCACCCCCCCATACAGACAGAGTGGAGGAGGAGGAGCGTCCAGGGTGGTGGCATTCAGCACAAAAGATGAAGACAATGACAGAGACGCCAGAGAAGGTGGGGGAGGAGGGGGGGGTGTTATAATGCTGCTTCCAGGCAGGCAGCCTGTGAATCAGAACAGGAACTGAAGGAACGCCGTCATGGCCGTCATGGCCCGCTACCACCGTACAAAATTCCAGAAATTTCCTAAATTAGAAACATTCCACAGGAATTTAAGAAAAAGTGGAAATATGAAGAGAAACAGGAAACTCAGAGGTCCCATATTCTGCTTTCAAAGGTTTCAAATGTCTTAAGCTGTTGCCTTTAAGCTGTTTTTAGGTCATCTACCTGTGCTTCAGGTCATCTAGCTGTTGATTCAACAGCTGCACAGTTGATTCAGCAGTAAATCAAAGTTTAAAGAGCAGTTACACCAGGAGATTGGTCCTCTAAATCAGCCTTTCTCAACCTTTTTTCAGTCACGACACCTTTCAAAAGTTATTAAAATCTCACGACACCCCAGAGTAAAATATAATCCAAAGCCACACTGCATCGCTTCGACTGTAAATGACTACGTCCCGTTTATTTAGTTTAAATAACCTAAACAGGATAACTGCACCAGAGTAGGCCTCAGCAGGAAAGCTTCTTTTCATCCGTGATGTGCTTGCTTCCACCCATCATCCTTGTATTGCCTCTTTTTAGCCTTATCGCTAGCAGCTAGCTTTGCTACCTATGGAGCAGATTCAGAGCTGGTGGATGAAGGCTTGATGAAGAAGTCGGCTCCTCTGTGATGTTACGTTCCTGTGGGGCTTTTCTTTTTAGAAAACCATCCATGATGCTGCTAAAAAGTTCTATTTGCTATCTGTGAAATAAAATTCCAGCGGTTAAATGATATTACGACGTAAGCTAACTGGGCAGTCACGTTGACCTTACGCTGACCCCGTACTGACGTTGTTAACATTGGGAAATGGGCATGTGAGACATATTTTTATTATTCATTTCATGTCCAATTATGTATCTTATTTATTTATTTATTCATTCATTAATTCATAGGCAAAAAGTATGTATTTATGTATGCATTCATATATTTATACAGTGGTACCTCTACTTACGAAATTAATTGGTTCTGGAAGTAGTTTCGTACCCTGAAAATTTTGTAAGTAGAGACACGTTTTCCATGTAAATCCATTCCTAATCCGTTCCAAGACCCCCAAAATTCAAACATTATTATTTCTATAAATTATAAATAATACATGAAATGACAGAAAAACCTGTAATAAATACATGTTAGAACTAGAAAAGCACTCAGAGAGTGCAGACCTCCACTAAACGCAACAATTATGGAAAATTTGAAAGTGATCCAGAATCCAGGATTTCTTCCGGATCACACCCAAATGAAATCAGTTCTTCCTTTTCACATTTCTGACAACTCCTGAAAATTTCATTAAAATCCATCCATAACTTTTTGAGTTATCTTGTACAGAGACAGACAGACAAACAGACAGATAAACGCCGACAAAAACATAACCTCCTTGGTGGAGGTAAAAATTGTTTGTTTACCTGGGTTGCTGGGTTACGCCCATACAGACAAGGGGCCCTCCTAGCCAATGGGATGCCAGGAAGATGCTAAGCGATAGCCAATGGCAGAGCAGCTCGGACGCACCACTTTCAAACCGAGATACAGATCAGACAGCTATGTTTACGTTCAGTAAACTCTGGGAGCTGCGAGTAGCAGCGCTACTGGTATTTTTAGCCTTTCGTATCCTGAAATTTCTTTCGTAACGAGAGGCAATATTTTCCAGTTGAGGCGTTTCATAACCTGAAAATTTCGTATGTAGAAACGTTCATAAGCAGAGGTACCACTGTATATGAAATGTCAGAATAGGTCATTTTTTTGACGACAATCCTGAAGCAACCAGACGACACCCCAGTGTGCCTCGACACCCCGGTTGAGAAAGGCTGCTCTAAACTCCAGTCACAGATCAGTCCAGCACAGGAACCCATCCATCTGTACCTGCTGATTACCAACTGAGGGTCACATGGGTCTGCTGGATCCTATCCCAGCTCTCTTTGGGTGAAAGGCAGGCGTTCACCTGGACAAGATGATGATCCATCATAGGGCCAGATGTTGAGAAACAACCACACACACTGACACTCACTCAGAAGAGCTGATTAAACTGTTACTGACGAACTGAGGGAGGAAGATCCAGGCAAGCACCTTCCCTAACCCTAACCCCCCTAACCCTAACCCTAAAACCCCTAACCCTAACCCTAACCCTAACCCGCTGGGAGGGAACAACTGGCCACTGAGGCAGGGTTGAAATATGAAACAGACCACTAGAGGCTGCAGTTCCTCTACTGACCACCAGGGTCTGGCTTCAACAATGAGTCGGTGCCCATTCTCTCAGGTTGCTGTATCTCCATGAAGACGTTATCTGCGGTCGGTGATGAGGACGCAGTCTAGACACCAAACTACTAGGTTTGTTGGTGACTGGAGTAAGAACTGTGTTTCTGAACATTTCCGGAAGCATCTCTGTGTTGCAGATGTGACAGCGGAAAGACTGATGGTGAGAAAACACACAGCAGTGTGTTGATGTGGAGCCTCAGGAGGAGGAGGAGGAGCTGGAGGTGTTGGAGGAGGAGGAGCTGTAATTCAGATGACAGATTTGTGGATGTTGGCTTCCTGCCACACATTTCTAGAGTGTTTTCATGTGGCGTCGTTGATCTGCAGGTTAGATCTGGGCATCTCCAGTAATCCCAGTTGCTCCAGACCCCTTCACTCCTTGGCTGTGCCTTGAAACTCTGTCCAGACGATAAAGAACAACCCTCAGTCTGGTGATTTATCTTTAAATAATTGCTCAACGCTGATCAGGACCAGAGCAGGACCAGTAGTCATTTCACTGATGGAGGGTAGCCTAGCAACACAAAGCACAACACCAGACCACAGAGACATTACTGACACCAGTCAAGATCGGTTTCAAGTCCGTGCGTCCATCCTCGTTTCAGATGTGGCTTCAGTAGCCCACTGGAAGAGGAACTGAGCTCCACGGGGACCTGTGGCCCTTCAGTCACAGAGCCAACCCAGCAGAGCTCAGTCCTGGACCTGGACTGGCTGAACCAGAAGACCCAGCTGCTCCAGCTGAGCTCGAGGCTCCAGACCAGACCAGGTTGGACCTCCGTTTCTTCTCCAGAGCCGTCTTAATTCTTGGTGTCATAGATCCAACCAGCTGTTGGAAATGTTTCTTAGAGGTTTTTCAGAGGTTCTGGTCCATGTCGACATGACAGCATCACCAGTTACATCCATGATCAGAACCTCCAGTTCCTCCACATCCCAGAGCTGTTCTACTGGACTGAGATCTGGAGACTGCGGAGACCACTGGAGGACAGAAACCAGTCTGAGGTGATCAAGGTGCATCATCCTGCTGGAAGGATCCATCAGAAGATGGTCCACTGTGGTCATGAAGGGATGGAGATGGTCAGCAACAATTCTCAAGTAGACTGTGGTGCTTCAACCACCAAGATCTATCTTCTCTTTCTGGAACATCCTCTGGAAACCCTGGAGATGGTTGTGGGGAAGATCCTAGTAGATCAGCAGTTTCTGGAACACTCAGGCCAACAACCAGTGCTCTTCAGTGCTTCAGTCCTCTTTCTGCTCCTTCCTGATGGTCTGAACCTCTGCAGGTCGTCTGGACCAGGTCTTCATGGATAAATGTGATCGGCTGATTAGATGTTTGTGTAAAACGAGCAGCTGGACAGGTGGAGCTGATAAATAGAGGCACCTAGAGGTTTTCATCCTCTAGGTGGCAGCATTGGGGGATTTTTTTTTACAGACATGACCACTTCTGATGAAGAAAGGAACGATCGATACAGATCATTGATCATTACATCATGACTACCTTCCAACAACTGTGGTGGACTACTGCGATGCTGCAGAGTGTAAATAACAAAGAAGCTCCACATCCGTCCCTTCATGGGGACAAGACGTGGGTAAAGTGGCCGAAAGATCTCTGCAGAGAAGATGGAAGGAACTGATTCAGTGTGAGAGGAGGAATGTGGACATGCTGAACTTCATGAGACCAGGATCAGATCAGCACTGACGGCTACACCCGTGGTGATCCGGTCTGCTTCTACTGGGATAACTGGAGGAAGATGCTCGATGACCAGAAAGACCTGGGTGACTGTGGGTGCTGCTTCCTTCCACGTCATGTTCTGTGGTCCTCCAGAGATGTTAGCATGACTTGTGCTAACTGAACTCAGTCGGTGTATTCCAGGTCTGCTCGTTCTGTTTTCTCATTTCCAGATCAACTGGGGTTGGCTATTCAGTAAGATGAGAAAGAGGCTTCAAAAGCTCACTTCAGAGAACCTGTGGGTGATGTCACGGGGCTTTGTCCAGTTCTTTTATCCAGTCTATGTTTGTCTGTGGAGACCCTCACATCTCATCAGTCAGGATGCATTTGGGTTCACATTTTAGTGCCAAAACACCCTGGTGCTCAGCGCTGGCCAGGACCCTGTTCATGCCAGGTCTGAATGGGGCCTTAATCCTGATTTACGCTTCTGTGGACCACAACAAATGTGGCTGGTTTGTTCTTCTTTGTGTTTCCTGACGCTCCTTCTTCTTCATCGTTTTCCAGTCAGGCAGAACGATAGTTTGCTGCGACGTCTGTAGAAATGACTGATGCTCAACATTTATCAGCTCCAACTGACTATGATCTGCTTCGTCTGCTGAAGTCGAAGTCAGCTGTCAGGAAGTCAACTGAAGTAAGCAGAGAAGGAGGCAGGGTTAGTGTTAGTTTTAGGGTTAGGGTTAGGGGGTTAGGGGTTAGGGTTACTCTAACCCTTACACTAACCCCCTAAGCCCCTAACACTAACACTAACCATGCCGTGACCGGGGGTGGAATTACAGAGACACAAACACCAACAACCATGTCAGACCTGTGCATTTCTGTTACGTAGGAGGTTCTCAAGGAGGACCGACTGCAGGAAGACCAATCTCATGAGGACAACCTCTAACAATGGACATCTAGCAAGAGGAGCAGGCAACGGGAGACGTTATCTTTGTCCCTCAAAGGACCAGGCAGAAGCTCTCACATCTGCACCTGAGCCTGCTGTCATCGAACAATTTCTGTATCCTGTCGAGTAGGGGTGGGTAAAAATATCGAAAAATCGATGCATCGTAATTATCCGCCCCCTAATTCAATATCGATTAACTTCTGAATCGATTCACTTCCTGGCCAGTGGGGGCGCTGTGCGCAACATTTTCGTGGAATTCGCGTTTTAAGGACGGAGGCTGCACGCAACCAAACAACAACAAATATGGCGACGAAGGCAAGCAAATCTTTAAGATCCGACGTTTGGACTCATTTTGGATTCTCGTGTAAATCCGGAACACAAGAAACAGACAAAAGTAGGGTGGTGTGTATCCCGAAACTGTACACAGAGGTGAAGACAGATGTTCTGGCGTCGTTGAAGTCGGCAGAGAGAGTGGCTCTTACGGGTTGGAGTTCTAGAGCGACTGACCCGTATGTAACTATCACTTCTCATTTCATTTCTAATGAATGGGAATTAGTGTCACATGTTCCAATTTCCAAGATGTACAACAGTTTACATATGCACTTTACTTTTGATACTTTTGTTCTATATATGCACAAGTGAGCGATTATGGTGCTGCTACTGTTTTATTTTCAGATGTTGTGAGGTATATCACTATGTCCAAGAGGAAAGACATTTTATTTAAGTTTACATGCACTTTACTTTTTCATTTTGATACAGAACTGTCATATTTTTGACTTTTGTACTACATATGCACAAGGGAGCTATTATGGTGCTGCTACTGTTTTATTTTCAAATGTTTTATTTCCTAAAGATGTGAAGTAACATACCACATGTGTTATGGGCATGAAAATAAATATTTAAAAATTGCCGACAGGTACTCTTAATTATTTGTGTATTTCTACTTCTTATTCTTATTGAATCGATATTGAAGAATTTAAATCAATATAGAATCGAAATCTAATTGAATCAAAGCGTGAGGTTCTTAACAATACCCAGCCCTACTGTCGAGGTTCAAACAACCACTGACCACGGTTCTTATTTATAACTCACGTTCATGAGACGTTGGACCAGCCAGCCATACTTCACTTCATGACAACTCTGGGGAAACGGGTCTGGCACCGCTCCCCTTCACAGCCATCTCCACTGGTACAGGACGCACCGACCCAATCACAACAGAGCAGATGCTCTGATTCTCGCAGGAGCGTCCAGGACCAGAGACAAGACACGAGGACACGGCGAGGAACCGAACTCTAGATGCGTCCTCTGAATCAGGTTACGACCTGAGCTTTTAGGGTCAGAACATTCAGGTCGGACTGAGCTCAAACTGGACCCAACTTCTCTGAGCTGAAGCTGATCCGACATAACTGTCTATCCGGACGAGCATGAACTGAGCACGCTCAACAATCCCACTATGTTCTTATTTATTTAAGAAAAAAAGGAAGCCAAAAAGAAGGAAACTGGGCAATCCTAGGTCCTGTGGCTGAAAACAACCCCACATCATGACCCCTCCACCACCGTGCTTCAGTGGTCTGAGGTGTTCCTGCCGGTCTCCTCCAACCATGGTTCTGGTCTCTGGTCTCATTGTTCCAGAAGTCTGCTGGTTTTCTCAGATGCAGTTTTCTGAACCTCAGTCCTGCTTCCGTAGGTCCAATGTCTGCCGGGACGTCCCCTTCTAGGAAGACTGACGAGCTGTCCTACATGTCTTCCACTCGTCAACAATCTTTCTCTCCGTGGAAGGGTGAACTCCAGATAGTTTGGATTTTGGTTTTAGGATCCTTTACAGATTGATGTGCAGAACAGTTGCTTCTCTCAGACCATTGCTGATGTCGTTTCCCCTTGGCAGTGTGTTACCGTAGACCCGAGCGCTCCATACCAGCAAACATCTGCTTTTATAGACGACTGCACACCTGATCAGCTGATGGAGGGCTGAGGGTCCGTAGAAGAGTAAACCCGTCTCATGACGATGATTCGATGTTTGCTGATCTCACAACATCTGCAACAGTTCGATTCGGATTTGATTGGATTCAGGAGCTAACGATCAATACGAGACGATATCATACATCAATTAAACACAATCGCTTCCGTCACAGTAAGAAACTAAAATATCATTTCACATTTAAATTAGACAGTAAAATTATAAAGAAGCTGTTCCTTGAATAAAAAGAGACAAGAAAGAGCTTCCTGATATCATGTATTGATCTCTGATCAATGTTTTATGTGCATCAGTTTCTCTTTTCGTTGACATGTTGTGGTTAGTTTGTAGAGGTTTTTCTCAAGTCCTTCAGTACTGAAAATCCTCTTGAGTTCTTGCTCATGGCGATATACTGTTATTGTTGTGGGTAACGACCAAATGCATTATGGGAGATGTAGTTTATTGTCAATATGCGCTTTAAAGCTGTGTAAGCTTATTTTAAGTCTTAAAATATCGGTTTAAAATTTAAGCCAATAATGCACAAGCGCTCGAGGGCCACATAAAATGACGTGGCGGGCCACATTTGGCCCGCGGGCCTTGTGTTTGACACATGTGATGTAGATGATGATGATCAGCAGCAGCTCCTCTCACATCCTGCAGAGGCAGTGAGGAGGTACTTAGGATTGGACACAGATTTCCTTTTTGGCCTCATTTTTCTGAAGAAAGTAACACTGAAGGAATTGATCACCTGAGCTGTGATCAGCTGATCACCTGAGTTTAACCTGATCCTCCTCCATCAGCTGCAGCTGACCTGGACCTGGACAAACCACCTGGACCTGATCCTCCATCAGCTGCAACTGACCTGGACCTGGACAAACCACCTGGACCTGATCCTCCTCCATCAGCTGCAGCTGACCTGGACCTGGACAAACCACCTGGATCTGATCCTCCATCAGCTGCAGGTGACCTGGACCTGGACAAACCGCCTGGACCTGATCCTCCTCCATCAGCTGACCTGGACCTGGACAAACCACCTGGACCTGATCCTCCTCCATCAGCTGCAGGTGACCTGGACCTGGACAACCACCTGACCTGATCCTCCTCCATCGCTGACCTGGACTGGAAAACCACCTGGACCTGATCCTCCTCCATCAGCTGCAGCTGACCTGGACCTGGACAAACCACCTGGACCTGATCCTCCTCCATCAGCTGCAGGTGACCTGGACCTGGACAAACCACCTGGACCTGATCCTCCATCAGCTGCAGGTGACCTGGACCTGGACAAACCACCTGGACCTGTTCCTCCTCTATCAGCTGACCTGGACCTGGACAAACCGCCAGGACCTGATCCTCCTCCATCAGCTGCAGCTGACCTGGACCTGGACAAACCACCTGGACCTGATCCTCCTCCATCAGCTGCAGCTGACCTGGACCTGGACAAACCGCCTGGACCTGATCCTCCTCCATCAGCTGCAGGTGACCTGGACCTGGACAAACCACCTGGACCTGATCCTCCTCCATCAGCTGCAGGTGACCTGGACCTGGACAAACCACCTGGACCTGATCCTCCTCCATCAGCTGCAGCTGACCTGGACCTGGACAAACCACCTGGACCTGATCCTCCTCCATCAGCTGCAGCTGACCTGGACCTGGACCTGGACAAACCGCCTGGACCTGATCCTCCTCCATCAGCTGCAGGTGACCTGGACCTGGACAAACCACCTGGACCTGATCCTCCTCCATCAGCTGACCTGGACCTGGACAAACCGCCTGGACCTGATCCTCCTCCATCAGCTGCAGGTGACCTGGACCTGGACAAACCACCTGGACCTGATCCTCCATCAGCTGCAGGTGACCTGGACCTGGACAAACCACCTGGACCTGTTCCTCCTCCATCAGCTGACCTGGACCTGGACAAACCGCCAGGACCTGATCCTCCTCCATCAGCTGCAGCTGACCTGGACCTGGACAAACCACCTGGACCTGATCCCTCCATCAGCTGCAGCTGACCTGGACCTGGACAAACCACCTGGACCTGATCCTCCTCCATCAGCAGCAGCTCTGACACACGTCCTCCATTTCCACACGCCCCCCACCCCCACCCCCCACCCCCCACCGTGCACATTCACGCGGGTTTTCGCTGTAAACCTGTAGAACATCTGCAGCAGCAGCTCCATCATCTCCGTCACCATAGCAACAAACACTCAGGAGCCCCCCCACCCACTCAGGACCGGTCCACCGGTCAGTCCACCGTCCCCGTGGACCCGCGTCCTGCGTGGAGCTCCGTGTAGTGAAGGTGATGAAGATGAAGATCAGCAGCGGGGGCCTGCTGGGGGGGGGTCAGCTTTCTCACACACGCACACGCACGTTCCCCACAGACAACATGCGACACGCGTGTTGACCAGACGGGCGCGGATGCGCGTCCAGGACTGAGGACAAACCCGGTTCTGATCCGGTTCAGTTCAGGAACGAGACAGCAGAGGAATCCACGCAGCGGTGTGTGTGTGTGTGGGGGGGGGGGGGGGGGGGGGGGGGGGGGTCCAGCGGAATCCGCAGCCGCCAGCACGCACCTCACGCACTCACCTGCGGCGAGCACAGCTGCAGAACCGAACCAGAACCGGCTCCGGTCTCTGCCGCGGAAACAAACCGCCGACTTCACGGCTGCCCACGCACGCACGCACGCACGCACGCACACACACCTCTGCGGCTCCGTCCGAGAGACTCACCCGGACCTGCTGCTGAACACCACGGTGACGGCGTCCGCGGGCACCGGAACCACCGGATCCGTCCGCAGAACCCACAGATCCACGTCACGCTGCAGTCTGCGCGCGTTCCCCGCTCCGCTCCGCGACCGTCGACGCTGCTGAACCCGCGCTGGTGGAAGAAAGGGCCGGGTCGTCCGCAGAGATGCGCGCGGGGACAGCGCAACCTGCCGGAAACGTGTGTGAGCGCGTGTATGTGTGTGTGTCGGCTTGTCTAACGGACCTGTGAGGACGGAACCTCCACACGAAACCAATGATGTGAGGATACGTGGAGTTATGAGCTCATTCTCCTCTGACGTCACAAACATGAACCTGGAAAGGGCTTCTTTGGTCCCAGTCACTCAGAACCAGAACCTCAGTCAGAACCAGATCACTTTATTGCCAAGTAACTTTACTCTAATAGACAGACAGACAGACAGACAGACAGACAGACAGATAGATAGATAGATAGATAGATAGATAGATAGATAGATAGATAGATAGATAGATAGATAGATAGATAGATAGATAGATAGATAGATAGATAGATAGATAGATAGAAAGATAGATCCACCTGTCTATATATATAGATGTCACCATACCATTGACCTCCACCTGTCTATATAGACGTCATCCCAGCGTTGACCTCCACCTGTCTATATAGACGTCATCCCAGCGTTGACCTCCACCTGTCTATATAGACGTCATCCCAGCGTTGACCTCCACCTGTCTATATAGACGTCATCCCAGCGTTGACCTCCACCTGTCTATATAGACGTAATCTGTCTTGTCTCCATTGTTTTCAGTTTTGTTTCCTTCCCTCTTGTTATCCTGATTGTCTGCACCTGCCTCTCGTTGGGTTCCTTGTGTATTTAAGTCTTGTCATCTCCCCTGTATATGCTGGTCCGTTGTCTCGTGTCCTGTTAGTACTTTGTTGGTTTTTGGTCACTAGTTTTTCCTCCATGTTTTCCTGCCGGGATACCTGGATTACTTTTGTGGGGTTTTTTCTTCAGTTTTCTTTCGTGATGGTGAGATGAAGCCTCGTGAAGCATCGCAACACATCAACCAATTGGTTCAAGAAAAGGTTCATTTCTTGATGCTTCATATGCACATGACACCACCTACTGGTCAGGTTTATAATCACAGCCAGCTGAATCTTAAGATATCATGGATTGAATTTATGTATCAGTTATGGCTCTTGTGAATGACTGTGAATAACAAAATGTGTATGACCAAATAATTGGTCTATATAATTGATCAAGCGCATAATAAAATATTGTTTGAATGTAATCTCTGTTTAATGTTTCCCAAAGTAGTATCATAAGAACGGGGAAGACACGCGCCAAAGGGTCGACGAGCCGAGAGTCGAACTCACGGCCAGCCACACAAGGACTAAAGCCTCTGTACATGGGCCGCCTGCCCTAACCACCGCGCTACCGGGGCGGCTTAGCTTTATGGTCATTTTAAGAAAATCACCTGAGCTTATTCAGGCAGAGAACAGTGAAAGTGTTTGTGGAACTACGGAGGGGGAGCACTGAATATGCTTGTGCAACTTAGACAATGATGACCATTAAAGGGGTGATTTTATGTATATTTATTCAGAAATAGCAATTTTTCCACAGTTTTTGGTTTTAATCGATTCCTTTTTTTAGACACAATCTCTCCTGCCTTGGAGAACACCCTTTCACATGGCACAGAGGATGCTGGGGTGCATAAAAATGGTTTGTGCCATCATGTACAAACTATATACTGAACTACCACAAACTAAACGCTATCCAAATTCTAGTATCCAAGCTATCCAAACTCTATCCACACTCTGAACTGACCGCAACTCGCCTACAAAAACCCACATTTTGAATGGAGCCTGTGGCGTTTATAAAGCTGTCAAACCCCGCACCAAGATCTGAACCATTTCCTGAAGCAGTCACGTGGTACAGCCGGACAGCGAAGCTTCGGACATCCTAGCTTTCAGCTCCTCCCCTAAATGAAGCAAGCCTCAATACGCGCTTCCCGGAAACGCCCCCTCCATTTCTCAATACACGCTTTCGGAGCCTCGGCACTCTCGTAACATCACTAGTTTTCTTGGACTTTTGGTTTTTGTTTTGTTGAATAAATACTTTATTTTTTGCACTCCTGTGCCTGGGCCTCCATTCTGCCTCACAACCTGACATTGACTGATTCTGGGGGATGTGCTGTAAGTCAGTTTTCATTCAACGTGATTTCTGCATTGTAGTTATTTCAGTTTGTCAGATAATTTGGTAAATTTATCAACACAAACCCTGAAGGAAAATCAGTTAACTCCTTAAAAAGAATCTGTAATATGTGCTATTCTTGCTTGTTACAAGTGATGTCGTCCATCTTTGAGAATGTCAAAGATGTTTTTTGGCATCATCAGCATATCCTGTCATAGATGCGTTAAAGATGCTCATGAAGTTTCTGTAAATTGTGATAATTTATTCTTTCTTAAAGAACTGAGTTGTTCTTGACTTCTCACAGATTTCTACCAACACCCGGATGAAGTCAGCTGTTCTTCGTCGTCCACTCTTTGTGGATGTTGATGGTGATCTTGGGGGGCCCCCTGGTGGCTGCAGGGGTCCATACATCTGTTAAGTCTGAATGAAGACGAGCAGCTCTGATTGGAAAATGGTTGAAGTCAACTAACCAGTGACCCAAAGTTCAGGACTGAGCGAGTTTGACAAGCCCTCTCTCTCACCAGCAGAGGACAGCGTTGTTCACATAAACAGAAAACATCCGTGGTCTCCATGGTGACCACCTCTCAGAAGTCAAATGAAACAGCAGTCCTCTCTTTGCTTAGAAAATATTTATTTCCTGTCATGTACACTGTACAAAGGCACTAAAGCATGTGAGATTGGTTGAGACCTTTCTTCAAAATCACATTTTATAGAACATTTACTCACTTGTTTGAAGTTCCTACATGATTTCTTCCAAAAATACAGAAAAAAAAACTGTGATTCTCTTCATAAAACAACCTTTAATGGGAACATATTCCAAACATTTGCTACTCTTCCTAACCTTCTAACTTCCTCTGATGCATCTACAGATGTTCATTACTGGACAACCTCACTACAATACATTCATCTTCGTTTTAGCTGGTGATTGGTCAAAACAACGGCATTAATCTACAAATCAATCATCACAAAGTCTAGTTTATCAGATGAGATGTCTATTTCTGAAAGGAAAAAGCGCAGCAGCTTCAGAGCAACAGTGAAACTACAACCAACATGATGGAGCTCCTTCACAGGCGTCAGTTCTTCATCCATGAACCGAAGCAGAGGAATCATCGATCAGAAACACTTATGGAGGCAGGTGCTTGAGCTGACCTCATGACTGTGGTTTATAATATAGTATCAGCAGGGTGTTTTTGGGGGGCACCAGGGTGGTTTAAGGGGGCAGTAGGTTGGTTTAAGGGGGCAGCAGGTGGTTTGGGGGCAGCAGGGTGGTTTAAGGGGGCAGTAGGTGGTTTAAGGGGAGCAGGTGGTTTGTTTAAGGGGGCAGTAGGTTGGTTTAAGGGGGCAGGGTTTGGGAGCAGCAGGGTGGTTTTGGGGGGCAGTAGGTTGGTTTTAAGGGAGCAGCAGGTGGTTTGGGAGCAGCAGGGTGGTTTGGGAGCGCAGGGTGGTTTTGGGGGGGCAGTAGGTTGGTTTAAGGGGAGCAGCAGGGTGGTTTTGGGGGGGGCAGTAGGTTTTGGTTTAAGGGAGCAGCAGGGTG
This sequence comes from Hirundichthys speculiger, assembly GCA_018398805.1. Lineage (NCBI taxonomy): Eukaryota > Metazoa > Chordata > Actinopteri > Beloniformes > Exocoetidae > Hirundichthys > Hirundichthys speculiger. The sequence goes on from JAGFBZ010000539.1 coordinate 266,843, forward strand.
GTTTGGGAGCAGCAGGGTGGTTTAAGGGGGCAGTAGGTTTTAGGTTGGTTTAGTAGGGGGCAGTAGGTTGGTTTTAAGGGGGCAGCAGGGTGGTTTAAGGGGGCAGTAGGTTGGTGGTTTAAGGGGGCAGTAGGGTTGGTTTTAAGGGGGCAGCAGGGTGGTTTAAGGGGGCAGTAGGTTGGTTTTAAGGGAGCAGCAGGGTGGTTTGGGGAGCAGCAGGGTGGTTTGGGGCAAGGGTGGGGGGGCAGTAGGTTGGTTTAAGGGGGCAGTAGGTTGGTTTAAAGAAAGGGGGCAGGGTGGTTTAAGGGGCAGCAGGGTGGTTTAAGGGGCAGTAGGTTGGTTTTAAGGGGGGCAGTAGGTTGGTTTAAGGGGGCAGCAGGGTGGTTTAAGGGGGCAGTAGGTTGGTTTAAGGGGGCAGTTTCAGGGGTGGTTTTTTAAGGGGGCAGCAGGGTGGTTTGGGGGCAGCAGGGTGGTTTTAAGGGGGCAGCAGGTGTGGTTTTAAGGGGCAGCAGGTTGGTTTAAGGGGGCAGTAGGTTGGTTTTTAAGGGGGCAGCAGGGTGGTTTGGGGGCAGCAGGTGGTTTAAGGGGGCAGTAGTAGGTTGGTTTAAGGGGGCAGCAGGGTGGTTTTAAGGGGGCAGCAGGGTGGTTTAAGGGGGCAGTAGGTTGGTTTAAGGGGCAGCAGGGGTTTTAAGGGGGCAGTAGGTTGGTTTAGGGGGGCAGCAGGTGGTTTGGGGGCAGCAGGGTGGTTTAAGGGGGCAGTAGGTTGGTTTAAGGGTGCAGCAGGGTGGTTTGGGAGCAGCAGGGTGGTTTTGGGGGGGCAGTAGGTTGGTTTAAGGGGGCAGCAGGGTGGTTTAAGGGGGCAGTAGGTTGGTTTAAGGGGGCAGCAGGGTGGTTTTGGGGGGGCAGTAGGTTGGTTTAAGGGAGCAGCAGGGTGGTTTTGGGGGGGGCAGTAGGTTGGTTTAAGGGAGCAGCAGGGTGGTTTGGGAACAGCAGGGTGGTTTAAGGGGGCAGTAGGTTGGTTTAAGGGGGCAGCAGGGTGGTTTGGGAGCAGCAGAGTGGTTTTGGGGACGGCACCCTTGTCTCTCAGCAGGACAGTTGCTGGTCTGAACCCCAGCAGGTCTTTCTGTGTTTCTAGAGTTTCCATGTTCTCCTCATGCTCGTCTGGGTTTCCTCCAGCTTCCTCCCACAGACGTGCATGTCAGGTTAATTGGTGATGACCTGTAGACTCATCTACATGTGGCCCTGTGATGGACTGATCACCTGTCCAGGTGTCTCTCCGCCTCAGAGAGCTGGACCAGACTCCAGCAGACCCTGAACAGGACTAAACGGGTGTGGATGATGGATGGAACTGTACTGCTAAGTATTGAATTTTGACATAAAATTACAACTTTGTGTTGAAAAATTTAGTATAATTACAACTTTATCTCATAAAATCAAAAACCTTTGTAATAAAATCACAAATTTCAAAAAATTATGCCTTTCTGACATCAAATCATGATTTTGTGTCACAAAAATCGTGCCACTTTTTTTTTTTTTATAAAAAGCCCTAACCTTTTGAGGTCAGACTGCTACTTTGATGGTGAACCTGTCCAGTTGGAGGGGGAGGAGCTTGAGCACCACCTGGAGTCTACCTGTGCAGGTGTCTGGATGACATCAGCAGGTGTTGGTTGGAAACCTAGTCATGTTTGACATCTTCACCTCAGATGAAAACCATTCTGTGACAGTCAACCACGACACTAATAAGTCTTTGGTGAGTCTGTGCCAAGGACCAGGGACTTTGGACCTTAGACCAGGGACTTTGGACACTCTGAAAGTCCTCCAGATTCCTGGAACATGATAATGTTGTAGAAGAAAAAATATACAAATCCCTTCCAGTCTTTCTTTGAGGATTATTGTCTTTAAACATTAATAATTATTTCACACATTTGTTGACGAAGTGGAGATCGTTTGCCCATCTTTGCTCCTCAAACACTCAGATTTAATGGGTACATTTGTACTAAATCGTCATTCAATCACTTGTTTACATCACCTGTTTCAAATAGCATCAGTGTTTCTTTCTTTCACCATCTTACTAGCATTAATTGCTCTGTGCCAACATTTTTTGAATTGTGTTTCAGGTCCACATACAAAAATGGAATTAAATGAAGTTTTCAAAAAAAAAAACATGAAATGTCCTGGCTTCATACTGTCGGTAAAGAAATAAAAGTCAAAGAGGAACAGAAAAATTACTAGTTTCCAGTGAAATTCAGTTTAAATTCATCCAGTAAACATTTTCCTAGAGATAATAATCTCCACTGGGGCTCACACCCTGTGTTTCCTTGATTCAAGCCTGGAGGACCACCATGACCTGGATGAGTCTGCACCACCCTGGTTATGAAATCTGGAATAATGTGTGAATGAAACCCAGATGTCTGGTCAATTGTTCCTCAACCTCAACATAAACATTCACATCAGGTTAGTGATTATGGACTCTGGTTGGTTAGATAACACCTGGATCTCAGAAGCCTCACTCAGAGGTCAGACTGTGGTACCAACATGGAACAGCTTTGTCACTGTCATCATTTCGAGAAGAAAGACTTGCTGTGTTGTTGATCGCTATGTGCATCCACGTGACCAACAAGGTCAACATGAAGGTTGTCTTTCTGCAGCTCTGCTGTCTAGAAGTTGCTAATGTGCATGAGCTGTGCACGTACAGCATTATTTAAAACTGAAATGTTTCTTCACATTACCGTAACATCACATCTATGCCTGAGCGAGCATTTGATGTTAGCAGAAATGCTAAAGTCAAATATTAAAATGGTCACGTTCAATACTTAAACATGAATGTAATGTTTCTGTACGTTATAACGTTACATTCATGTCACCCTAGAATTAAACACACGACAAAAAACACGATTTAAAATGCAATAAATATACACTAAATTCAGAGTTGTTGAAATGATCTGTCTGTGGTGAAAGATGTTTTTACTGGACCAGAAATCTGGTTTCCAGTTCAGATCTGGTGGATCTGATCAACCTTCAAGGAACAAATGAAGTCATTTAAACATCAAATTACTAAATTTAATCTTTCCCATCTAATTAAGGTATAAAAGACACATTCATGGTCAGTCTTAGAGTTTACATGGACTCAATAACTAAATTAGATTTAAAACAAGATGAAAAAAAATCTCATATTTCCACTGTTTAACATGCTAACATCAAATAGTAAAACACCAGCATTTTTAGCGAGCTAGCATTTTAGCATTTCATGTCAATGCTAGTGTTGCATGTTAGAATGTATTTTATCCTGGAAAACACATAAATGTGATGTTACTGTGCATTAACAGTAAGTCATATTGTTCCAACGCTTGCACTTTAGCTAGCATTTAATGGTAGCTAAGATACTAGTGATGATAAAATGCTATTTGAATCATAATGTTACATTAAATTTACAGCCATTAATCCAAGCTAAAGTATTGTTTACAAATGTTGAAATTCTGGCATCAAATTCTCGTTAAATGTCGTTACATTACATTTAATGTTAATCGTTAAATGCTAGCTATCACACAAATGTAATGGTACATTAACAATAAATTTACATTTGAGCAAGCCATTAACGCTAGCTAAAATCTACTGTCAAATGTTAAGATGCTAGCTGAAATGTCTTTGTAATTTTACTGAACAAATAAAGTATAATTAGTTATGTTATAGTTAGTAAACAGAATTAATGATTAATGAAACATTGCTCAAATGCTGGCATCAAATGCTCGTGTAACTGTCATGTTACTGTAATGTTCAAATACAAATACATTAGTTACATTAGAGCTGATAAATGCTAGTGTTAAATACTAGCTGAAATGTGACTGTAATGCTACTATATGTGGCACTAATATTACAGCCACGACTCAGCTAGCATCTAATACTAGCTACAACGCTAGTATCAGTTGTTCAAGTGCTAGCGTTAAACGTTCCGGTCAATTACAGAAACACGGAACAATAACAGAACAAATGGAACAAATGTTGATCGTGAATGTCAGTGACGGTAACAGCAGCTCAACACAGCCGCTAACCTCACCTTCTGTCCAACATCTGCGCTCCTCCAGCTGCTTAAAAATGGATACGCTGGAAAACGGGGTCATTTCCAGCGAGTATTAATGGTAAGCTAGCATGTTAACATTTGACGCTGGCAGTTTAACTCCCATTAATGTTTGAGTAAAACGCAAGCATCAAATGTTAAAACTGAATGACTGATGCAGGTGAACATTAGTGTCAAATCTTGTATTTCTAGCATTAATAACAGCTGTAACATTACTGCATTTTACAGTAACATGGAACAATTACAGTAACGAAAGCAACACACTGAAACCAGGACAGGGGATTAATCCAGGGACCTTCTAGCAGCAGGAGAACCGAGTCCTCCCACCACCCCACAGCCACCGACACTCTTCACACAGACTGATGTTTATTGTTTGTGCTCTAAAAAGGTAATTTTATTTCTACCTCATCTGGAAAAGCCAGACCAATGAAGCATTCTGATTTCTGGTTGCTTTTATAGTGAAGTTAATTTCTATTTGATTGTTCTTTATTCCTCAAGAAGTTGGTCTGATGGAGACAAAAATGTATCAACATCAAATAACTAAGAGGAAACAGGGAAAAAGTAGTTGTGATCTTTGCAGTTTTTTTTTTTGTTTTTTTTTTTTAAGTAATGTTAAGCTAGAAACTAAAAATAAAAATTGAAGTTATCTCATGGTTATGTGGGTGGTTGTAATATGATGACGGGCCAATGATGAAGCTGTAACATATGTTAAATATAACCAAAGTGATTTAAAATGACCACACCTCATTTTCTTGAGTACCAGCTGGTCTCCTGGTGTTTGCGCCACGTTGCCTTTTCCACCTGTCACTGATCTATGAAATCTTTTCTATCTACAAAATCTAATCTGTGAACCAACAAATGGAGGCTGCAAGAGCAATTAACAAATACAAGTGATTGCAAGAAGGAATTTTCTATGTCTGACATAGATTTGGATTTTAAACATTAAAACATAAAGTGTTGTACCAAATATATCCTGACAAACATCAGTGTGCATCAGAAACTTTCTGTTGTCCGTTCTCCATCCTCACTCCATCCTGTCACTGCCATCACCGTTGAGCTGCACCACACAGTCCTTACTCAAAGGTTCCTTGGAGTGGGCGGTGTCAAAGTGCTGAGTGCTCACCCTGTACCGCCCCCGGGCGTCCAGCCCCAGGGCGGGCACAAACCGGCGGTCAAACTGAATTTCCTGCCGCAGATAGGACGTCCTCTTCTGGCAGCAGTCACCAGTTCCCTCCTGCAAGGCGGTGAGGAAGACCACTAGCTCGAAGTGGTTGGAGGAGCCTTCACACAGGGTGGGGTAGAGCGGGCTCCGGCGGTCCAGGGGATGGTAAAAGGTGAGGGGGAAAATAAAGAAGGGGCACGGCTGCTGGCCCAGGTGATCCAAGTGGAGGTCCAGCGAGGTCTGGTGCAGGGCGTGGCCTTCATGTTCCTCATACAGGACAGCACTCACCTTCACGTCCACCAGAGGGCGCTGGAGCAGGTTGGTGACCCGGATCATGAGGCACGTCTGGCCCTGGTGTTGGCCCACCACCGCCTGGGGGCTGAACTGGATGGCTCCCGCTCGCTTCTGAGGACGGGCGATTTTTGCCACAAATGCACCTGGAAGGTGAGACAGATACTTTAATACAATGTGATGGTGTAATATTTGACCATGTTGTTTCAAAGTTGTTGTCTCTCTCTGCTTCCCAGAGTAAGAACCAAAACATGTCTTTATGTTACCAGATGAAAGGTCCCCAAATACTGATGTAACATTTACATGTACTCCACACAGAGTGGTTGCTTAGAACATTAATGAAAGTATTTCAGAAACAAAGAACCCGTAGATCTATAGTGCTAATGAAAGAACCACTGTGCTGACCACAGACTGGAGGAGAACTGGACACACCCTCAGTGATGTCACCCAGAGGTTTCAACAGAGTGGTTTTAAAGCCCCCTTGTTCTGCATGGCACCATGTTGTAGAAGGGCAGAATGAGCAGGACTGGAACACGCCCATCTTCTGTCAATCGCACTTATCTATTTTAGCTTGAATGCCTTATATTATGCTAACATATGATGCTAATTAATACTACTGTCATATTCATTCCGATCAGTTCTGTCCAATCATCCTCATGTGAAGTTTCACTACTGAAATGACATCTGAAACAACAGCAAGGTGCTATGTAGTACGTTGTTGTAGTCAGGGAACCTCTCATGATGTTTTCCCAACACAAAGCAGCTTTCTGTCACTGCCAAGGACACAGACACATTTAGTGCTGCTCATCATAGCTATGCTGCTATGGGTCTACGCTGCAAGGAGACACCAACATGATCCACTGACTGGTGTCCTCACCCCTCTACTCTCCCCTCCTTTACCTTCATCCCAGCGTTGACCCCAACCCGTCTATATAGATGTCGTCCCAGCGTTGAACTCCACCCTCCTATATAGATGTCGTCCTAGTGTTTACCTTCACCCGTCTATATAGACGTCGTCCCAGCACTGACCTCCACAGGTCTATATAGATGTCGTCCCAGCGTTGACTTCAACCCATCTATATAGATGTCGTCCCAGCATTGACCCCACCTTTCCTCTATAGACGTCTCCCACCGTTTGACCTCCACCCTCTATATAATGTCGTCCCACATTGTACCTCCACCCGTCTATAGATGTCATCCCTCATTGACCTCCACCTGTCTATATAGACGTCATCCCAGCGTCCCACGTTTACCTCCACCCGTCTATAATGTCATCCCCCTCCCATTGACCTTCCACCCTGTCTTATAGACGTCACCCAGCGTTGACCTCCACCCGTCTATAGCGTCATCCCAGCATTGACCTCCACCTGTCTATATAGACGTCCTCCCAGCGTTTACCCTTCACCCGTCTATATAGACGTCATCCCAGCGTTGAACCTCCACCCGTTCTATACATGTCGTCCCAGCGTTGACCTCCCCTGTCTAATAGATGTCGTCCCAACATTTACCTCCAACTGTCTATAGATTTCATCCCAGCATTGACCTCCACCGTCTATTAGACTTCATCCTCTGTTGACCCCAACCCTCTCTTTAGCTGTCTTCCCCAGCGTTGACCTCCCCCTGTCTATTATTGTCGTCCAGCACTGACCTCGACTTCTATATAGACTCATCCCAGCGTTTACTTCACCCGTCTATATAGACATCATCCCGACTCCACCCGTTTACCTCCACCTGTCTATAGACGTCCCCCCCTTACCTTCTATATAGACGTCATCCCCGTTGACCTCCAGACGTCTCCCCCACCCCACCGTATGATCCCCGTTTCCACCTGTCATATCCAGCGTCCTCACCCGTCTATATAGATGTTTCCCAGCATTGACCTCCACCCGTCTATATAGACGTCATCCCAGCGTTGAACTCCACCTGTCTATATAGACGTCATCCCAGCGTTGACCTCCACCTGTCTATATAGACGTCATCCCAGCATTGACCTCCACCTGTCTATATAGACGTCATCCCAGCGTTGACCTCCACCTGTCTATATACTGTCATGTCATCCCAGTGTTGACCTCCACCTGTCTATATAGACGTCACCTCCCTATATAGAGTCATTGACCTCCACCTGTCTATATACATGTCATCCCATCCCCAGCGTTGACCTCCACCTGTCTATATAGGTGTCATCCCAGCGTTTACCTCCACCTGTCTATATAGACGTCGTCCCAGCATTGACCTCCACCTGTCTATATAGACGTCATTCCAGCGTTGACCTCCACCCGTCTATATAGGTGTCTCTGGGATATCAGCTAACATGCTGACCTGCAGTCTGATCCTCTGACCACCTCAGTGTTGCTGCCTACATCTGTTTATATAGTCATCTCTGTAGTTCATGAACTAACAATGAACCAGTCAGAATAGAAGAACATGGAATTATTAGTTCTCCAGTTAACCGATAATTACTATTTATATATTTTGTCGTTATTTTGTTGTTATATCGCCAATATAACTGTGCCTCTCCTCTCTGTCCTCCATCCTCTCTCTGTCCTCTTTTCTTTCTTTACCCAGCTGGTCCCTCCTTATGATCTAGGTGCTGCTCCAGGTTTCTTCCTCTTAAAGTGGAGTTTTTCTGTTTGGCTTAAAGGCTTTTTTCTCCTGCTAGGGAAGTATTTTTTTACTTGCCATTTTTTTTTTCTTTGATTAGGATTTAATAATATAATTTTAGGTAATGATATTTGCTCAGGGATTATGGGTGTCACCTAGAGACAACTTGCATTGTAATAGATGTTATACAAATAAAATTGAATTGAACTGAATTGACAGAATACTTTTGACAACATGGTATGTTTTTTGTTTACAACTTTCTACACCAATTTTAATTCATAATTATCACAATTCTTTCAACAACACATTTTTTAAAAGAATTGACCAAAGTAGCTCTATCTGCCAACTTGATTTTAAACCGTAGATTATAAAACATTTCAAATTCAAGAACACACAGCTTCAAACAGGTTTATTGAGAATCTGTGTTTCCCAACACTTTTTATCAGACTGTAGCTTCAGCACATGGGCTGGAACCTTGGAGCTATCCAGCAGCCCTTTTTCAGCCAGTTTTAATCATTATTATTTTTCTGTTATGCTCATTATAAAAGTTTTCTACACTTTTCAGTTTCCTTTGTGTCAGGAATATACAATGCACATAATCTTGTGTTGCCTTTTCTATAAGGAACAAACTAGTTACAAGCCTGGCCTAAGTAATGATCTTATTCTTAAAACATATACCATAATGACCCACATAAAAAACAATCTTTCTTGTAGGACAACTTCATTTTTTAAAAGAAATCTGTAGTAAAAAATGTTATGTGAATCGTGGTGATGATCTGGTACAAAGTAGTAAATTTTGAAGTTTAGCTTGGGGAACGTATGTTGAATTTCCCCCTTGGGGGATCAATAAAGTATATTTGTGTTTGTATTGTAGATTGTACACAAAGAATATGGGGAGAATTTGACCAAATCTCTTGTAAGTGTTCTTTAATGTATGAGACCTGAAAATGACCAAAAAAATAAAATAATTGCATTTTCAATTTGAAATGCTGGACTTCTTTTTGGAGTGACAGCATGGGACCAAGAGTTTTTGGAAGGTCTTAGTCAGATCCATCAGTCACACAACATTCATCTTTGTAGGTGAAAGCTTGTGGTGGGACGTCTTAGTCAATGTGAAGCTGGTGGTGCTATTGAGCCAATTTTTGTCCACCAGTGTCCAGAACCCATAAAATGTGTAATTGTACACTAGAGCTGATGTGAATGCAAATTTTTGTGAGTATCCGAGCATATATGTCACATATATGCTAGAACCACCACTGCTAATCTGGACAGAATGACATCTTGAAATGATCATTAAAATCAATTCACAATATTTTGTCACTAGATGGCACCAAAAGACTGTTCTATAACAATCACCACCCCTCCCCCTTCACACTATTGTGATGTGACTCTTGTCAAAGAAGTTCACAAATAAAGGTGAGGTTGATACTCAAATATATTCTCAAAATATCATCAGTTTTTCATCAAATTCTAGAAAAAATACAACAAACTATGTCTTAAGCTGTCTAACCTAAAAAATTAGGTATCATAAAAGCAAAATATGCGCTTAGTGTTCAAAGCTTAAAAGTATATGTTCTGTCAGAATGACCTATCTGAAAGAAACGGGCAGGAATTAATGAGGTGAGGGTGGACAATGTTTGTGGGTGGTTTGAACTTGATTGGATGAAATATGATCATCAATTATGATTTCATATTTAGAAAAATATACAGTGGTGGACTTCAGAATAGACTATAGGTTGCAGTGTATGAAATGTTTGCTTTAGTTAAAAACGGAATGTGATCCTTCGACCTGGCCTCCTGAGGACAAACAGGTGATCTTTAATTAATTTTTTTTATTTGCGTGTCAAAAAACAATCCACTTCCTGTTTCATGGTGAATAATGCTGTAACCGTTGGAGGTCCATACACAAAACTTGTGTATGGACAAAACTTTCTATGGTACATGAGGACACGTATGAGTATATTCTGTACGCTTCTCAGGCTGATATGATGAAGCATGAAGTAGATACTGGACATAATGTGACCAAAATCATGTTCCTGTCACCAAATGGTGGAGCTATGGAGTTCATCAGATGTAAATCTGTCGATGGAGACCAAAACTGTTTTTGTTCCAGGCTGTAAGCATGTTTATTTCTGCTGTGAAGTTGGACATTTTATCAAGGAGGTCAATAGAGACTGACTCACTATTGGAGCCAGACATCAGTGGACAGTAGAGGAACTGCAGCCTCTAGTGGACGGTGGAGGACCGCAGCCTCTAGTGGTCGGTAGAGGAACCGCAGCCTCTAGTGGTCGGTAGAGGAACCGCAGCCTCTAGTGGTTGGTGGAGGAACCGCAGCCTCTAGTGGTTGGTGGAGGAACCACAGCCTCTAGTGGTCGGTATAGGAACCGCAGCCTCTAGTGGCTGGTAGAGGAACCGCAGCCTCTAGTGGTCGGTAGAGGAACCGCAGCCTCTAGTGGTCGGTGGAGGAACCACAGCCTCTAGTGGTCGGTAGAGGAACCGCAGCCTCTAGTGGTCGGTTGAGGAACCGCAGCCTCTAGTGGTTGGTAGAGGAACTGCAGCCTCTAGTGGTTGGTGGAGGAACCGCAGTCTCTAGTGGTCGGTAGAGGAACCGCAGCCTCTAGTGGTCGGTAGAGGAATCGCAGCCTCTAGTGGTCGGTGGAGGAACCACACCCTCTAGTGGTTAGTAGAGGAACCGCAGCCTCTAGTGGTTGGTGGAGGAACCGCAGCCTCTAGTGGTTGGTAGAGGAACCGCAGCCTCTAGTGGTCGGTAGAGGAACCACAGCCTCTAGTGGTCGGTGGAGGAACCGTGCCCTCTAGTGGTCGGTGGAGGAACCGTGCCCTCTAGTGGTCAGAAGCTGTTACTTCTACTACTACTGGGATTGCTTCAGGTTTGAAGGTAAGGAGGTTGGTATTTAGTTCGGACCAGCTGTCAGTTAGACTGCTGTTCACGGGGCTAGGCTGGGCAACCTAGCTGCTGGCTGCCTAGCTAGTGACTGTGGGTCCCTGAAGGCCGGCCCCATTTGTCTGATGGAGGTTTCTTTCTTTTTTTACATAAAGGGAACCAGAGCTTATGTTCTAACTACAGGGAGATCAAATGTCTCAACCACTCTGGGAAAGTCTCTGTCAGGGAGATTGGAGTCCAGATGATTGATGCACCTACGATTCAAGAGGAGCAATCAGATTTTCAATCAGTCATCAAACACTGCACTGCAAAATCAACAACTAAAACAGAAGAAATAAAGACTCCACTCTGGGTGAAAATAATTTTTCTTCTTCTGGTGCTTTCAACTGGTTCCCTGATCAGCGTTAGAGTGATCCACACTGTTGACAAGTTTTAATCTCATCTAAATTCCTCCTGATGCAACTGCAAGATATTTGTCCTTGAAAAGAAATCTTGTTTCCAGTTTAGATCTGGTAGATGTTTGAAACAAGTAGAAAAATCTGAATTTTAGATCAAGTTATTTTAAAACTAACTTGCTACATCACATAAACAAGTGAAAGAAACTGAAAATTAGCAAATAATTTTGAATTGTAGGTTGCAAAAAAAAAACAGAACAAGAAATGAATGTGGATATTAAAAGGGGAGAATGTTTATGTGGTTACTTGAAGAAAGCTTTTCTTATTAGAAGAAAAAGACAAAAGCTGAAACTGTCATATTGATGCTTGTTTTAACAGTAAATTACAACATTTTACAGTTCCTGACCAATTAAGGCAGAATAGTAAGAATATACATGGACTTAATTATAAATTATACTGTATTTAAAACCAGATAGATAATCTCATAGCATGGATGTACTGGTAGCATTTCAAGCATACCGGAGAGGACGTGGGGTTTGTCCAACCTTTTTGTTGACTTGAAGACCGACCATGTCATTTGTGGTGTTCTGAAGGAAGTGCTTGGAAGTTTAGGATTTTGGTCTCTTTGCTACACTACACTTGATCCCTACTACGCTGGACTTTGGTTTGCTTTAAGTCAGACCCATATGCAGTGGTTGTTGGACATCATCTTTGATGCCGTCCACCAACTGTGTCCACATCATTTTTGGGCAGGTTTTTTTGTTTTCAGATGTGGTTCTGTTGGCTTTATTGAGTGGAGACCTCGAGCCATCTGGGAAGAGCCCAGAGAAGAGTCACTGCTCCTCTATCTTGAGAGGAGCCAGTTAAGATGGTTTGGGTATCTGGTCAGGACGCCTTCCAGACGCCTTGCAGGGTAGGTGTTTCAGAAATGAGGCCTCAGGACAGGCCCATGACCAGCTGGACAGATCATATCATCTCCCACCAGAAAGAGGCTTCGGGGCTTTGAGTAGACAAAGAGATTGTATCTCTCACCTGGCTTCAGAACACCTTGGTATCTCTCCAGGTGAGCAAAAAGAATCTGTTCCACAGTTCCAGAGAGATTATGCAGCCAAGTAAAGTTCCTCTACTGACCACTAGAGACTGCAGTTCCTCCACAGACCACTGAAGGCTGCAGTTCCTCTACCGACCACTGGAGGCTGCAGTTCCTCTACCGACCACCAGAGGCTGCGGTTCCTCTACCGACCACCGGAGGCTGCGGTTCCTCTACCGACCACTGGAGGCTGCGGTTCCTCTACCCACCACTGGAGGCTGCGGTTCCTCTACCGACCACTAGAGGCTGCGGTTCCTCTACGGACCACTGGAGGCTGCAGTTCCTCTACCCACCACTAGAGGCTGCGGTTCCTTTACCGACCACTAGAGACTGCGGTTCCTCTACCAACCACTGGAGGCTGCGGTTCCTCTACCAGCCACTAGAGGCTGCGGTTCTTCTACCGACCACTAGAGGCTGCAATTCCTCTACCGACCACTAGAGGCTGCGGTTCCTCTACCGACCACTGGAAGCTGCAGTTCCTCTACCGACCACTAGAGGCTGCGGTTCCTCTACTGACCACTGGAGGCTGCGGTTCCTCTACCGACCACTAGAGGCTGCGGTTCCTCTACTGACCACTAGAGGCTGCAGTTCCTCTACCGACCACTGGAGGCTGCGGTTCCTCCACTGACCACTAGAGGCTGCAGTTCCTCTATCGACCACTGGAGGCTGCAGTTCCTCTACTGATCACTGGTGGCTGCAGTTCCTCTACTGATCACTGGTGGCTGCAGTTCCTCTACTGACCACTAGAGGTTGCAGTTCCTCTACTGACCAGTAGGGGTTCAAGTTCCCTCTACCCTCTACCAATATAAAGTAAATATTGTAACAACGTCAGTGATGATATCAAACCAGGACCCCGTGAAAAACAAGAAGACAGTAACCAGCATGGGTTTTGGTGCCAGTTTGAGTGCACACATGGAGGTGAAGGTCAGATCTGGTACACAGACAGGTCTCTGAGAGCTACAGAGGTTTTACAGCCATACCTGTGATGAAGGCCTCCAGCATCAACCCCAGCAGCATCTGCACGGCCAGCAGCGCTATGGCACTGGGACAATCTCCACTGGGGAACATTGTCCCATAGCCGATGGTCAGCTGGGTTTCCAGAGAGAAGGAGAAGGCGGCGGTGAAGCTCGTTATGTATTTCACACAAACCACATGACCTTCTGGGGGGGCGTCATGGTCAACATGGAGGTCTCCATTCAGATAGGCCAGCAGGTACCAGAGGCAGGCAAACAGCAGCCAGTGGGCAAGGAAGGAGGCACAGAAGGCCAGGAGGACCCACCTCCAGCGAAGACCAACCAGCAGCCCCCACAGGTCCTGGAGGGCTAGCACCCAGGACCTGGTCCAGGACCGGTGCCATGAGCCTGAGGGGCAGAGTGGCGGGCGGAGAGCACACCGTCCATCCTTGGTGACGAGGCGTTGACGAGGCGGTGACGATAGGAGGGGGGAGGAGGAAGCTTTACCTGCCAGAACACTGCTGCTGGATTTGGTTGTCATGACGACCTGGAAATCTGACGTGGGGTCAGTGAGCGTGATCCTGGAAGGACAATCAAAACACAGCAGGATGTTAGTGCCCAGACTTTCCTTCACAACCTCAACCTGTCTGGAAGACCAAGTAGATCATTGAAATCTTTAAGAGATAACTTCAAACCCTCTAGCTGGAACTGTCAATGATTTAATCACTAAACCGCTGTTGCTGATTAGAATTTAAAGGTTAGTTTGGCTTAAATGTTTTGGTTGTCTCTCCACAAGCTTCTGTTGATTTCTTCCTCTGGTCAAGGGTTGGGGGTTAGGGTTGGGGTTAGGGTTGGGGTTAGGGTTAGGGTTAGGGTTAGGGTTAACCCTTCTGACAGAACTGCTTCGGACCTTTCAATCCCACCCACACATTTTTTCGAGGACAGAAGTCCTCATGATGGATTCATGATGGTCACTCCAATATCTCCACGGCGTTGTCCTTAAACTCGTTTTCAAACTAATCTGGGGTATGTGATGGGTCGTTGTCTGCTTGGAAGACCCACCCAGGACGAATCCACAACTTGTTAACAGATATCTTCAGATGTCGCTTTAGAACCTTCTTTCCTTGTGATGTTGTCTATTTTGTGAAGTTCCAACTGCAGTAAAGCAGCCCCACATCATGATGCTGTCACCCCCATGCTTCACAGTTTAGGTGACGTTCTGAGGCCTGCAAGGTTCCCAGTTTTCCCAGTTCACTTTTTGGACCTGTTTAGACTTGGTTTTTCATCTTAAAAAATCAGTTTCACTTTAATTTTAGAGGAATCATCTTGCAGTCACAGTCTGCTGATGAGATGAGATTAGATTAGATTAGATCAGATTAGACTAGATTATATTAAATTAGATTAGATCAGATTAGACTAGATGAGATGAGATGAGATGAAATTAGATCAGATATGTACGTATTTATGTTCAGGTTGGTATGAAGAGTGTAATGAAGGAGACCACATAAACTGCCTGTCCAAAAACAAGTCACCACCAAAAAAAAAAGATCATCCACTCTAATAGTTTGTTGGACCGCCTTTAGCTTTGATTACGGCACACATTCGCTGTGTCATTGTTTCAACAAGCTTCTGCAATGTCACCAGATTTATTTCCATCCAGTGTTGCATTAATTTTTCTCCCAGATCTTCATTGATGATGGTAGAGTCTGAGTCTCCAGCACATCCCAAAGATTCTCAATGGGGTTCAGGTCTGGACTCTGGTGGCCAATCCATGTGTGGAAATGATGTCTCCTGCTCCCTGAACCAGTCTTTGAGCCCGATGAATCCTGGCATTTTCATCCTGGAATATGCCCGTGCCAGCAGGGAAGAACAAATCCATTGATGTAATAACCTGGTCATTCAGTATATTCAGGTAGTCAGC
Source organism: Hirundichthys speculiger (assembly GCA_018398805.1). Lineage (NCBI taxonomy): Eukaryota > Metazoa > Chordata > Actinopteri > Beloniformes > Exocoetidae > Hirundichthys > Hirundichthys speculiger. The sequence goes on from JAGFBZ010000539.1 coordinate 282,233, forward strand.
TGACCTCATTCTTTGAGCTCATACTGTTGCTGAACCTGGACCTGAACAACTGCAGCAACCCCAGATCAGAACACTGCCCCCACAGGCTGGTACAGTAGGCACTAGGCATGATGGGAGCATCACTTCATCTGTCTCTCTTCTTACCCTGATGCTCTCATCACTCTGGAACAGGGTCAATCTGGACTCATCAGACCACATGACCTTCTTCCATTGATCCAGAGTCCAATCTTATGCTCCCTAGCAAACTGAGGCCTTTTTTTCCGGTTAGCCTCACTGATTAGTGGTTTTCTTAAGGCTTCACAGGGGTTCAGTCCCAATCCCCGGAGTTCCCTTAGCATTGTGGGTGTGGAATTGCTCTTTGTTTCACTATTAAACAGCCCTGAGTTCTAATGTTTTTCTTCCATTGATCCCACCAAACGTTTCAGTGATCACCGATCACGATCATTGAGGACTTTTTTCCAGCCACATTTCCTCCTGGAAGACGATGGGTCCCCACTATCCTTCCAGTTTTTAATAATTCGTTGGACAGTTCTGAACCCAGTTTTGGTAGTTTCTGCAATCTCCTTAGATGTTTTCTCTGCTTGATGCCAATGATTTGACCCTTCTCAAACTGACTAACATCTTTTCCATGACCACGGATGTGTCTTTGACATGGTTGTTTAGAAAATGAGAAGCAACTCATTGCACCAGTTGGGGTTAAATAACTTGTTTCCAGCTGAAAGATAATCGCCCATAAAATAATTATCCAATAGGAGGCTCAGACCTGTTTGCTCAGTTAAATCCAGGTGGATACTTTTATTTTGGCCATGCAGTGTATAATATATATTATTCTTATAATATAATATAACTACAGTATTATTTGATTTAATCAGATTTTTTAAAGCAACTTTTTTCAAAAATATTGAGATTTTACAAGATTGCATTTTATACAAGGCTTTTGACGTATAAATAAAATAATACTTTTTAACTTAATTCTGCAACTTTCTGTGGTAAAACATTGACTTTTACAAAAGTGCAACTATCTTTACATTAAATTACAGATTTATGTCTAAATTGCAACCTTCATAAAAGTGCAGTTTTTAAACGCGGAATCTTGTAAAACACTCACTTTATCACAAAATCCCAAATTTATGTTGTAAAATCCCAAATTTTGCTAAATGGGAATTTTTTAAACATAAAATCACATTTTGTGTCATAATTATTGTAGATTTTCATGTCTTGTTAAAATCATGAATTTGTGCTCTTAGATTCTGACTTTTACAACATCTCAACTTCTTAACTTGATAAGAAGTTTTGTCATAAAATATCGACTTATATAAAATCCCAACTTTTTTACATAAAATTACAAATTCATGTAAAAAAAACATAACAAAACATGAATTTCTTATTATTCCAACTTTATGCCCTAAATTCACATTTGTTTGTTGTATAACAAAAGTTTCACAATATTGCAACTTTTTTTTTGCTTTTTTTATTTTTTGTCTAACAACTGCATATATATTGATGGTTAATGCCAGAATCTGGCAAAACCTGGATATATATACACAATTTAATGTTGCAGCCGGTGTCAGTTTTCTTGTGAGTGATAGTCCTTCACCAGTCCTCTTTGACAGTTGAATCTAACATGCTTGAATTAGGGTTAGGGTCCTCATATGATCCAGGTCGTGATCCAGGTTTCTTCCTCTTAAAGTGGAGTTTTTTCTTGCCACTGTTTGACTTGATGGTTTTTTTTCTCCCTCTGTGGGAGTTTTTTACCTGCCATTATCCTTGACTAGATTTAATATTATAATTTTAGTTAATGATATTTGCTCAGGGTCATGATCTGGCTCTCTGTAAACACCTGGAGACAAATGACATTGTAACAGACGCTATACAAATAAAATTGAATAGAATTGAATTGAATTACTTCTTCTACCTCAACATTTTTTTGCAACATTTTTGTCATCAAAATTTAGTTTTTGTAATTTGGCTTTCATTTGTTTTTTCACATTTTAATATGACACTGTTGTGTAAACGTCCTTCTGTCTGCACAAAGGCTGTCAAGTATGTAGGCGATCCTTCAAAGCATCCCAGGATGCATTGTGTTTGAGGAATGTGGCCCAAACCACCTCCCAGTGCAGTTGCAGTGACAGGGGCCACATTTCCACTGCAGGGTTCAAGTGACCCAGTTCTGGTTTCTTTTCCTTCTCAAGTGGAACAGATCAGATATGACCAGTGGTCGGGATGGACCAGTGATTTCTGTTTCCATCTGAAACCGAGGAAGACCAGAGCCAGGATCCCCATATTGTTACCGATATTTTTAAGCTCTTTAAGACCACCATTTATTTTAATGCTGAAATTCCATAAAAAACGTACATTAAAAAGTTACTTTTGGGACATTACCGAGTCTATAAAAAACACTAACATTTCTATTTTTTTTTTCTTCAAATTTTTTGGCACTAGTGGCCTTTACTTGTAGTAGAGAGAGACAGAAAACTGGGAGGACATGCAGCAAAGGGTCAACAAGGCGGGAATCAAACTCACGACCACTGGATCGAAGACTGTAGCCTCTGTACATGGACCGCCGGCCCAAACCACTGCACCACCAGGCGACCCAATTTTTTCTTTTTTTACAAAAACGTATAAAACAAGTTTGTTGTTCAGCGTGAAGACAAAGGTTCTGAAACGGCAGGAGACTCAGAAACAAAGACTGATTCTTTCTTTCTTCATTAAACTTCATCTCATGATTTTATCGTTTATTATTGTTTATGTCAATGGTGCACAAACTATGGTAGCGCATCAAACTTCAGATTCAGTAGGAACAACTTAACTCTGGATTCAGCCACATTATAGTTCAATGCAATGATCACGTCCCATGACTTACTGCACAACAGCCTGTAAAACCAAACTGAATTCAATTTAAACTGTTTTTAAACAAGCCTTAAAAGAATTAGATTAAAAAAAAAAACAAGGAAGAACCATTACTGTCAGGTCTTAAAGAAACATCAACAACTGATGGAAAATTACTGTGAATTATATTGATCCTGTTCTGGTCTATAAAATCATTCAGGGCCAAGCTCCACCTCCCCTACAAGAATTTGTTAGGAATTTGTCAAAGAAGAGGCTCTAGAGGTGGTTGTGCTGTACCTTTTAGGAAAAGCCTTTTTGGTCAGTCCACATTTTGTTTTTGAGCATCTCAAACATGGAACTCAATACCAAGTGAATACGCAAACTCTCACTTTATTTACTAAACGTCTAAAAGCTACTGGAGAAGCAGCACCATGATCACAACCTTGCTTGATGTTACCTCTGTCTAGTTTTACTGTTGGTGTGCTACTTGTCAATTGTACAGCTGTTCATAGATAAATCATTGTATTTTATGTATGTTAACATGATATAATACAGTGGCCCGGTGGTGCAGTGGTTTGGGCAGGCGGTCCATGTACAGAGGCTGCAGACCTCATGCAGCTGGTTGTGAGTCCGACCCCCGGCCCAGATGACCCTTTACCACTTCTTCCTCGTTCTCTCTGCCCTGTTTCCTGTCTCCTTCACTGTCAGATAAAGGCCACTAGTGACAAAAAAAGATACAATACACATGCCTGCAAGAGTAATTGTGTGCTACTAACAGCACAAAAACTAATATTAATAACAGGTCTAAACTGATGTTTATACCAGGTCTAAACCAAAGTTAATGACCAGGCAGGTCTAAACTGATGTTTATACCAGGTCTAAACCAAAGTTAATAACCAGACAGGTCTATACTGATGTTCATACCAGGTCTAGACCAAAGATAATAAACAGACAGGTCTAAACTAATGTTCATACCGGGTCTAAACCAAAGTTAATGACCAGGCAGGTCTAAACTGATTTTAATACCAGGTCTAAACTGATGTTTATACCAGGTCTAAACCAAAGTTAAAGACCGGGTAGGTCTAAACTGATGTTTATACCAAGTCTAAACCAAAGTTAATAAGTAGGCAGGTCTAAACTAATGTTCATACCAGGTCTAAACTGATGTTTATACCAGGTCTAAACTGATGTTTATACCAGGTCTAAACCAAAGTTAATAACCAGGCAGGTCTAAACTGATTTTAAAACCAGGTCTAACCTGATATTTATACCAGGTCTAAACCAAAGTTAATAACCTGGCAGGTCTAAAAAGATGTTTATACCAGGTCTAAACTGATGTTTGTACCAGGTCTTAACCAAAGTTAATAAGTAGGCAGGTCTAAACTAATGTTCATACCAGGTCTAAACCAAAGTTAATGACCAGGCAGGTCTAAACTGATTTTAATACCAGGTCTAAACTGATGTTTATACCAGGTCTAAACCAAAGTTAAAGACCGGGTAGGTCTAAACTGATGTTTTTACCAGGTCTAAACCAAAGTTAATAAGTAGGCAGGTCTAAACTAATGTTCATACCAGGTCTAAACTGATGTTTATACCAGGTCTAAGCTGATGTTTATACCAGGTCTAAACCAAAGTTAATAACCAGGCAGGTCTAAACTGATTTTAAAACCAGGTCTAACCTGATATTTATACCAGGTCTAAACCAAAGTTAATAACCAGGCAGGTCTAAACTAATGTTTATACCAGGTCTAAACTGATGTTTGTACCAGGTCTTAACCAAAGTTAATAAGTAGGCAGGTCTAAACTAATGTTCATACCAGGTCTAAACTGATGTTTATACCAGGTCTAAACCAAAGTTAATAACCAGGCAGGTCTAAACTGATTTTAAAACCAGGTCTAACCTGATATTTATACCAGGTCTAAACCAAAGTTAATAACCTGGCAGGTCTAAAAAGATGTTTATACCAGGTCTTAACCAAAGTTAATGACCAGACAGGTCTAAACTGATGTTTATACCAGGCTAAACCAAAGTTAATAACCAGACAGGTCTAAACTGATGTTTATACCAAGTCTAAACCAAAGTTAATAACCAGACAGATCTAAACTAATGTTTATACCAGGTCTAAACTGATGTTTATACCAGGTCTAAACCAAAGTTAATAACCAGGCAGGTCTAAACTGATTTTAATACCAGGTCTAAACTGATGTTTGTACCAGGTCTAAACTTATGTTTTTACCAGGTCTAAACCAAAGTTAGTAACCTGGCAGGTCTAAACTAATGTTTATACCAGGTCTAAACCAAAGTTAATAACCAGACAGGTCTGAACTGACGTTCATATCATAGCCAAACATTCACTTGAATGAAACGGGTCTGGTAGCCCTCGCATTCACAGCCATGACCACCAGTACAGAACATACAGAACCAATCACAATAGGGCAGTCAGTTGTACTGTAAAACCGACAAGTCATTCACCAGTGCTTCCATTCGACTGCATACATTTGGGGGGTCTTGAGCTGACTGGTGTAATTCAAAGCCTGCTGTCTTCCACTGGACTCGACAGACTAAGACCAATATGTTGCAGTTCAGACTATCGTTAAAAATGTTCCTGAATTCAGCACATTGTTCACTGTGCTTTTATTGTTTTAGCAAGTACTTTCACGATATGTTTTTTCACATAAATATGGAATTTAAGTCCTAATTCACCTCAATTACGAAAAACAAAACAGATTTTGCTGCAAATTATAAATCTATATGGTCCTACTCTGGACACCTGGAACTTGAATGAACCAGATTTATGAAGGTCTGATGTTGTCCTCCTAATATCTTGATTTCTTTTCGTTTTGTCAAAATGACATGTGTCTGTTTACATCCAGACCACACAGATGCAGAGAGCCCCTGTAGCCACTAGGGTCCCCCAAGCTAAAAGGTCAGCTTCAAACTCCAGCATTAGTGGAGAAGATGAGTTGTCTTCATTTCTGGACACCGAAATGATCTTTTACTCCTTTCTCATTACGGCTGCTGGTTGATGAGAAATGCATTGCTGTTTCAAGCATACATTAGTCTCCATCAAGCACCAACATCCCCACTTGTTGAATCCATCCTGGAAATAAGAAAGACTGCAGTTCCTCCACCGACCACTAGAGACTGCAGTTCCTCTACTGGCCACTAGAGGCTGCAGTTCCTCTACTGACCACTAGAGGCTGCAGTTCCTCTACCGACCACTAGAGGCTTCAGTTCCTCTAATAACCACTTGAGACTGCAGTTCCTCCACCGACCACTAGAGACTGCAGTTCCTCTACCGACCACTACAGGCTGCAGTTCCTCTACCGACCACTAGAGGCTGCAGTTCCTCCACCGACCACTAGAGGCTGCAGTTCCTCTAATGACCACTAGAGACTGCAGTTCCTCTACCGACCACTAGAGGCTGCAGTTCCTCTACCGACCACTAGAGGCTGCAATTCCTCTACTGACTACTAGAGGCTGCAGTTCCTCTACTGACCACTAGAGGTTGCAGTTCCTCCACAGACCTCTAGAGGCTGCAGTTCCTCTAATGACCACTAGAGGCTGCAGTTCCTCTAATGACTACTAAAAGCTGCAGTTCCTCTACTGACCACTAGAGGCTGCAGTTCCTCTAATGGCCACTAGAGGCTGCAGTTCCTCTACAGACCACTAGAGGCTGCAGTTCCTCTACCTACCACTAAAGACTGCAGTTCCTCTACTGACCACTAGAGGCTGCAGTTCCTCTACCTACCACTAGAGACTGCAGTTCCTCCACCAACCACTAGAGGCTGCAGTTCCTCTAATGACCACTAGAGGCTGCAGTTCCTCTACAGACCACTAGAGGCTGCAGTTCCTCTACCTACCACTAAAGACTGCAGTTCCTCTACTGACCACTAGAGGCTGCAGTTCCTTTACCTACCACTAGAGACTGCAGTTCCTCCACCAACCACTAGAGGCTGCAGTTCCTCTACTGACTACTAGAGGCTGCAGTTCCTCTAATGACCACTAGAGGCTGCAGTTCCTCTACAGACCACTAGAGGCTGCAGTTCCCTTTACCTACCACTAAAGACTGCAGTTCCTCTACTGACCACTAGAGGCTGCAGTTCCTCTAATGACCACTAGAGGCTGCAGTTCCTCTACCTACCACTAATGACTGCAGTTCCTCTACTGACCACTAGAGGCTGCAGTTCCTCCACCGACCACTAGAGACTGCAGTTCCTCTACTGATCACTAGAGGCTGCAGTTCCTCTAATGACCACTAGTGGCTGCAGTTCCTCTACAGACCACTAGAGGCTGCAGTTCCTCTACCTACCACTAGAGACTGCAGTTCCTCTACTGACCACTAGAGGCTGCAGTTCCTCTAATGACCACTAGAGGCTGCAGTTCCTCTACAGACCACTAGAGGCTGCAGTTCCTCTACCTACCACTAGAGACTGAAGTTCCTCTCCTGACCACTAGAGACTTCAGTTCCTCTAATGACTACTAGAAGCTGCAGTTCCTCTAGTGACCACTAGAGGCTGCAGTTCCTCTAATGACCACTAGAGGCTGCAGTTCCTCTACAGACCACTAGAGACTGCAGTTCCTTTACCTACCACTAAAGACTGCAGTTCCTCTACTGACCACTAGAGGCTGCAGTTCCTCTAATGACCACTAGAGGCTGCAGTTCCTCTACCTACCACTAGAGACTGCAGTTCCTCCACCAACCACTAGAGGCTGCAGTTCCTCCACTGACCACTAGAGGCTGCAGTTCCTCCAATGACCACTAGAGGCTGCAGTTCCTCTACAGACCAGTAGAGGCTGCAGTTCCTCTACCTACCACTAGAGGCTGCAGTTCCTCTACCTACCACTAGAGACTGCAGTTCCTCTCCTGACCACTAGAGACTGCAGTTCCTCTACCGACAGGAGGTCCGCCTGTGATGTTGATGTCCACCAGCAGCTCCACAGCTCCTCCAGCATGGCTCAGCTGAAGGAGAGATGGAGGATTATTTCAGTACCCTGTCAAGAGGACGTGTGCTGGGTTCTGTCCATCATTCCAGGACTGGTAGGCTGATGGTAGACTAGTCCACCTGGAACAGCCATCAACCAGAGAGTTCCAGCAGAGCTCCACTTGTCCTCGTTTTAGATGTTGTTTCAGTAGCCACACTTTGATCAGAATGTATCTAAAGTAATATTAATTAGCATCAGTCATTCAAGTTAAAGTAGCTAACTGTGCTAAGGTGAGTGTTTTCCAGTCAACTTCTCAGTCCTGTTCCAATCTTTTACAGCTATGACATCACAGAAGGTGTGTCCGGTTCTTCTTCAGTCTGTGGTCTCCACTGGGTTGATAAAATGGGTAGAGCCAGAACTCATCCTGGGATTCCCACAGTACTTTTCTAGATGTGGACTTTGAACTGGAAGAGAACTTTGGCTGTGTCTTATGACGCTTCATAAGAGGTCAAGAACAGACGAGTACACGTGCTGAGAAACAGCAACTATGGAGCATGAGGCCCCCTAAAGCTGGAAACGGTCCTGTCTGAAGGTGAACCTTCAGTTCATGTAAATGGTCATCAGAGCTTCAAATACAAAAACATCATCGTGTGGAGTTCTTTGAGCTGTTTCAGACCACAGTCAGCTGGTTCATGTAAAACTCTCATTATTCTGACATTTTCCAAATAAAAACAGCCTGTGAGTCCTAACTGACCTAAAACAAAGTGTCCCCTATGTCCCATCAGACATGGAGACCAACAGCCACTGGTCTTTCTCCAGACAGTATGTAAACGTGAGGCTGTAACTGTATATGATCTGTAATATCTGGTGGGAAAGACGAGACGAGAGCTGTTCAGGACGAGCTCCCTGCAGATGAAAGACACATTCCTGCTCTGCATGCTGCTGTGTTGCTCAGACTGATTCCCAGCTGAGAGCTGCTCTAATCTCCTGGCAACAATATTGACATAGAAATAGAAACTCTGTAGTACGCTGAACTCTGTCTGCCCGTCAGCGATGCACATACATCTGCTGAAATGTTTCTCTGCACACAAACGACCTCCTTAAATTAGACATGCTACAGATTAGGGAAGGAAAAGAACAAGCAGTGGTTTCATCTGGTTTGAGACAGTCAATAAAGAGACAGAGGCCTGTTTGAGCTGGGCATCCAGGCCTGCTTCAGTTCAGGTTATATACGAGCTCAAATCAGAAAAATTAAATTACAGACAATACAGACAAATAAATAATTTCCCTTCAGGGATTGATAAAGTTTTACTGAACTGAAGTCACTTATAAACCCAAGATTATGTTAATCTTATTTATGTATTTTATTGTTTAATTTTAATTAAAAGGGTTGATGTGGACAGAAGTTATTCTGCAGCAAACTAATCTGCCTTAGTACTCAAATAAAGCCTGTCATATCGTAACAATGCTTTTTTTCTTGTCAACTTCATTTCATTTGTTAACTGATGTCCGTTTCTGTATTTCAGACTTGAAACAAACACTTTATAATGTTTCCATTCCTTCTGATAACAATGTAAAAGTGCAACCAGTGGGTCTGATAGCGCCTTGGATGGCAGCAGTCGCCCACTGGTCTATGAATGTGTGTATGAATGGGTGGGAGGCCAATATAAACTGCTTTGAGGGCACCTCGATGGTGTGGATAAAGCAGTATATGAGTGCAGTCAATTTACCATTTACCATTTAAATGTGTTCTGGTACACATTTATCTGCTTCAGTCTCTAAATAACTGATCTGGAGATGAAATCACATCTGATTCAAGAACCACTGCTGATCATTCAGGTCAGGTTAGTAGCGGATTAACATCAGTACAGCTACGTCAGAACTGGACAGCTAGAAAAACTGAAACAACTGCAACAACTGGACACCTGGAACAACTGAAACAAGTTCAACAAATGCAACAACTGGAACGACAGACAACTGGACCAACTGCAACAACTAAAACAAGTGCAATGACTTGAACAACTGGAACAGGTGAAACAAGTGCAACAACTGGACAGCTGGAACAAGTGAAACAGCTGCAACAACTTGCCAACTGAAACAAGTGCAACAACTGGACAATTGCAATAAATGAACAGCTGGAAACACTGAAACAACTGGACAACTGGAACAACTGAAACAACCGGACAACTGAAACAACTGGACAACTCGGACAACCGGAACTAACTGAAACAACTGCAACAAGTGCAAAGGCTGAACAACTAAACAGCTGGAACAACTGAAATAAGTGCAACAGCTGGACAGCTGGAACAACTGAAACAACTGCAACATCTGGAAAACTGGAACAGATTAAACAACTGATACTAACTGGGCAACTGGGACAATTGAAACAAGCGCAAAAAGTGGAACAACTAAAACAACTGCAGTGACCAAACAGCTGGAAGAACTGAAACAAGTGCAACAACTGCAACAACTGAAAAACTGAAGAGCTGGAAAAACTGAAACAAGTGCAACAACTGGACAACTGCAACAACTGAAAAACTGCAACAACTGCACAGCTGGAACAACTGAAACAAGTACAACAACTGGAAAACTAGTACAACTGAAAAAAATGAAACAACTGAAACAACTGGACAACAGAAAAACAGCTGAAAACACTGAAACAACTGAAACAACCTTTAACAACTGGACAACTGGAACAACTGCAAACACTAAACAGCTGGAACAACTGAAACAACTGGAACTCGAACAACTGGTATAAGTGCAACAACTGAAGCAACCAGACAACTGGAACAATTGGACAACTCGGACAACTGCAACAACTGAAACAACTAGAAAAACTGCAACAACTGGACAGCTGGAACAACTGAAACAAGTGCAACAACTGGAAAATTAGAACAACTGAAAAAAATGAAACAAATGCAACACACGGAATACTGGAAAAACTAAAACATCTGAAACAACTGGTCAACAGAACAGCTGGAAACACTGAAACAACTGGAAAAAGTGCAACAACTGGACAACTAAACAGCTGGAACAACTGAAACACAGGCAAAAACTGGAGAGCTGGAACAACTGCAACAACTGGATAACTGGAAAAACTGAAAAACTGAAACAACTGCAACAACTGGAAAGCAGGAACAAATTAAACAACTGCAACAAACTGGGCAATTGGGAGAATTGAAACAACTGCAAAAAGTGGAACAACAGAGCTGGACCAACTGAAACGACTGCAGCGACTGAACAGCTGGAACAACTGAAACAAGTGCAACAACTGCAACAACTGGAGAACTGGAATAACTGAAACAACTGAAAAATAGAAGAGCTGGAAAAACTGAAGCAACTCCAACAACTGGAACAAATTGACAACTGCACAACTGGAACAACTGAAACAACTGGGCAGTTGGAACAACTAGAACAACTGAAAAACTGAAACAACTGCAACACCTTGAATACCGCAACAACTGCAACAACTGGACAACTGAACTGCTGGAATAAGTGCAACAACTGCAACAACTGAAACTACTGCAACAACTGAACAGCTGGAAACAACTGAAACAACTGGACAACTGGAACAACTGAAACAACCGGACAAGTGGAATAACTGGACAACTCGGACAACTGCAAGAACTGAAACAACTGGAACAAGTGCAACAACCGGACAAGTGGAACAACTGGACAACTTGCACAACTGAAACATGTGCAACAACTGGACAACTGGAAACACTGAAACAACTGAAACAACTAGAACAACTGCAACAACTGAACAGCTGGAAACACTGAAACAACTGGAACAACTGGACAACTGGAACAACTGAAACAACCCGACAAGTGGAATAACTGGACAACTCGGACAACTGCAAGAACTGAAACAACTGGAACAAGTGCAACAAATGGACAGCTGGAACAAATAAAACAACTGGAAGGACTACAACAACTGGCCAGCTGGAACAACTGCAACAACTAGAAAGCTGGAACAAATAAAACAACTGCAACAAACTGGATAACTGGGACAACTGTGACAAGTGCAAAAAGTGGAACAACAGGGACAAGTGCAACAACTGGACAATTGGAACAACTGTCCAGTTGTTGCACTTGTCCCAGCTGCAACTGCAATAGCTGGATAGCTGGAACAACTGCAACAACTGGAAAACTGGAACAACTGAAACAAGTACAACAACTGGACAATTGGACAACTGGATCAACTGCAACAACTAAACAACTGGAACAACTAAACAGCTGGAAACACTGCAAAAACTGAAACAAGTGCAAAAAGTGGAAAAACTGGAACAAGTGCAACAACTTGACAATTGGAACAACTGGACAATTGGACAACTGGATCAACTGCAACAACTAAACAGCTGGAAACACTGCAAAAACTGAACAATTGTAACAACTGTAATAAGTGCAACAAGTGCAACAACTGGACAACTGGTACAACTGCAACAACTAAACAGCTCTTACAACTGAAACAACTGGACAACTGGAACAACTGAAAACTGGAACAAATGAAACAACTGCAACAAACTGGGCAACTGGGACAATTGGGACAACTGGGACAAACAAGTGCAAAAAGTGGAACAAGTGGACAGCTGGAATAACTGAAACAACTGCAACGACTGAACAATTGGAGCAACTGAAAAATCTGAACAACTGCAACAACTGGACAGCTGGAACAACTGAAACATGTGTAACAACAGGACAACTAGAGCAACTGAAAAAACTGAAACAACTGCAAAACCCGGAATACTGCTACAACTGGACAACTGAAAAGCTGGAAACTACTGAAACAACTGTAACAACTAGAACAACTGAACAGCTGGAAACACTGAAACAATTGTATAAACTGGACAACTGGAACAACTGCAACAACCCAACAAGTGGAACAACTGACAACTCAGACAACTGCAATAACTGAAACAACTGGAACAAGTGCAACAACTGGACAGCTAGAACAACTGACACAAGTGCAACATCTGCAACAACTGGACAGCTGGAACAAATAAAACAACTGGAAGAACTGCGACAACTGGCCAGCTGGAACAACTGCAACAACTAGAATGCTAAAATAAATGAAACAACTGCAACAAACTGGATAAATGAAAGAAGTGAAAAAAAGTGGAACAACAGGCACAAGTGCAACAACTGGACAATTGGAACAACTGGAACAAGTGCAACAACTACAACAACTGAAACAACTGCAATAGCTGGACAGCTGGAACAACTGCAACAACTGGAATACTGGAACAACTGAAACAAGTACAACAACTGGACAATTGGACAACTGGATCAACTGCAACAACTGAGACAACTGGAACAGCGGAAAACTAGAACAATTGGAAAGCTGGAAGAAATGAAACGACTGCAACAAACTGGAAAACTGGGACAATTGAAACAAGTGCAAAAGGTTGAACAACAGTAAGAGGTGCAACAACTACAAACACTAAAACATCTGCGATAGCTTGACAGCTGGAACAACTGCAACAACTGGAATATTGGAACAACTGAAACAAGTGCAACAACTGGACAATGGCAACAACTGGACAATTGGACAACTGGATCAACTGCAACAACTAAACAGCTGGAAACACTCAAACAACTGGAACAACTTTAACAACTAAACAGCAGGAAGAACTAGAATAAGTGCAACAACTGCAACAACTGGACAACTGCAAAAACTGAAACAACTGAAACAACTGGAACAAGTGCAACAACTGGACAACTGCAACAACTAAACAGCTGGAACAACTGAAACAACTGCAACAACTGGACAACTGAAACAACTGAAAACTTGAACAGTTGGAAAGCTGGAACAAATAAAGCAACTGCAACAAACTGGGCAGCTGGGACAATTGAAACAAGTGCAAAAAGTGGAACAAGTGCAACAACTGCAACAACTGAACAGATGGAGCAACTGAAAAATTTGAACAACTGAAACAACTGGAAAGAGGAAACAAATTAAACAACTGCAACAAACTGGGCAACTGGGACAATTGAAACAAGTGCAAAAAGTGGAACAAGTGCAACAACTGAAACAAGTGCAATATCTGGACAGCTGGAACAAGTGCAACAACTGCATCAAGTGGAAAGCTGGAACAACTGAAACAACTGGAACAACTGGACAACTGAACAGCTGGAAACACTGAAACAACTGAAACAACCTTAACAACTGGAGCAACTGCAACAACTAAACAGCTGGAACAACTGAAACAACTGCAACAACTGGACAACTGGAACAACTGAAAACTGGAACAATTGGAAAGCTGGAACAAGTGAAGCAAGTGCAACAAACTTGGCAGCAGGGAAAATTGAAACAAGTGCAAAAGGTGGAACAAGTGCAACAACTGAACAGCTGGAGCAACTGAAAAATTTGAACAACTGAAACAACTGGAAAGTGGGAACAAGTTAAACAACTGCAACAAACTGGGCAACTGGGACAATTAAAACAAGTGCAAACAGTGGAACAAGTGCAACAACTGAAACAAGTGCAATATCTGGACAGCTAGAACAACTGCAACAACTGCATCAATTGGAGAGCTGGAACAACTGAAACAACTGGAACAACTGCAACAACTGGGCAGTTGGAACAACTGAAACAAGTGTAACATCTGGACAACTAGAACAACTGAAATAACTGAAACAACTGCAACACCTCCAATACTGCACCAACTGAAGCAACTGGACAACTGAACAGCTGGAAACAGTGAAACAACTGGAACAATCTTAACAACTGGACAACTGGAACAACTGGAATAAGTGCAACAACTGCAACAACTGGACAACTGGAAAAACTGAAAAAAAATGGACAACTTAAACAACTGGACAACTTGGACAACTGAAAATCTGGACAGCTGGAACTGGTGCAACAACTGCATCAACTGGAGAGCTGGAACAACTGAAACAACTTGGACAACTGCAACAACTGGGCAGTGGAACAACTGAAACAAGTGTAACATCTGGACAACTTGGACAACTGAAAAAACTGAAACAACTGGAACAAGTGCAACAACTGAACAGCTGGAACAAGTGAAACAACTGGACAAGTGGAACAACCGGACAACTCTGACAACTGCAAGAACTGAAAAAACCGGAACAAGTGCAACAACTGGACAGCTGGAAAAATGAGACAACTGGAAGAACTGCAACAGCTGGCCAGCTGGAACCACTTCAACAACTAGAAAGTTGGAACAAATGAAACAACTGCAACAAACTGGATAACTGGGACAACTGAAACAAATGCAAAAAGTGGAACAACTGGAACAAGTACAACAACTGAAACAACTGCAAAAGCTGGACAGCTGGAACAGGTGCAACAACTGGAATACTGGAACAACTGAAACAAGTGCAACAACTGGACAACTGCAACAACTGAACAATTGGACAACTGAATCAACAACTGGACAGCTGGAACAACTGGAAAAACTGCAACGACTGAACAGCTGGAGCAACTGCAAAAACTGGGCAGTGGGAACAAATTAAACAGTTGCAACAAACTGGGCAACTGTGACAATTGAAATAAGTGCAAAAAGTAGAACAAGTGCAACAAATGAAACAAGTGCAATAACTGGACAGCTGGAACAAGCGCAATGACTGCATCAACTGGAGAGCTGGAACAACTGGAACAACTGCAACAACTGGGCAGTTGGAACAACTGATACAAGTGTAACAACTGTACACCTAGAACAACTGAAAAAACTGAAACAACTGCAACACCTGGAATACTGCAAACACTGAAACAACTGCAACAACTGGACAACTGAACAGCTGGAAACACTGAAACAACTGGAACAACCTTAACAAATGGACAACAGGAACAACTGGAATAAGTGCAACAACTGCAACAACTGGAATACTGCAACAACTGAAACAACTGCAACAACTGAACAGCTGGAAACACTGAAACAACTGGAACAACCTTAACAAATGGACAACTGGAACGACTGGAATAAGTGCAATAATTGAAAAAACTGAAACAGCTGCAAAAACTGAACAGCTGGAAACTACAGAAAAAACTGGAGCAACTAGAACAACTGCAACAACTGAACTGTTGGAAACACTGAAACAACTGGAACAACTTTGACAACTGGAAAACTGAAACAAATGAAAAAAATGGACAACTGAAACAACTGGACAACTTGGACAACTTCAAAAACTGAAACAACTGGAAACATAAAAAACTGGAACAACTAGAACATCTGCAACACCTGAACAGCTGGAAACAGTGAAACAACTGTAACAACTGGAAAACTGAAACAACTGGACAACTCGGACAACTGCAAGAACTGAAACAACTGGAACAAGTCCAACAACTGGACAGCTGGAACAACTGAAACAAGTGCAACAACTGGACAACTGGAACAAGTCCAACAACTAAACTGCTGGAAACACAGAAACAACTGGAACAAATGCAAAAACTGAACAGCTGGAACAACTAAAACAAGTGAGACAACTGGACAGCTGGAAAAAATAAAACAACTGGAAGAACTGCAACAACTGGCCAGCTGGAACAACTGCAACAACTAGAAAGTTGGAACAAATGAAACAACTGCAACAAACTGGATAACTGGGACAACTGTGACAAGTGCAAAAAGTGGAACAACAGGGACAAGTGCAACAACTGGACAATTGGAACAACTGTCCAGTTGTTGGACTTGTCCCAGCTGCAACTGCAATAGCTGGATAGCTGGAACAACTGCAACAACTGGAAAACTGGAACAACTGAAACAAGTACAACAACTGGACAATTGGACAACTGGATCAACTGCAACAACTAAACAACTGGAACAACTAAACAGCTGGAAACACTGCAAAAACTGAAACAAGTGCAAAAAGTGGAAAAACTGGAACAAGTGCAACAACTTGACAATTGGAACAACTGGACAATTGGACAACTGGATCAACTGCAACAACTAAACAGCTGGAAACACTGGAACAACTGGAAACTGGAACAATTGGAAAGCTGGAACAAACGAAACAACTGCAACAAACTGGGCAACTGTGACAATTGAAAATAGGGCAAAAAAGTGGAACAAGTGCAACACTGCAACAACTGGACAGCTGGAGCAACTGAAAATTTTGAACAACTGCAACAACTGGGCAGTGGGAACATATTAAACAACTGCAACAAACTGGGCAACTGGGACTATTGAAACAAGTGCAAAACGTGGAACAATTGCAACAACTGAAACAAGTGCAACAACTGGACAGCTGGAACAACTGCAATGACTGCATCAACTGGAGAGCTGGAACAACTGAAACAACTAGAACAACTGCAACAACTGGGCAGTTGGAACAACTGAAACAAGTGTAACAACTGGATAACTAGAAAAAATGCATTTCCTTCGAAAATGCAGGTGTGAATGCATTAAGCTGAATTTTGACCTAAACTTCGCTCAAAAGTAAAAAATACATTTTCAGAGCATTAATTTTATTAAATTAAATTATAAATTTATAAAGAATTTGAACAACTGAATGTTCTTTGAACACAGCATAATTTAGCAAAATGTCTTAGCACAATGTATTGAATCCAGAAAACATGTCAAACACAGCAAATGGAGCAACATGCTGAATGATGCATAGGTAGGAGAATGGAAAATATTCCTAAATTGGAATAGAACTCTAGGGATGAACGCCCATAATACATTTTCATAAATGTATTAGGGTAAAGCACAACATTTAAAAGCAGAAGCCAAAAAATAAACCTTCGGCAGGAGATGAACATTTTCATACAGGAATGTTGAAGTTGCCAAAAGAATGTAAAAGTTGCTAAAATTTGCATAACATTGAGGAAAAAGTCAAACTACTTTATGACAATGGACTAAAAATTTGAAAAACATGAGTTAAAAAATCTTAAAAAGTAGCAGACTTTAGCTGAACATATTTGCAGAATGTATCAAGAGTTAAAATATGTGAACTGAAACTAATGTAGCTAAAGACTAAACACAACTAAGACAGCTAAATTCAGAGAAAATGTTAAAAGCAACAAGAGTTAAAGAGAAAAACCTTTCTAAAAGGTAATGGCAATTTAAAAAGAAGTAAGCTAAATGCAGCAAGGTTAGCTACATAATAACTACAGCTCAGTGAGAAAAAGGGATCAAGGAAGACAAGTTAAGACAATGGAAACGACTGCAAAATTAGCAGCATGTTAAATGAAGCTAACATAGCATCATGCTCACAAGTGCTGAGTCAGCAGCAGTCAAGGCAGGTGTCTGAATACTTTTGGCAACATAGTGTATGTTTGTTTTCATGCTGATCACCGTCTGAGAATGTGGCATGAGAAAGGCTGGTTAAAAGTGTCAAACATGTATTTTGATGTATGCGATTATCAGTCACATTCTCATAATATATTATATAGACCTTTTCGGGCCAGCCCCCCGGAAGTACCCCGTCCGCCATTGCTGGAGGGTGCTACAGAGCGACACAGAGTGACGATTTCACAGATTTCGCAGATTAACCAGTGTTTTTGTCTTTCTACAAAATATATTTTTTAAATGTCGAGTCGGTCGAGTGGGAATACATGTTCCGCCATAAACTGTGCCAACAATGGCGTGAAATTCAACAATGGAAGAAGAAAGTATGTGAAATACACAAGCCTTTACTGCACGAAGACTGCCTTGTTTGCAGAACAAGAAGTTAGGAAGACGTGGGTGAAAAATATCAACAGAAAGGACTTTGTTCCAAATGAATACAGCCGGGTGAGTTTTCGTTAACATTCAATCTCGTACTACTTATAGTCTCGCTGAGAGTCCCGGACGATTCTGGCCGAAAGAACAGCAGTATGACGCTACTGTAGCCTTCGGCGCTAGTACAAGCCTATAAATCAATGAATGAATGAATGAATGAGTGACTTAGGAGAATGATAAAATAAATTAAATATAACATTAACACATAGCCTAATTTACCGCTAGCGTTAACGTTACAGTAGCATAATCTTTATGGCTTGTTGACGTTAGTTATAACCAGCGTTGCAGCGTTCCACAGTTTTTAGTGTTTGATTATGGGAATAGATCATGCTATTTCCATAACCAATCATTAAAAACAGCGATAAACTACCTTCATCTGTAATTGGAGGCCACTGCCTAACATCATCAATCCAAGACATGTCTGCGTTATCCGTAACAAATGCTCCACGCTGCTGTGTTTGGGTTAGTTGGTGGAGCACCGCACCCTCCAGTTATGGCGGGGCCACTAGGGGGCGCATGTCCACAATTTTCAAGTCGAAAAGGTGTATACTGAGGCTGATGAACATTCAGAAAGGGGCGGAGCTTCAGGGTAGGCGGTCCTCCCTTACCCAGGCAGTCACATGTGCTGCTTCTGCAGCGTGTGTGTGTGAGAGATCAAGAGAGACACAGAGAACTGAAGATTCCGTTGTCTCCTGTCAGTCCAAATCTGGATTTTTATGTCCTAAACAAACACCTGTAATTCAAAAGCTGAATAAGTTTTTGAAAAGAATTCTTGAACCGGAAGCGCCACAAGGCTTTCAGCAACCACTGATATATTTCTTATTTCGTCAATGTTTTCCGTTTTTTAAACTAGAGCAGTTTTAAAAAGTATAAATTCATCCTCTGGAGCTGACAGCCTGTCTATTCTGTCAAAATCCGATTTTCTATGTCCAGAACAAACGGCTGTAATTCAAAAACTGAATACGTTTTTGAAAAAATTCTTGAACCGTGAGCGCCACAAGGCTTTCAAGAATCAGTGATATATTTTTTGTTTGGCAAATGTCTACCGTTTTTAAATTACAGCAGTGTAAAAACATGAAACTTTTTCCTGTCAGACGAGAGAATTCAGAAATCTCCCCATTGGAATAAACAGGAGCCAGTAAGTACCTCCTTGAACTCTAGGTTGATTTGACGGAAAACTAAATGCCACACAGACACAAAAGTCACATCATCGGAAAGAGGACAAAAATACCTACGTTTTGATGTATAAATAATGACTGTGGAGTTAAAGGTCCGGCTGCAAGAGCAGTTTGAAGAGAAAAAAAAAGTTTTAATTTTGAGAGCCTCTCACTCTAACAGATTGTTTACACTCTGAAACATAAACATTCCGTCACTCTAAAAACTGAAAAGATGAAAAAATGGTAAAACTTTAACGGCCATAATTCAAAAACGGTAAAATATTTTTAAAAACGGCGTCATATGAGAATAGTCCAATCTTTTGTGAACATTTTAAAGTTTGAATGGTTTCTCTCGGTGAAAGTATGCTGAAGTAGTAAACTCTGAAAGAGCACAAAGTTTTAAGAAGATTTGAAGAGCTCCCCATTCATTTTCAATGGGACAAAAAAAATTTAAAAGTAAAATATTTTAAAAAGCATAAATATTTGAAACACAAAAAGATATAACAAGAATCTCCTGAACAAGCTGAACGTTTTGAAAGTTGAACGGTTGAAATCGGTGAAAGTATGAAGGACTAGTTAGACGATGAAAATTGGCGGAAGAAGATAGAATAATAAAGAGAAACAGGAAAACAATAGGTGTGAATGCCTTAATGCATTCACAACAACTAGAACAACTGAAAAATCTGAAACAACTGCAACACCTGGAATACTGCAACAACTAAAACAACTGCAACAACTGGACAACTGAACAGCTGGAAACACTGAAACAACTGGAACCACCTTAACAACTGGGCAACTAGAATATGTGCAACAACTGCAACAACTGGAAAAACTGAAACAACTGCAACAAATGAACAGCTGGAACAAGTGCAACGACTGCATCAACTGGAGAGCTGGAACAACTGAAACAACTGGAACAACTGCAACAACTGGGCAGTTGGAACAACTGATACAGGTGTAACAACTGGACAACTAGAACAACTAAAAAACTGAAACAACTGCAACAACTAGAAAGCTGGAACAAATGAAACAACTGCAACAAACTGGACAACTGAAACAAGTGCAAAAAGTGGAACAACTGGAACAAGTGCAACAACTGTACAATTGGAACGACTGCAACAACTGGACAATTGCAAGAACTGAAACAACTTCAACAACTGGAACAAGTGCAGCAACTGGACAACTGGAACAACTGCAACAACTAAACAGCTGGAAACACTGAAACAACTGAAAAAACAATTGGAAAGCTGGAACAAACGAAACAGCTGCAACAAACTGGGAAACTGGAACAACTGAAAAAAGTGCAAAAAGTGGAACAAGTGCAACAGCTGCAACAACTGGACAGCTGGAGCAACTGAAAAATTTGAACAACTGCAACAACTGGAAAGCTGGAACAAATTAAACAACTGCAGCAAACTGGACAACTGAGACAATTGAAACAAGTGCAAAAATGGAACAAGCACAACAACTGAAACAACTGGAGAGCTGGAACAACTAAAACAACTTCAACAACTGGGCAGCTGAAAAAACTGAAACAAGTGTAACAACTGGAGAACTGGAACAAGTGCAACAAGTGCAACAACTGGAGAGCTGGAACAACTGCAACAACTGGACAGCTGGAACATCTGAAACAACTGCACGACTGGACAGCTGGAACAACTGAAACAACAGCAACAACTGGATAACTGAAACAACTCAAAACTACAACAATTGGAAAGCTGGAAAAAACGGAACAGCTGCAACAAACTGGGAAACTGGGACAATTGAAACTAGTGCAAAAAGTGGAACAAGTGCAACAACTGCAACAACTGGACAGCTGGAACAACTGAAAAACTGAAATGACTGAACAGCTGGAGCAACTGAAAAATTTTAACAACTGCAACAACTTGGCAGTGGGAACAAATTAAACAACTGCAACAAACTGGGCAACTGTGACAATTGAAACAAGTGCAAAAAGTAGAACAAGTGCAACAACTGGACAGCTGGAACAAGTGCAACAACTGCATCAACTGGAGAGCTGGAACAACTGAAAAAACTGGAACAACTGCAACAACTTGGCAGTTGGAACAACTGGTACAAGTGTAACAACTGGACAACTAGAACAACAAAAAAAACTGAAACAACTGCAACAACTACAAAGCTGGAACAAATGAAACAACTGCAACAAACAAACCGGACAACTGGGACAACTGAAACAAGTGCAAAAAGTGGAACAACTGGAACAAGTGCAACAACTGGACAATTGGACAACTGGATCAACTGCAACAACTAAACAGCTGGAAACACTGAAACAACTGGAACATCTTCAACAACTGGACAATTGGAACAAGTGCAACAACTGAACAGCTGGAACAGCTGGAACAACTGGAACAACTGAACAGCTGGAACAACTGGAATAAGCTGCAACAACTGCAACAACTGGAACAACTGAAACAACTGAAACAAGCTGGAAAATGCTGAAAACAACTGGAAACAATCTGCAACAACTGGGCAATTGGAACAACTGAAAAAGTGCAAACAACTGGACAACTGGACAAGAACTGAAACAACTTAAACAACTGGAAACAACTGCAACTGCAACAACTGGACAACAACTGCAACAACTGAACAACTGGAAACAACTGAAACAACTGGCAACTAAAAAACTGGAACAATTGGAAACTGGAACAACTGAAACAACTGCAACAACAAAACTGGGAAAACTGAAACAACTGAAAAAAAGTGCAAACAACTGGACAACTGCAACAACTGCAACAACTGGAACAACTGGAACAACTGGAAAACTAACAAAACAACTGCAACAAACTGACAACAAAAACAACTGAACAACAACTGAACAAAACAACTGGAACAACTGCAACAACTGGAACAACTGGAACAACTGAACAACTGCAACAACTGGAAAGCTGGAACAAATGAAACAACTGCAACAAACTGGGCAACTGGGACAATTGAAACAAGTGCAAAAAAGTGCAACAACTGCAACAACTGAAACTGGACAGCTCAAACAACTGAAACAACTGGAAATACTGAAACAACTGTAACAATTGCAACAATTGGACACCTCAGGACAACTGCATCAATGCAACAGTACTTAGTGCTAAATTAAATGCTAATATCAGTACAGTGATCCCTTGCCACTTCGTGGTTTAAGTTCCACGCTTTTAGTTATTCCTGGATTTTTTTCAGAAATATATAATATAATTTTTAAAAAATTTGAAAAATTGCGGAAACATCACAGGATGTTGTCTCACAGTGAAGAAATGCTGTGAGCCAGCCTGGCCCCTTTAAGAAGTTGGCCTTATGGGTAATGGTGTGGCCTTATGGGTAATAGAGTGTGTGTGTCGTGGGACGGCTAGATGAAAAGTGTAGTGAGCATCAACAGCAGCCCAGTGTGTATAGATTTACATTCTCTGTTAACCGACAGGAGCCCAACAATACAACCTGTGTGATGTTACAAGTTCCTGCAGTGCCAGAATAAAGTGCCCGTTCCATGCAGAGGAAACCGGACTTTTTCTTTTGTTGTTGTTAGCGTGTTAGCCTCTAATTACGAGCCAAAAATAGCACAACACCAGTGGTTTCTTTACTACGGTTCAGAGACCAGAGGCTGTGAAGGTAACAGAAAGACCACAGTTGAGCCTTTGTCTTGTTTTGCTGCAGTGCCTCGTTATGTTTTGGGGGTTTTTAAACATATTTTAAATACATTATTGAGGCTCGGGGGGGCTACGGCTCCAGTTCGCGGATTTTGATTTACGCGGGGGCGCCGGTCCCCATTAACCGCGATAATTAAGGGATCACTGTATTCAGCATTTAATTAGCAATGAAAATAGTTCCATCTGATTGGTCACATCTGTTACTGATTCTTAAAGTATGGATGTATAACATGTGGACAATAAGAACTACCATTTATTGTGATATTTTTGGATTTTGTTATTTTGATAAAACACATGTTGATGTTATTATAATGATACATCTTTAATACTGTGCAGTTTTAATCAACAACCAACAGGTGTTTTAGATGACTTCACAACATCTCCAATGTCTTCAAAATCCAGGAGGGGGCACAGTCTGAGTTCTTTAGCTTTCAAATTAATGCAAAGAAGTCATTTCTCATCTGCAGCTTGCCTCTGCTTGTAATCTGTTACTTACTTCAGCAATCATCAGAGAAAAAAGAAAAGGTTTTGGGGCTTCAGACACAAACAAAGGTGTGTAGCCGTGTAAATAAATCCACAAGATCTCCAGTCTGGGACTTAAACCTCTGGCTGATTGTCTTCAGATGTGAGAGGGGTGTCATAGGTCAGTCTCTTTTAAAAGGTTTGCAGAAGACTTTGCAGAAGGTCATCTGGTGTTCTGTCCCCATTAGACCGGCTCCCTTAGCCTTTTACACACGAAGGCCCCGGTCGTACACCTCCCGCTACCCGCTACCCGCAAATTGCAGGCTTACAAATTGACAGGTCTGGCCATGACTATTCCCACATCCACCACAACTGCTGACCAGACATCCTCTGACCTCAAGAGAATAAAAACGTCTGACAGTAATACGGTGAAGCGTAATCGAGAGGTAGAGCCGTTTGTGTACGTCCACATGTGACCAGGTGGATGCAGATTTATGGCATTTGGATGCGCTCTTTTACGCGCCGACATGAGAGTTGCGCTTTCCGCAAACTTGGTATCTTGCGATCGCTGGTAGCAGGTGGTCTGAAACTGTACCGAATCCGTACCGAAACCATGACACAAAAACCGCAGTACAGACCGTACCGTGAGCCACCTGTACCGTGGCACCCCTTTTCAACCTTTTGCCACATTTCAGGCTTCAAGCATAAACATATAAAATTTAAGATTTTTTGTCAAGAATAAGCAACAAGTGGGACACAATCGTGAAGTGGAACAAAATTTATTGGATATTTTAGACTTTTTTAACAAATAAAAAACTGTAGTGGGGCGTGTAATATTATTGGGCTCCTTTACTTTCAGAGCATCAAACTGACTCCAGAAGTTCAGTGAGGATCTCTGAATGATCCATTGTTGTTCTGAATGACTGATGATGATCAATAGAATCCACCTGTATGTAATCAAGTCTCCGTATAAATGCACCTGCTCTGTGATAGTCTCAGGGTTCTGGTTAAAGCTCAGAGAGCATCATGAAGACCAAGGAACACACCAGGCAGGTCCCAGATACTGTTGTGGAGAAGTTTAAAGCTGGATGTGGATACAAAAAGATTTCCCAAAGCTTTAAACATCTCAAGGAGCACTGAGCAAGCTATCATAGTGAAATGGAAGGAGTATCAGACTACTGCAGATCTACCAAGACCGGCCGTCCCTCTAAACTTTCATCTGGAACAAGGAGAAGACTGATCAGAGATGCAGCCAAGAGGCCCATGATCACTCTGGATGAACTGATCTACAGCTGAGGTGGGAGAGTCTGTCCAGAGGACAACAATCAGTCCTACACTGGACAAATCTGGCCTTTATGGAAGAGTGGCAAGAAGAAAGACATTTCTCAAAGATATCCATAAAAAGTCTGGTTTAAAGTTTCCCACAAGCCACCTTGTGGAGCAAGGAGCATTCTGGAAGAAAACCTGTTGGAGTCTGCAGAAGACCAGAGACTGGGACGGAAATTTATCTTCCAACAGGACAATGATCCAAAACATAAAGACAAATCTACAATGGAATGGTTCACAAATAAACGTTTCCAGGTGTTAGAACGGCCAAGTCAAAGTCCAGACTGCTGTTCACAAACGCTCTCCATCCAACCTCACTGAGCTCCAGCTGTTTTACAGGAAGAATGGACAAGAATTTAGTCTCTGGATGTGTTAAACTGATAGAGACAAACCCCAAGAGACTGGCAGCTGGAACTGCAGCAGAAGGTGGCGCTACAGAGTACTTACACTATATATATATGTCAATAATGATGTCATAAACATGATGTCAATAAGCGAATAAGAAATTTGCGTTTTTCTGCAACCTTCTCCATCACATCATCATCAGAAGTCATGTACATTAAAATCTCTTACTCTCCGACACAAAGAGCGCAAAGACCTCGGGATTAAAACTCTGCTCAAGAGGTATTCTTAATAAATTTAATCTGTAAAAGTTTGAGCACTAAACAATCATACTAGGCTACTTGTACTGAAATATTACTATGTACTGATGTAATCTATGTGTATTGAAATAATGTGTAATGATGTAATCTATGTGAAATAATGTAATACAACTGAAATATTTGTATGGATTAAATGTATGGACTACAATCATATGTGGACAGAAAAAGAAATATCTTTAAGTACAGAAATAAAATGTACTGATTGCACTTGTATTGAAATAATCTTACAGATAGTATGAGTTTTGAAATTATTGTTTTGATTGTCTTTACCAATCATATGTGAACGGAAATAGTCATATGACTCATACTTGTACTGAAATAATTGTACTGATCATACTTGTGCGTTCTGGAACTGAAATAGTTGTAGGAGTTGAACTGTAATGGGATATTTGTTTGGATCGTACCTGTATAGGTCATACTGGTACCAAATACCAACATCTCTTATGGACTACTCCACAATCAACCACAGTCAACTCTACCACGTGAGTCATCTGCTCTGTCCGTAAGTGCTTGATGTCCCCCTGGTGCTTAGTTCCACTACCATAAGCAACACTATCAGTACCGGACTAGGACCAGCTGTTTCACAAAATAACAAAAAATCAGTAGTTTCCATCCCTGTAATAATTTCCTCTCGTTTTAATCATTCATGTAAGCCTGCGTCAGCGGGTCCGCGGCCCGGAACGACCTTGGGGGGTTGCTCAGGGTTGCGGACCCGTGGAGGCTGCAACAAGCGCACGTTCGGCACGGACATTAATTTGGCCGTGCTGAACGTGCGCTCTCTCTTAAACAAAACTTTCATCATAAACAACCTGATTTGAGATAGTAAGCTTGATATTTTATTATTAATGGAGACATGGCTTGGCACTGATGCACCAGTTGTTCTCACCGAGGCCTGCCCACCTAATTTTAATTTTTTATTTTCGACTAGGGGAGGTTAAAGAAGAGGGGGAACTGCATTGTTCATCCTGAGATCACTGAACCCAAAGGAAGTTTCTTTTAACAGTTATTCATCATTTGAATATCATTCCTTTGTTTTTAGCAGGCCCCTTATTCTGTGTCTTACAGTTTATAGACCACCCCCCCCCCATTCCACCTCTTTTATGAGTGAATTCTCTGAATTATTGTCAATTATACACTCCACCTACAACAGAATTGTAATAACTGGTGACTTTAATTTGCATGTTGATAATAATTCCAATCCTCTATCCAGAGAATTCTTAAACCTTTTGACCTGTTATGGATTTTAAGCAGCACGTCACACAGCCGACTCACAACAGAGGACACACTCTGGACCTGGACCTGGACCTGGACCTGGACCTGGACCTGGACCTGGACCACTGGTGTGTCCTCTGTTGTTGACCTGGCTGTGTCTGACCACTACTGTGTGTATTTTAACATCACCAGTTTTAGCCACCAGGAGGCCCCGGTGAGAACAGTGAGGAAACGCTACCTAACTTCTGAAGTGGCTGCAAATTTTATTGAGATCTTAAAGAGCACTCCTGCTGAAATTTTACCTGCACCATAGGATTTTATTGTTGACAGTTTTAATACTAAACTAAGGTCAACACTGGATTTAGTGGCTCTACTTTTAACTAAAACAATAAAAACAAAACCTACAGCCCCGTGGATAAATCACCACACTAAAGAATTCAAAAGAAATTGCAGGAGTGCTGAAAGGAGGTGGAGAAAAAATAAATTAAGAGTTCATTATGAAATATTACGCAACCAACTCAAAACCTACAATAATGCAGTAAAGAAGGCAAGAATATTCCATTTCTCAAAACTCATCACAGACAATAAAATTAACGCCAAATTTCTTTTCTCCACCTTCAATCTTTTAACCAACACTAATTTTAATAAATCCTCCATGACACCAACAGACGCCCTCTGTGAGGAGTTTGCAGACCACTTCAGAAGTAAAATTGATAATATCAGATCCAGTCGTCTTTTACCCCTAACAGCATGTTACTTTTAACACACCTGAACCGTTGCTTTTACCTGAAAACACTGGAGAGTTTTGTCCTGGTTGATGCAGGGAGACTTAGTTGAGTTTTCTCTCAAGTAAACCCAACATCCTGCTTTTTAGATCCAATCCCCACATCACTGTTAAAAACATTTTATGGGTTCTTTGAGGAACATATATTAAATATAGTAAATGACTCTCTCCAGACGGGTGTCTTCCCCACTGCCTTCAAAACAGCAGTGCTGAAGCCCCTTCTGAAGAAGAGTAATCTAGACCCCAACAGTTTTAATAATTACTGACTTGTATCCAACTTACAGTTTTTAAGTACAATTTTAGAAAAACTGGTTTTTAACCAAGTAAATTATTTCTTAGTTAAAAATAATTTTTTAGAGAAATTTCAGTCTGGTTTAAGATGAACCACAGTACAGAGACTTTTAAAGATTTTAAATGACATCAGGTTTAATGCAGAATCACAGAAACTCACAGTCTTGGTTCTACTGGATCTCAGCGCCGCCTTTGATACAGTGGATCATCACATTTTATTAAACGGACTCAGAAACCTGGTCGGCATCTCTGGTACTGTTCTTAACTGGTTCAGCTCTTATCTCACAGATCGATGTTTCTTTGTCAGTATGGATACATGCTCCTCCAGAAGGAAATTAAATATGGGGTGCTCCAAGGGTCAATTTTAGGTTCAATTCTTTTTAATCTGTATATGCTTGCCATGTCTCCTGACGTCATCAGGAGACATGACATCAGCTTCCACAGTTATGCAGATGATACACAGCTGTACATCACCATGTCTCCTGATGACTCAGGACCAATTGATGCCCTTTTTAACTGTATTTCAGATATCAAGACATTGATGGCAGAGAATTTCCTACAGCTCAACCAGAACAAAACTGAGGTCTTAGTTATTGGTCCTGAAGGCAAGAGAGAGAGAAACCTTTACTAAAACTACAAGATTTTAAACCTGAACAATGTGTCAAGAACCTGGGCGTCATTTTTGACTCTGAGCCTAATTTTATTCCTCACATCAAAAACGTAACAAAGAGGTTTTTATCATCTGAAGAATATATCCAGAGTTGGTCCGTTTCTCTCTCAGGCTAACACGGAGGTGCTGATGCTTTTATCTCCTGTCGTGTAGACTACTGTAATGTCCTGCTCTCTGGTCTTCCCAAAAAGACCGTTTCTAGTCTCCAACTACTCCAGAACTCAGCAGCTCGTGTGCTGACGAAGACCAGGGGGCGGGGGGGAACACAAGACCAGGGGGCGGGAACACAAGACCAGGGGGCGGGAACACACCCGGGAACACAAGACCGGGGGGGGGAACACAAGACCAGGGGCGAGAACACCAGGGGGCGGGACACAAACGGGGGGGAACAACCGGGGGGGGAACACAAGTCCAGGGGGCGGGAACACAGACCAGGGGGCGGGAAACACAGACCAGGGGGGGGAACACAAGACCAGGGCGGGAACACATTACACCAGTTCTAAAATCACTGCATTGGCTCCCTGTGTGTTTCAGGATCAACTTTAAGGTTCTTTTATTGGTTTTTAAATGTCTTAACGGTCTTGGGCCATCTTATTTATCTGACCTGCTTTTATCATATCAACCCTCATGGACCCTGAGGTCCTCTGGTTCTGGCCTTTTAATCAAACCAAGAGTTAGAACAAAAACCCACAGTGAAGCAGCATTCAGCCATCATGGTCCTCATCTGTGGACCAGCTGGAGGTTCTGGTCCTGGTTCTGGTCCTTATCTGTGGACCAGCCTGGAGGTTCTGGTCCTGGTTCTGGTCCTCATCTGTGGACCAGCCTGGAGGAGAACATCAGGACCACAGAGACTGTTGACTTTTTAAAAGGAGGCTCCAGACTCACCTTTTTAACCTGGCTGTTACATGATTCTTTTACTCTCAGATCTTTTATTCTACTGTTCTTAATCTAATTGATTTTAATGATTTAATTTAAGTCTTAATTTATTTAAGTCTTTGCATTTTATGTTCATTAAATTTTTCATTTTATTTATAAAAAAACGGTTCCAGCAATCCAACTCAAGTGAGATTTTGAAAATATCCCTTTTATTTGTCTTTTAATCTTTAGTTTTTAGCTCCAGTGTTTCTTCATGGGGGTCCTCCACACTGGGAGGTGTGTCTGGTCTGCCTCGGGGTGTCTCTTCAGATCCTCTGGGGGGGTCTGCATAATGTGTAGGTCACCCTAGTCTACTGGGTTGAGGTGGTCTCTGGGACGGCGCCCCCGGTGGCCACATGTGTGGCCTCTCAGTGTGGATGGCCTCCCAGAGGTGGTTCTTCCTCACCTGGATCCTCAGTGTGCTGCCATGTTACTGAACTATGTTTACTTTGTGCTGTGAGTGTGCATGTGTGTGCTGTGTATGTGTGTGTGTGGTGTGTGTGTGTGTGTGGGGGGGAGGGATGGGTTTTTATTATCTGTGATGATCCTGTTTTGTTTTATTTTGTGAAGCACTTTGGGTTGCATTTATAATGTATGAAAAGTGCTATATAAATAAAGTTTGATTTGATTTGATTTGATTTGATTTGAAATGATGTACTCAGATACTCATAGGGATCACACGTGAACTGAAACGATCATATTTAATACACATAAATTAAAATAATCATACTAATTACACGTGAACTGAAATAAACTGAAAAACTAGTAGTGAAATAATCGTACAGATTGTGTGTGATCCAAAATACTGGTAGGAATCGCACTACAGAAATCATGATGTAACTAATAATTGATACTTATTTCTAATTAAGTAATTGTACCAATCCCACTTGTGCTGAAATACTTGTATGGTTCATATACATACTGAAATATTCCTACAAAATAACAAGTACTAAAATAACCAGCTGGACTGTAATTGTACTGAACCGTTCATACAGGTTCTGGATCAGTGGTCGGGCTGTTGACCACCACATGGGAGGTCCTGGGATCAAACTGTGGTTGTGTCAGGAAGGGCATCCGGTATAAAACTGGTGCCAAGCTTCTAATGCAGATCACTCTGCTGTGGTGATGCCAAAACAAAAGTTATTGTGTACCGAATCTATCTTACAGAGCAGACTTGTAGTAAAATATTTCTATTAATTATCTCTGACCTGAAATAATCTATGATCACACTTTTACTATAATCATTTAGGGATCATGCTACTCCTCAAAGTACTTACGCTCAGATCTTAACACGGATCATACTTATCCCACAATAATCTTAGAAAACATACCTCTACTGAACTAAACAATTTAGGAGTCAAACTACACCTGAAAAAACTGACTGGTATTTCCTCAAACTATCATACTAGTACTGAAATAATCAGTCAAAAAATATGAATACTGAAATAACTGTACCAATCTCATTAGCATTTATTTATATGGATTGCATGAATACTGAAACATTTGAACATATCATACATACCTTTTTTCTACTGAAATAATGGAGGGGATTGTAATAGAATACATCATATGAGTACTGAAATGATTGTACATGTCATGAAGTCATGATACTGATCTAGCTGGTGCTGAAATATTTGTTTGGATTCTGTGTTTGCTGAAATATTCATATGAAGAGTTGTATGAGTTGTACATGTACTGACATAATCATACATATTCAGAAATGTGTACTGAAATACAGATTGTGAGTTTTAACAATTTAGGAGTCCTGTCAAATAATTGTACAGAATGTACTTATTCCTTAAATGTTCCTATGGATCATACGATTACTAAAATAGTCCTACAGATCGTAGATATATCAAAATATTCAGAAGAATCCTGCTTGAGTTCAAATTGTTGCCAAGATAGTGTGTGTACAAAAACATGTTTGGGATCAGAGTACTGCTGAAATAATTGTATGGATTGTCTTATATGATCATACGTGTACTGAACTTATTTTAACAGTCACACTCTTACAGAAATATTTGAATGGATCATGTTTGTACTGAAATAATCACCAATTGTAGCCTTTCATAATCAAACTTGTTCTTGAAAACTTGTATGGCTCGTAAACATGCTGTTTTATACACTGACATATTCAATGGAATGTAAAGATTTGTATAGATTTTATACAATTGTGTTTTTACTGAAATAATTGTAGGCATCGTGTTTGTACTTAAACGCTGATTTTTCGTAAAGTAATTGTACAGACTGTACTGAAGTAACACATCCTCAATTTCACGTTTCTGCAGAGTTAAAACTAGTTATGGGTCCAGCTCGACGGTTTAAATGCGTCCGTGCACAACTAAAAAACATTTTCATCAAAAGGCGTCTTCTGGTCAGAAGATCTGTCACAAAGCGGGAAAAGAGTCACCGTCCCAACTTTTGTTGGAATGTGTTGCAGGTCTGAAGAACAGATATGGATGTATATTAACAAAAAAAATGAAGTTGATAAGAAAAACAGGAAATATCTTGGATTCATGCTGTCTGCAAAAAAAAAAGAATTATGGCCCACAGCTACCGTGAAAAACAACTTTCAAAACAAGTCAGTAATGCTCCTAAAAACTGCCCTACAGCTGCTGAGACGTCTCTGGCACTGACAGTCGCCTCCTTTTTCAGATCACATCAACTAAATGCAGAAACAATAAGAAAAGGAGCTTTTCTTTTCTTTCACATGTGACCGTCAGTGATATGTGACTGAAGCATTCTGCAGTTTTACTAAGCAACATTCAGAAACCGTCAATTTGCATTATAAAGTCACTGAGATAACAGAGATCCAATCACAACCTAATCTACTTTCTTCTCTCATCTCAGAAGTGGTTTTCGCTGTGAACCGCCGTCTGGAACATTACATTTTACATCCTCGACCTTTCTGCTTACATAAAGGAGAGTGACTCGCTGGAAAAGAGTGTTGGTGGGAGGTTGGGGGTGCAGAGGTTTATGTAACGTTCAGTCAGCAGCTGCTCAACTATTCCGGCGCTGTCAAACTGAAAACACGTCTCAGGCGTCAGCGGTGGGATTACAGGAACATGTTTAAACATTTCTGAGGCTGTTGGGGATTCACTGAAGCATTGAAGATCGTTCAAAAGCTAGAACCTTTCTTTTAATGTCACCGTGTCTTCATTAATCTAACAAAAATGAAGACAAAAGAAAAAGACTGACGTGGCCAATCACAAGTATCCCCTCGCTGCTTCCAGAGGATTTAAGAGCTGCCGGTTGCGGATCATCAGCAGGTGTTCAGACTTCTAGAAAAGCAGATGTTTGCTGGTTTGGAGCATTTGGTCTTTAAGAAGCAGTTGTTACTTCACATCAGTCTGGAAAGAGTTGTAAAACCATTTCTCAACCAACTGGAGTTTAACGTTCTACAGAATTATTCACAAGTAGTCGTTAAGCTTCCCAGGAACGGACATCCCAACTGATTTACCCCACAGCTCCATCTCAGATCCTCCAGACTGAGCATGTTCAGCGTTAAAGTCCTTGACAGCACAGTCAGAAGAAGACTGACCCAGTACGTCTGTCTGGAAGGGTTTCCAGGAGAAAAAAGAACATGGAAGCATGACTGAGGTTCAGAAAACTGCATCTGAACAAACCAACAGACTTCTGGATCAATGAGACCAGAGACCAGAACCATGTTGGAGGAAAACCAGTAGAAACCCAGCAGCTCAGACCCACAGAAGCAGGGTGGAGGACTAGTGATGACTTGTGTTGGCACAATGACAATGATCTCAGGACAATAATCACAAGCACTGCAGCAAGTCTACATCAGAAGGTAGAACAACCCAAACCCTAATGGACCAAAACTCCTTCAGAACCACCAGACACACTGATCAGGGGCAGACAGGAAGCCACCACAAGCTGCTAAATCATGAAGGTAATTAGGACTGCCCACCAGTTTATACATTTATACTTCATGTTTTGCTGATGATTAGTTAATCAAAGGTGATTATTGGTATCCAGGTGCAACTATCCCTCACCCGCAACTAAGCAAGGCCCACAACTAACCAGCCAAACTAACCTGAATTAAACCATCAACTAACCTGAATCAAACTCTGAATTAACCCGAATTAAACCCTCAACTAACCTGAATAAAACCCTCAACTAACCAAATTCAAACCCTCAACTAACCCAAATCAAACCCTAAACCAAGCCCCAACTAACCCGAATCAAACTCTGAAATATCCCGAATTAAACCCTCAACTAACCCGAATTAAACCCTCGACTAACCTTTAACTAACCTGAATAAAACCCTCAACTAACCAAATTCAAACCCTCAACTAACCTAAATCAAATCCTCAGCTAACCTGAAGAAGACCTCAACTAACCCAAATCAAACTCTGAACTAACCCGAATTAAACACTCAACTAGCCTGAATTAAACCATCAACTAACCCGAATCAAACCCTCAGCCAACCGGAATTAAACCCTCAACTAACCTGAATCAAACTCTCAACTAACATGAATAAAACCCTCAGCTAACCTTTAACAAACCCGAATCAAACCCTCAACTAACCAAATCAAACTCTCAACTAACATGAATAAAACCCTCAACTAACCTTAAACAAACCCGAATCAAACCCTCAACCAACCAAATCAAACCCTCAACTAACCAAATCAAACCCTCAACTAACCCTCTTTCTTGGCTTCATTTCTTAGATTGTTGGCACAAAGAAGAAAGTTAAGTTTGTCGTTGATCATTTAAGGCTGAATTTGTTTTATAATAAAAGTCACAGTAAATTACTTTTATTTTCTTTTTACATGAAAAACTAAAAGAAGAAAAACAAAAGATTATGTTTTTTAAAAGCTGCTGGTGGGATTCCAGGACTCTGGTTTCAGATTAGCCTCTGGACGGTGATCAGATCAGCGCTTCTTATCAGCCGACTATCAGCTCTCCCTCCAGAACCTGGAGTTTGGACTCACCTGGACTGCAGGACTGGAGCGAGGCCCTCGGACCTGTTCTCCTGGGAGCGGGCCTGAGTTCCGGCTGCAAAGACGGGTTCAGAATCCACAGAGTCCCGGGAAGCTCAGAGGATCAGAGTTGGAGTGAGAGCAGCTGCTGGAGGACTGGTCACACTTCTCTGCAGGGAGCCTATTAGTGTTCCCAGAGGAGCCCCGGGACAGAGGTGTGGGGGTGGGAGGGGCCAGTACCTTGTCACAGTCCATTCAGACCTGTTTGTTGCTGGTTCATGTCCTGCTGAGAAACTGGACCTCCACACACATGTGGAATTTGACATGTATGTCATCTTTATCAAGCCGTTTGGTTTTATCACATAAGCAGCTGGAACTTTATTGATGCTACAAAGTTGATAATGGATGTCAAAATAAAATAAATGACAGATTTATTTAAAAAGATTCTTGAGAAAGATGTCTTGAAGTTAATAACTGAGTTGAACTGAAATAAATAATGAAAATAACAATAAAATAATGAAAATAATTCATATTAATGCCAATTATTAATTATTTATTATCATTATATATAACATTTGCTCAAACTCTTAATAAACTCAAAATGATATCAAAACAAAAATTATATAATATAAATGTATTACAGATATTTTTTATATTCTTAAATTCAATGTAATAATAATAGTAAATACAATTGATTTGATTAAAATGAGCCATAAGTGATATTATTCAAATGTTAAATAAGATTACACGTATTCATTATTAAAAAACAATTTTAAATAATAAAAGTAAAATAACAGGATTAATGATTATTATTACTGATTTTTAAGGAGTTTTTGTTTTAAATATTTAAATAAGAACAGGATTTGTTATATTAATATTTATCAAAGAGCATTTAAATAAAATAAAGCATTACTTATTAAAAATTATTAGTATTTAAAAATTCACTATATATTTTCCCCGACTTTACTACGACTACTAATGTTCAGTAAATGATTTCAGCTCCATCGTGGTCCTTCTGTATCAGGACTGAGTCGTTGCTGTAACGATGATTAACAGCTGATGTGTTGCTGCATCTCTGCAGACGTTCACACATTAACTAAAAATCACTAATGAGGAACAGAGAACCAAACAGACCACATGACTGCTGACCTCACCTGAACGCTGATCGATGACCTCTGAGCTGCTCCACACCTCCATCTGTACCTCCTCCTCTAAACCACACTTCTTCTTCATCTGGACTCATTTCTCCAGTTTCATTGTTTGTTTTCTTCCCTCCATCAGATTTTATTGGGTTCATGTGCTTCATGGATCGACTTTCTACTCTGATTAATGCAGACTGGTTTTCTGAATTACCTCGTTTTAAAACATGTTTTCATCAGCTTGTCCATGTTTAAGTTTCATAAAGTTTATTAATACAGCACATTCAAACACATCTTTCACTGATGAAAAGAAGAAAATATAAAATGTAGAAATATTAAAAAGGTTAGATGATGAAAAACACCTGAGGAAAAAAAATCTAATTTATACTTCTATGTAGCAGATACCTGGCAGCGTAATTCTACCTCCATGCACAAGAGGGCAGAGTGGGGTCTTTTCTGCTGCTGTGTTCCTTCACCGACCACTGCAGTTCCTCTATCGACAACTAGAGGCTGCAGTTCCTGTTCCTGTTCCGACCACTAGAGGCTGCAGTTCCTCTACCGACAACTAGAGGCTGCAGTTCCTGTTCCGACCACTAGAGGCTGCAGTTCCTCTACCGACAACTAGAGGCTGCAGTTCCTGTTCCGACCACTAGAGGCTGCAGTTCCTGTTCCGACCACTAGAGGCTGCAGTTCCTCTACCGACAACTAGAGGCTGCAGTTCCTGTTCCGACCACTGGAGGCTGCAGTTCCTCTACCGACAACTAGAGGTTGCAGTTCCTGTTCCGACCACTAGAGGCTGCAGTTCCTCTACCGACAACTAGAGGCTGCAGTTCCTGTTCCGACCACTAGAGGCTGCAGTTTCTGTTCCGACCACTAGAGGCTGCAGTTCCTCTACCGACAACTAGAGGCTGCAGTTCCTGTTCCGACCACTAGAGGCTGCAGTTCCTGTTCCGACCACTAGAGGCTGCAGTTCCTCTACCGACAACTAGAGGCTCTAGTTCCTGTTCCGACCACTAGAGGCTGCAGTTCCTGTTCTGACCACTAGAGGCTGCAGTTCCTCTACCGACAACTAGAGGCTGCAGTTCCTGTTCCGACCACTAGAGGCTGCAGTTCCTCTACCGACAACTAGAGGTTGCAGTTCCTGTTCCGACCACTAGAGGCTGCAGTTCCTCTACCGACCACTAGAGGCTGCAGTTCCTCTACCGACCACTAGAGGCTGCAGTTCCTCTACCGACCACTAGAGGCTGCAGTTCCTCTACCGACCACTAGAGGCTGCAGTTCCTCTGACCACTAGAGGCTGCGGTCCTCTCCTGACCACCTGTTTACCGACCACTAGAGGCTGCGGTTCATCTAACGACCACTAAAGGCTGCGGTTCCTCCACCGACCATAGAGGCTGCAGTTCCTCTACTGACCACTAGAGGCTGCGGTTCCTCAACCCACTAGACCACTAGAGGCTGCGGTTCATCACCGACCACTAGAGGCTGCAGTTCCTCCACCGACCACTAGAGGCTGCAGTTCCTCTACCGACCACTAGAGGCTGCAGTTCCTCTACTGACCACTAGAGGCTGCAGTTCCTCTACCGACCACTAGAGGCTGCAGTTCCTCCACCGACCACTAGAGGCTGCAGTTCCTCTACTGACCACTAGAGGCTGCAGTTCCTCTACCGACCACTAGAGGCTGCAGTTCCTCTACCGACCACTAGAGGCTGCAGTTCCTCTACCGACCACTAGAGGCTGCAGTTCCTCTACCGACAACTAGAGGCTGCAGTTCCTGTTCCGACCACTAGAGGCTGCAGTTCCTCTACCGACAACTAGAGGCTGCAGTTCCTGTTCCGACCACTAGAGGCTGCAGTTCCTGTTCCGACCACTAGAGGCTGCAGTTCCTCTACCGACAACTAGAGGCTGCAGTTCCTGTTCCGACCACTAGAGGCTGCAGTTCCTGTTCCGACCACTAGAGGCTGCAGTTCCTCTACCGACAACTAGAGGCTGCAGTTCCTGTTCCGACCACTGGAGGCTGCAGTTCCTCTACCGACAACTAGAGGTTGCAGTTCCTGTTCCGACCACTAGAGGCTGCAGTTCCTCTACCGACAACTAGAGGCTGCAGTTCCTGTTCCGACCACTAGAGGCTGCAGTTTCTGTTCCGACCACTAGAGGCTGCAGTTCCTCTACCGACAACTAGAGGCTGCAGTTCCTGTTCCGACCACTAGAGGCTGCAGTTCCTGTTCCGACCACTAGAGGCTGCAGTTCCTCTACCGACAACTAGAGGCTCTAGTTCCTGTTCCGACCACTAGAGGCTGCAGTTCCTGTTCTGACCACTAGAGGCTGCAGTTCCTCTACCGACAACTAGAGGCTGCAGTTCCTGTTCCGACCACTAGAGGCTGCAGTTCCTCTACCGACAACTAGAGGTTGCAGTTCCTGTTCCGACCACTAGAGGCTGCAGTTCCTCTACCGACAACTAGAGGCTGCAGTTCCTGTTCCGACCACTAGATGCAGTCAGACCACTAGGCTGCAGTTCCTCTACCGACAACTAGAGGCTGCAGTTCCTGTTCCGACCACTAGAGGCTGCAGTTCCTCTACCGACAACTAGAAACTGCGGTTCCTGTCCTGACCACTACAGGCTGTGTTTCCTCTACCGACAACTAGAGACTGCAGTTCCTATACCGACCACTAGAGGCTGCAGTTCATCTACTGACCACTAGAGGCTGCGGTTCCTCTACCGACAACTAGAGGCTGCGGTTCCTGTACCGACCACTAGAGGCTGCGGTTCCTCTACCGAGAGGCTGCAGTTCCTCTACCGATAACTAGAGACTCCGGTTCCTCTACCGACCACTAGAGGCTGCGGGTCCTCTACGGACAACTAGAGGCTGCAGTTCCTCAACCGACAACTAGAGGCTGCGGTTCCTCTACCGACCACTAGAGACTGCGGTTCCTCTATCGACAACTAGAGGCTGCAGTTCCTCTACCGACAACTAGAGCCTGCGGTTCCTCTACCGACCACTAGAGACTGCGGTTCCTCTATCGACAACTAGAGGCTGCGGTTCCTCTACCAACAACTAGAGGCTGCGGTTCCTCTATTGACAACTAAAGGCTGCAGTTCCTGTACCGACCACTAGAGACTCCGGTTCCTTTACGAACCACTAGAGACTGCGGTTCCTCTACCGACAACTAGAGGCTGCAGTTCCTCTACCGACCACTAGAGGCTGCGGTTCCTCTACTGACAACGAGAGGCTGCGGTTCCTATCCTGACCACTAGAGGCTGCGGTTCGTCTACCGACAACTAAAGGCTGCGGGTCCTCTACCGACAACTAGAGGCTGCGGTTCCTCTACTGACCACTAGAGACTGCAGTTCCTCTACTGACCACTAGAGGCTGCGGGTCCTCTACCGACCACTAGAGACTGCGGTTCCTCTACCGACCACTAGAGGCTGCGAGTCCTCTACTGACCACTAGAGACTGCAGTTCCTCTACTGACCACAAGAGGCTGCAGTTCCTTTACCGACCACTAGAGGCTGCAGTTCCTCTACTGACCACTAGAGGCTGCAGTTCCACTACTGACCACTAGAGGCTGCAGTTCCTGTCCTGACTACTAGAGGCTGCTGTTCCTCTACTGAACACTAGAGACTGCGGTTCCTCTACTGACCACTGGAGGCTGCGGTTCCTCTACCGACCACTAGAGGCTGCGGTTCCTCTACCGACCACTAGAGGCTGCGGTTCCTCTACTGATCACTAGAGACGGCGGTTCCTCTACCGACCACTAGAGACTGCGGTTTCTCTACCGACCACTAGAGGCTGGGGTTCCTCTACAGACCACTAGAGACTGCAGTTCCTCTACAGACCACTAGAGACTGCAGTTCCTCTACTGACCACTAGAGGCTGCGGTTTCTCTACTGACCACTAGAGGCTGCGGTTCCTCTACAGACCACTAGAGACTGCAGTTCCTCTACTGACCACTATAGAATGCAGTTCCTTTACTGACCACTAGAGGCTGCGGTTCCTATACTGACCACTAGAGACTGCAGTTCCTTTACTGACCACTAGAGGCTGCAGTTCCTTTAATGACCACTAGAGGCTGCGGTTCCTCTACTGACCACTAGAGGCTGCGGTTCCTCTACAGACCACTAGAGACTGCAGTTCCTTTACTGACCACTAGAGGCTGCGGTTCCTCTACAGACCACTAGAGACTGCATTTCCTCTACTGACCATTAGAGGCTGCAGTTCCTTTACTGACCACTAGAGGCTGCGGTTCCTTTACAGACCACTAGAGACTGCAGTTTCTCTACTGACCATTAGAGGCTGCAGTTCCTTTACTGACCACTAGAGGCTGCAGTTCCTCTACTGACCACTAGAGGCTGCGGTTCCTCTACAGACCACTAGAGACTGCAGTTCCTTTACTGACCACTATAGGGCTACAGACACTAGAGAGCTTTTCCTACTGACCACTGCGGTTCCTCTACCGACCACTAGACTTTACAGACCCTAGAACTGCAGTTTCTCTACTGACCATTAGAGGCTGCAGTTCCTTTACTGACCACTAGAGGCTGCAGTTCCTCTACTGACCACTAGAGGCTGTGGTTCCTCTACAGACCACTAGAGACTGCAGTTCCTATACTGACCACTAGAGGCTGCAGTTCCTTTACTGACCACTAGAGGCTGAGGTTCCTTTACCGACCACTAGGGGGTGCGGTTCCTCTACCGACCACTACAGGCTGCGGTTCCTCTACAGACCACTAGAGACTGCAGTTCCTCTATTGACCACTAGAAGCTGCAGTTCCTCTACTGACTGATCACTAGAGGCTGCAGTTCCTCTACTGACTGATCACTAGAGGCTGCAGTTCCACTACTGACCATTAGAGGCTGCAGTTCCACTACTGACCACTAGAGGCTGCAGTTCCTCTACTGACCACTAGAGGCTGCAGTTCCACTACTGACTACTAGAGGCTGCAGTTCCTCTACTGAACACTAGAGACTGCAGTTCTCTACTGAACACTAGAGACTGCAGTTCCTCTACTGACCACGAGAGGCTACGGTTCTAATACCGACCACTAGAGATCGCGGTTCCTGTCCTGACCACTAGAGGCTGCAGTTCCTCTACCTAACACCAGAGGCTGCCGTTCCTCTACCGACCACTAGAGGCTGCTGTTCCTCTAAAGACCACTAGAGACTGCAGTTCCTCTACTGACCACTAGAGGCTGCAGTTCCACTACTGACTACTAGAGGCTGCAGTTCCTCTACCAACCATTAGACACTGCCGTTCCTGTCCTGACCACTAGAGGCTGCGGTTCCTCTACTGACCACTAGAGGCTGCAGTTCCCCCACCAACCACTAGTGGTGAGTAGAGGAACTGCAGACTTCTCGAGTTCTACTGTTGAATCTGGTCCCAGTCTGGTCCCAGGCTGCGGTTCCTCTACTGACAACGAGAGGCTGCGGTTCCTATCCTGACCACTAGAGGCTGCGGTTCGTCTACAGACAACTAAAGGCTGCGGGTCCTCTACCGACAACTAGAGGCTGCGGTTCCTCTACTGACCACTAGAGACTGCAGTTCCTCTACTGACCACTAGAGGCTGCGGGTCCTCTACCGACCACTAGAGGGTGCGGTTCCTCTACCGACCACTAGAGGCTGCGGTTCCTCTACAGACCACTAGAGACTGCAGTTCCTCTATTGACCACTAGAAGCTGCAGTTCCTCTACTGACTGATCACTAGAGGCTGCAGTTCCTCTACTGACCACTAGAGGCTGCAGTTCCACTACTGACCATTAGAGGCTGCAGTTCCACTACTGACCACTAGAGGCTGCAGTTCCTCTACTGACCACTAGAGGCTGCAGTTCCACTACTGACTACTAGAGGCTGCAGTTCCTCTACTGAACACTAGAGACTGCAGTTCCTCTACTGACTACTAGAGGCTGCAGTTCCTCTACTGACTACTAGAGGCTGCAGTTCCTCTACTAACACTAGAGACTGCAGTTCCTCTACTGACCACGAGAGGCTGCGGTTCTATTACCGACCCTAGACCGCGGTTCCTGTCCTACACTAGAGGCTGCTATTCCTCAGAGGCTGCCGTTCCTCTACGACCACTAGAGGCTGCTGTTCCTCTAAAGACCACTAGAGACTGCAGTTCCTCTACTGACCACTAGAGGCTGCAGTTCCACTACTGACTACTAGAGGCTGCAGTTCCTCTACCAACCATTAGACACTGCCGTTCCTGTCCTGACCACTAGAGGCTGCGGTTCCTCTACTGACCACTAGAGGCTGCAGTTCTCCACCAACCACTAGTGGTGAGTAGAGGAACTGCAGACTTCTCGAGTTCTACTGTTGAATCTGGTCCCAGTCTCGTCTGATGGAGGTTTCCAGCTTTGAAGAGGTCTTCTGGTTGAATGATGCTCCAGATGTTCTCTGCAGGTCAAAGATCTGGACTGCAGGTCCAGTTCAGTTCCTGGACTCTTCTTGATGGAGCCATGCTGTTGTAACAGCTGCAGTATCTGGTTCAGTATCGTCCTGCTGCGATTCACCAGAACCTTCTCTGGAACAGATGTTTGGAGGGGAGCAGATGTTGATCTGAGACCTTTATAGACCTTCCAGCATTCAGAGTTCCTTCCAGAACATCCCAGCTGTCCAGACCGTCTGGACTTCTGGACATCCAGACAATCAGAAATGCTTTAGAGCTGAACTCTGAGAACATCTGGAAGGTCTCCTCCTCTTTAGGACACAGCGTCCCTGATCACCAACCAGAACATCAGATCTGGACTGGTCTGACCAGAGAACACTTTGAAACAGTCCATTTAAATGAGTCTTGGTCCACAAGACGCGACGGTTCTTCTGGACCATGTTCAGATATGTCCTCCTTGTTGATGGTAGATCTTCAGTTGTCATCTGCAGATGGAACATTGGATTTTGTCTACTGACGGTGGTTTCTGGAAGTCTTCCTGGACCCATTTAGTGATGTCATTGACACAATCATGAAGATGAGTGAGGCAGTGTCGTCTTGAGGGCCTGAAGACCACGGACATCCAATTCGGGCTGGGCAAGTTAACGCGTTATTATCACGTTAAATCATTAATTTATTAACACCAACATTTATTTTATTGCGCGTTAACACATGTTACTCACATGCTTTTGTTTTGAAAAGTCTGTTTCTGGCTGCTGTGGAACCGGAAGACTATTGGCAGGTAAGCAAGGAAAAGCTAAAACAGACATGGAGAACGGTAAAAATCTATGAACTTTACAGTTCAGGTAGCAACTCAGGTAGCAATATTAACAATTCTGTCCAAAATAAAAATCTAGACTGCAACAAAACTTTCGCGTCATTCCTCCATGTTCCATCAGATCTGCTCCATGTGTTCACTGTCCTGCTG
Organism: Hirundichthys speculiger; assembly: GCA_018398805.1. Classification (NCBI taxonomy): domain Eukaryota; kingdom Metazoa; phylum Chordata; class Actinopteri; order Beloniformes; family Exocoetidae; genus Hirundichthys; species Hirundichthys speculiger. The sequence continues at coordinate 325,228 of JAGFBZ010000539.1, forward strand.
TTCTCTAGCTGGTTACTGCAGTGCGGCTCCATCTAGTGGCACAGATGTGTAAGGACTGGACAACAGAAAGTCCAGTCCTCCATTATAAAACAAATTCGGTTGTGTGGCCTGTTTTTTAATTTCGTATTTTTGATCCAAGTCTAAAATTGAAATATAAAAAAAACAGGCATTTTTTTTCGTTTTTTTGTGTTATATTAAAAATCGAAAAACGTAATAAATGTTACTTTTTAATTTTTTAATAATTTTTGATTGACACTTAAAAATGGAAAGAATGAATGATACACAGATTGATAAAGTTACAGAACTTTAACATGGACATTTTCATTTTAAAGTTCTCCCAGACGGAGAATTCAACAGAAACAAGGTTATTTGTAACAACTGACAAGTTGATCTCCCCGTTAAAAGTTTCTGCTGTTACCTCAGAAATGACCTGTTTTAATGTTCTGATTGTGCTAAGTCACAATCATTTTGTTGGATTTTGTTTGTAGACTTTTTTTTTTTAATTATAAAAATAGGATGACAATAATGCCCTGGCAGTGGCCAGTGGCGGCGGCAGAACATTTTCATTGTAGTTGCTTAAGGGTTGCTAAACAATTGTATGGAGTTGCTGGACAATTTACTGCAATACCAATTAAATAGCATAAATATGGATATGTATGTCATTACCAGCCTACTCATTCTAATCAGCGCTATCTGAAACTAGCGCGGATGCCATGAAACAGATAAAAAAAAATCAATTTGAAGTTCGTTATTATAATTTTACCATATAGTCATGCCACTTTTCACAGCAGTGAGACTACAAATCATTTGACAATAACCTGGTCATCACATTTTAACCAGTTAATATTCACATAAGTACACATCAGAAGAGATCTGGCAGACTTACGCTTCAACAGATAGCGCTCCATTTTGATGTCACTTTTCTAACGGTCCGGTTTAATTTTCCCAAGTTGACTTCGCGTGACCCCTGCAGGCCAGCTCTCGCGAGACGAGTCTCTCTCTCATCGTTTTTAATTGTCTGTCTTTTATTTTAATTTAAAACAAAAACACATGAAATTAATTTAAAATTAAATTGTCACCATTTTATTTTATTTAACACAATTAAGATTTTTTCATTTTTAATAGTCTCCATTCTTGGGTTGCTTTGAGGTTGCTAGGCTCGTATTTTGGGGTTGCTATAGCAACTGCAAGCTACCCCCTAGCGCCGCCCCTGGCAGTGGCAATAAGCTTTATTTTATTTTACATTTTTTGAGATGAGATTTACACTACAGACAAGTGCTGATGTTAAAAGTGTTTGAACAACAAATGTTATGGCACTTTAGTTCATATGGCAGTGGAACATTTAAATAAAAGTTCACCTTTACACTACTTTAATTATTTGATTTTGTGTATACAATGCGATTAATAGTGATTAAAAAATTTTAACGTTGCCCAGCTCTGTGACGTGGGATTGTTTTAACAGGACCACTGTTACGTTACCAGATGAGCTCATTTAGTGGATCAATGTGGAACATTTCCCATTTAAACTTTTATGTTATATAACACAGATAACTAGTCTTATTATATTGGATGTAATTTAGTCATTTATTTCTTCAACTCTAGACATGCTGAGATTTTTCATAAGAAAGCAACATTTTGTTGTATAAATCCCAAATTTTGCAAAATCACAACTAACATTATTGCAAGCTTTCTGACCAAACTGTCACGAAATTAAGAATTTCAGATAATTACAACTTTGTCTTCAAATCAAGAATTTTAGCTGTTAAAACTTTATAATATAGCAACTATGTTGCAAAAAGCTAATTTTTGACAGAAAATCTGAAATTTCAGAAAATCCCAACTTTTTATCACAAAACTGCTGCTGATGCTGCACACGGCAGAGGGGGGAGGAGCTTGAGCAGCACCTGAGTCCACCTTCCAGAGCAGGTGGTGCTGCTGAAGCTCAGACACCTGCTACTGTCAGGTGGGAATTTTATTAACTTTTCAGGTCCAGTATTAGTGCAGCTGGGGGGGGGGGGGGGGGGGGGGGGGGGGGTCCCCATTAGCCGTGAAAAATAAGGGATCGCTGTATTGTTATCGATAGTATTATTAATATTCTGGTGTTGGAAGCATAAATGACATTATCTCTAAGTTTATATCAGTTTTATTGTTGCTCATTGTTTTTATCATACTATTTTGTTTAATGAAGCCATATGTCCATATCACAGTGTCTTAGATCATTCTTAGTGTATGTTTTGTCTTTACTTTATATCAGAAATGTAGCAGACTAGCCCAGCTGTAGCTGGTTAGAAATACGCGTTTGGAGACAAACACCTGGCCAGGTAAATAGGATAGCGTTGTGGGATAGGTAACCATTCTTCTTTTCAGGATACACCAGCAGTGGATTGGATCAGAAGAGGACCACCTGAAGACAACGGATTGGACGAACGAACGGAGGACCGGACCAAGTCCAAACCGCGGCTCCTCCCCTTCTAGTGACGCACATTTTTGTATAAATAGTTGTTGTATTGTTTAGCTCCGCCTTCTTCTGCTAGAGACTGTCTCTGTGAAAGAAGCGTGATCACTTTATTGAAATTAAACATCTGTGTTGTACTGAGCCGACCAAACAAAGAATACGCAGCTAGAACCTTTCAGGAACCGAACTGCTTCAGTTCTAACCTGTAAATTTACTGCAGTTCCTGAGTTCATCCACCAGATGGAGCTCTGCTGCTCAATGACATTCAACTCCACCCATCAGGGGTCAGGCTCCGCCCACATCTGACCTCCTGAACTTGTAAATGTTTTTTAGAAGTGCTGACTCTTGAATGAAGACACCGAGGGGGGGGGGGGGCTGCAACGGTTTCAGAAGTTTAATAGTTACAGAACGGGGGGGAAATGTCCTCATATACAAACTATGATTTGGCACAAAATCCCCCACAATCCCCTCTGATAAGCGGAAGCACAGAGGCACTTGTATGGTGAGCGGCCAACTGTGAGCCCGTGGAGACGCGGCGGGCCCGTCCGGACTCGGACCAGAACCCGGACAGTCCGCCACCGTGCTCCAGTTTCTTTTATTCAGACCAACCCAAATAAAAGGCACATGAAACATTTTCAATAGACATACATTTAAAAAAATGTAGGAATGTTTCAGCTCTCTGCTAATCAGAAAGCCACAGTTTGGTATTTACAAAAATTACCATTGTTAATGTTCTAATACAAAAAGATGTATAAAAATGTTATTTTTCTTGCATGTGTGACATCACTAACATGTCTCTGAACTAAATGGTTTGTACAAACATATACATTCATCTGCCTTCATCCCCGCCAAACTCATCAAACTAACTTCCTGCAGAGCGGAAGTTCTCCAAATCATCGTTCGGCCAAACGAATACCGACTTTTTCACATTTGGTTGGAGTCGGATTAAAGAGACGCCGCGAGGCTGGAGGTCACTGAGACCAGTAGAGCTGGAGCTCCAGCTCCAGGAGCTGAAGCTGAGATCCTCCTGGATGGACCCTAATCCTAGCTCCATCCAGGAGGAGTTCAGCTTCAGCTCCAGGAGCTGAAGAACCACAGCGACCTCCTCCCTCCTGATTAGTGTTCTGGTTGGTAGCCCGGCTCAGTCCTCCTCATGCAGCAACAGATAAGGGGAGGAGCTCGTTTCCAGACGTGGACATTGATGGACCGACTGCTGAGCCAACTAGAAGGTCAACAGCTCCAAACTAAACTAACTAGTTCCAGCCCTCCTGCTGTCCGAAGCACCTCCTCTCGTACCGTTGACTCCACTACCTCAGCTTCTGCTCTGGAAGTGGCTTCATCGCTCATGTTTCTGGAGACCTTCTCCTGGGTCTCAAAGACCACTTCACGTGGGTTTTGAACCAGCGGAGGGACCAGGGACAGAGAAACCTCGTCCTCTGTCCCTGGTCAGGGTTAGGGGTTCGGGTGTCTTTATGAAGTCTGATTTATGCTTCTGCGTTGAGCCAACGTCGTAGAGGAACCCTGTGATGCACCATCAGGTCCACTCAGACCACCACTGGGACTGGTCCACCTGGTGGCGCTGGTCCACTGCTACGTCATCGGTCTGAACCTCGGTAGGAAGCCGATGCTCAACATTCATCAGCTCTAAGATCTACTCCATCTGCTCCGTGGTCCGATCTGAGCCAGACAGGAAGTAGACTGAAGGAAGCTCACCACTGCCCCCCAGTGGCTGGACGTGGAGTTGCAGACCGATGGCAGTATTGGACCCGTACCCACATCTAAATCCTGACTGCTGAGGTCACTGCTGACCTGCTAACCTCATCAGGAAAACATGTTGCCATGGTGACGGTGTTATTGGTCTGTAGGGTTCCTGTGAATGCCAGGCTGCAAGTTTTCCAGCAGAACATTGAACCAGCGTCCAGAATATTCTACTGGATATCACCTGTTTAGGTCACCTGCAGCAGATCTGATCCACTAACCCGATGAAGGTGAGACTACAGCCACCAGACTGTCGTAGCTCCGCCCTCTCTGGAGTCTCAGTGGCCTTATTTCTGAAGGTCAAAGGTCCAGGAAAACATGAAAACTACTGTGAACAAATGAAAGGACCCTCTTGACTGTGAGGTCCTGGATTCAGGTCCTGGATCTGGTCTTCAAACATCAAACTCATCTGAGCAGCAGCAGCTGAAGGGTTAAAAACTGTTACAGCTACCTTCCTCTAAACCAGCAGCTTGTTTCTTAGACAACACTCCCAGCCAGACTGTTCCAGGAGGTTTCTCTGTTTCATATCATGGCTCAGGTCCCTCCAGATCCCAACTGTCCAATCAATCATAGTGATCCTGAATTCAGATCCCAGACCAGAATTATTATAACTGTGAGATGCACGTCACATGACCAGACCAGACCAGCAGGACCACCAGGAACCTGTGACCAGACCAGCAGGACCACCAGGAACCTGTGACCAGACCAGCAGCACCACCAGGAACCTGTGACCAGACCAGCAGCACCAGCAGGACCACCAGGAACCTGTGACCAGACCATCAGGACCAGCAGGAACCTGTGACCAGCACCATCAGGACCACCAGGAACCTGTGACCAGACCATCAGGACCAGCAGGAACCTGTGACCAGACCATCAGGACCACCAGGAACCTGTGACCAGACCCAGCACCAGCAGGACCACCAGGAACCTGTGACCAGACCAGCAGACCACCAGACCCTGTGACCAGACCACCAGGAACCTGTGACCAGACCAGCAGGACCAGCAGGAACCTGTGACCAGACCACCTTGACCAGACCAGCAGGACCAGCAGGAACCTGTGACCAGACCACCAGGACCAGCAGGAACCTGTGACCAGACCAGCAGGACCAGCAGGAACCTGTGACCAGACCACCAGGACCAGCAGGAACCTGTGACCAGACCAGCAGGACCACCAGGAACCTGTGACCAGACCAGCAGGACCAGCAGGAACCTGTGACCAGACCAGCAGGACCAGCAGGAACCTGTGACCAGACCATCAGGACCAGCAGGACCAGGCAGTAACCTGTGACCAGGAATCTTTCCTCCGTAACCTTCCTGAGTTGACGGACACTGATGGGATCTTAATCATGTGACTGGACCCCAGAGGTGGTTCCACATGTTCAGAAGTTAGTGCCCCCCTTTAAACCTGCTTTCTGGTGTAGAAACCTGATCAAAATGATCTGATCGTAGTGGGTCCAAGAAGGAAAGACATCAGCAGTGATCTTAGAGGAGCGGCTGTTTGGACTTCAACGTTCTACAAGCAGAACACATTAAAGGGAATTAATGTTGTTAATAATTAACTTATATGTGGTTGTTTGTCACTAAAACCCACCACCACCAGATGATTTCTTCATGTTGCTTTTACACACCAGAAAAAGAAGAATCAGGATTACGTTTCCACATGATGTGGCTCCTACGTCCACCTGTCCAGGTGTGACTCCAACACTAGCCAGTCTGATAAAAACCAAACCGAGGGGACGTGACCTCGGCAGGACGGTTCCTCTCTGCTGACCCGTCAGGTCCCCACATAAAGACAAATGAAACCATCTTCCAGCAGTCAGAGGCAACTGGTTTCCAGCAGCTTTCTTGGGAGGATGGAAGCTTCTATTTTACGTTAAAATACATCTACTGTTCAATACTGATAAGTCCATTAAAACAATGAAACAACAAAGAGCCTAACTTGACCTTAAGAGGAAGCATCAGAACATTTCCAGGAGCTGTTCCAGTCAGACGGGACCAACAGACGTCTGAAGGAACCATGTGACTGGTTGCTTTCACCGACCAATGACGTGTCTTTAACAGAAACGTCCAACAGCAGGCTGAAATAAACTGCTGGAGCTCATAAAATAAGAAGATAAATACCAAAGTAATCTGGAGATGTAGCAGCTGGAGATGTTGGAACTGCCTTTCACTTTCAATCAGCTTGTTTCACAGAAGAAAAGAAATGGAGACTAGTGTTTGTATCCTGTTGAGACCCCATCCCAACCAGACTGCTGGAGGAGGTCTTTTTCTTTGATTAAAGCTCCAATGAGGTGAAGAACAGTGAAGCTCATGAACTGGTTTGAGGTGGTGTGAACCTGGTGTTCTTCATCTAACTGGACCGCAAACTTGTCTGACGGCTGAAGGTTTATTCACACAGCCAGCTGGCCCCGCCTCCGTACGCTGGCCCCGCCCCCGTACCACCTTTATTCCCTCTGGCTCTGCTGTGTGAAGGACAGAAGAGCAGGAAGGAGGTGACCTTCAGTTCTCCAGCTGAACCTCCTCAGGAGTGCAGGAACAGAGCTGGAACTAAATGACCAGAGACATTATGGACTTGTTTCTGAGCGTGGACCACAGAGGAGAGGACAGGGACCATCTTCAGACCGTGGAAGGAGGCAAGTGTTTGTGAAAGCATGACTGGAGAGGGAAGGTTGCTCCTTCATCAAGAGGAGATCTCCAGTTGGTCTTCATGGTGTGATGGCTATGTGATCAGACTGAGGTTGTTCTTCAGGAATGTCCTCTCTAACCAATTATCTCCTCAAGATGGTTAACGATGGCAGCTGGTTCTCCTTGAGGAGCTTTGGATACTTCTAAAAAACAAGTGTGTCATGTTTCATTAAGCCGTCAGAAACTGTCATAATGACGGTGCTCATTTTTTTTGTGTCCTACCAGGAAAACCTTTAGTCTGGGGGCTCTGGGTGGCTCACGTGATCTCTGCTGGTTCTTCTGGGCTTTATTCAAAGGTCACCAGCGTCACCAGGTGGAGGGTTTCTACCACTCTGCAGCCGTTGACATTATTCAGGTAATGGAGGCAGTCAAGTGGTAACAGACTGGAATTTGAGCATGAGAGGTCAGAGGAAACAGGCAGCGACGCCTCGCCTGCTGATCGTGAACCAGGTCCAGCTGGAGACCCGCAGGACCTTTTCCATCTACTGGCTGTGCAGACATATAGACTCCCAGCAGCCACCGGGGCCCCGAGGTCAGATAGGTCCAGAGATGGTGGAGAAACACCACGTAGCCAGGGAGAACACGTTGAAGCATGTCACCGTGAAGAACTGAGGTTCTGGTTCAGATGGATCAGCATCTATGATGGATCTGGGAGGGTTTTCTCTCAAACAGACAAACCTACATGGACATGTGAGTGTAGACCGTCACCCCTGTAGACCATCATCAGCGTAGACCGTCATCCCTGTAGACCGTCATCCCTGTAGACCATCATCAGTGTAGACCGTCATCCCTGTAGACCGTCATCAGCGTAGACCGTCATCCCTGTAGACCATCATCAGTGTAGACCGTCATCCCTGTAGACCGTCATCAGCGTAGACCGTCATCAACGTAGACCGTCATCAGCGTAGACCGTCATCCCTGTAGACCATCATCAGTGTAGACCGTCATCCCTGTAGACCGTCATCAGCGTAGACCATCATCCATGTAGACCGTCATCAGCGTAGACCATCATCAACGTAGACCGTCATCAGCGTAGACCGTCATCCCTGTAGACCATCATCAGTGTAGACCGTCATCCCTGTAGACCGTCATCAGCGTAGACCATCATCCATGTAGACCGTCATCCCTGTAGACTGTCATCAGCGTAGACCATCATCCATGTAGACCGTCATCAACGTAGACCATCATCAACGTAGACCGTCATCAGCATAGACCGTCATCCCTGTAGACCATCATCAGTGTAGACCATCATCCATGTAGACCGTCATCAGCGTAGACCATCATCACCATGTAGACCATCATCCATGTAGACCGTCATCCCTGTAGACCATCATCAGTGTAGACCGTCATCCCTGTAGATCGTCATCAGCGTAGACCATCATCCATGTAGATCGTCATCAGTGTAGACCATCATCAACGTAGACCGTCATCCCTGTAGACCATCATCAGTGTAGACCGTCATCCCTGTAGACCATCATCCATGTAGACCGTCATCCCTGTAGACTGTCATCAGCGTAGACCATCATCAACGTAGACCATCATCAGCGTAGATGGTCTTCCGTGTAGACCATCATCCCAGTAGACCGTCATCAGCGTAGACGGTCTTCCAGGCATACCGTCATCCCTGTAGACTGTCATCAGCGTAGATCGTCCTACCGTGTAGCCGGTCTTCCGTGTAGACCGTCATCGCTGTAGACCTGTCATGAGTGTAGACGGTCTTCCGTGTAGACTGTCATCAGTGTAGACCGTCATCAGCATAGACCGTCATCAGCATAGACCGTCATCAGCGTAAACCATCATCAGCGTAGACCGTCATCCGTCTAGACCTTCTTCAGTGTAGACCACCAGAATATCTGGCTTTTATCCAGCTAATTTGTGAGTTTTGAAAGTAATTTTTTTTTTTTTCTTTTCAGTTTTAAAAGACAGCCCCGTGCCCCTGTATAGGACTGAAAGGGTGTGGATCAGAGCATGTGAGCGGAGCGGAGCGTGAGCGAGCGAGGAGCGGAGAGGACGAATTTTGAAAGGAGCGCAGAGCGGGAGTTTTTTTTCTAGGATGATTCGGGTGGAGCGGGGCGTCATCCCGCTCCAGTTTCGCTCCGTTACCGCTCATATCACGGTCTTCAAGTATAACAATAGGAGGAGAACAGTGAATGAAAAATAGTTAATAAGAAAAGTTGATAACAAACACAAGTGTATTAAACCAGCTAATTCCGTTAGGTGAAATTATTTTCTTGTTTTTTCTTGTCAGTAAATATCTATTTTTTGGACTTTAAAACGTCTGTCGGCTCTGCGTAACTGTTCCTCTCTCGGCTCCGCGACTGGCTGTAAGAAGCGTAACTTTGTTGAGTCTCTCTCTCTCTCTCTCTCTCTCTCATCCAGCTCTGATTAGATCTAAGGCTTCAGGTAAACATGTACATTTTATATGCATGCAAACATTTTTGGAGCGGAGCGTGGAGCGGAGCGGGGTGCAGTGTTACTGGAGCGCTGAGCAGTTATGGGTGGAGCGGCGTTTTGCAACTTTAAGGGGAGGGCGGAGCGGTGACAACCTTTGTGAGCGAGGAGCGGAAATTATCGCCGCTCCACTCCGCTCACATGCTCTGGTATGGATGTTGGATGGAGGATGGATGGATGATGGGTGATGGATGGAGGATGGATGGGTGAAAGACTGACCTCCTCCATCATTCTGGCAGTTTTACTAGACTGGGGTCCCGGTTTCAGAAAAGGTCTGGTGTGGGTTTTACAGGGTTGTTTTGTAGCCTGAGTGTGATAAAGTACCTTTGTCTTTCCAAACGATGAAACTTCACCTGTAGAAGCTTCCTACTTTAGAAAACTCAAAACCCTTCCACCAGAGACTGCAGGTGTTTCTGTGGAAGGACGAGTTCTAGAGAGTTCTAGTGAGTTCTAGCGAGTTCTAGCGTTCGCTGGAGTGAAACTGGTGAAGTGGCGCTGCAGTAACGACTGAGGCGTCGCCACACCACCGACCTCTGACTTCAGCTCCTCCCTCTCCAGGGCGGTCTGAAACATCGCCAGCTGCAGCTCTACCAGGGCGGGGACGATGGCAGGACCTGGGACAGGAAGGGCATGCTCTCCATGGGCCTCATGGCGATGTTGAGCGGCGCCGTGATGTTCATGGGCATAGGGGTGCTGATGGCGACCGGGTGGGCCAGGTTCATGTGCGCCGTGGTGGGGATGTTAACGGAGGTGAGGTTGACGGGGCCCGTGATGGTGACGGGGTGCTGCAGGTTGACCGCGGACGTGATGTTGACGGTGCTGGTGGCGACGCTCATATGAGCGGCCGCGGTGACCGGATGGGCGATGCCGGCGCTGCGGTTGGTCGCCGAGGTGGTGAGAGGTGATGGCAGCAGAGTCCGTGGCCGGCGTGGTGGCGGCGGAGCTGCTGTGGACGTTGTTGGCATCTGTGTGGAGAGAGACCAGACAGAAGAGCACATCTGTAGAGCAGCAGTGAAGGAACAGAGCAGCCCTCCAACATCTGGAAACCCAACACCCCCTCAGCTGGTCGCTGCAGATGAAAACATCAACGTATCATGAAAACGTGCGGTTTACTGTGGTGATACTGCGGAGGAAACGTACCTTTGTGGCGGTTGTCTATTAGGACTTGGAAGGAGTTATTTAAAATCTCTCCTACCGTCAACTCACCTGAGGGGTAAATTCAGAAAGCAGGATCAATAGACCAACCAGCTTCATCTTCAGCAGTTCTACATGTTTCAGAACATCTGGAGTTGTGTTTTCATGGAGGCTGGATGCACAATACTCAACACACAGTCAAGGCCAAGGTTAGGAGCCCTTATTTAATCCACGTTCGTTTGGTAAAAACAAAAAAAAAACCATCTGATGTACTCGGTCTGACCAGCCAACAAATGCAACCTCATCTGAACAGCATGATCATTTATTTAACAAAACTGAAGCCAAAAAGGAAAAAGGTATCCTGGTCCTGGGCCTGAAAGGAACCACATACCATGACCCCTCCACCACCGTGCTTCAGTGGGTCTGCTGGTTTCCTCCAAACGTGGCTCTGGTCTCATCTGTCTGCTGGTTTGTGAGCCTCAGTCCTGCTTCCAGTTTCTTTTAGACAGAAGAGGTTTTCTCCCACAAACACTTCCAGAGGTCAGGTGAAGTCGTGGTTTAGTGGTCTGGATCAGAAATCCATCTCTGAATCTACCGTACTGGCCCGAATATAGGACAATATTTTATTCTAGAAATCATACTCTCAAAAATGAGGGTCGTCTCCTAGTCGAGGTCCAGACTTTTCTATTGTAGTTCCACATCTGGGCCACTAGATGGAGCTGCAGCTCAGTAACCAGTCAGAATGGAGCATCAGTTGTTCTAACTAATCTAACTGGACTTTGATGGTTCTGGAGTTATTGAAATCATTAAATGACATGGTTGTTGCTAACTGAGTCATAGTCTCTTAAATAGTTATTAAATAGTTCTATACCTTGATCTAAAATAACATGAAACCTGACACGTACCTGACCTAACTAAAAAAGATGAAATCAATAAAATGTTTAATACAGTTGAATGTATCTCTGTGGGAGGTTTTTCTATAATAATGGTACAATAAAAAGTTGTTTTATGAATAACCTTGTCTCCAACATATTTTAATTTTCTCAAAATGATATTTGAAACACAGGTGCCATACTATAATCAGAGTCGTCTTATATTCGGCCAATACGGTAGTCTCCCAAAACTGTGTGAGGCAGTGACTGATGGGTGACTTTAGGAAGCACGTCTGGACCTCTAACTGGTGTCAGGAAGGTAACAGAGCCAGGATTAAATATGGTATCGGAACATCTCCAACTGTCTTGAATGTTTTCTACTTGTGAATAATCTTCGTCACTGTAGAACGTTGAACTCCAGACAGTTGAAACGTCTTTCTAGACTGATGAGCAGCCCCAGCTGCTTCTCTAAGACCACTGCTGATATCGTTCCCTCGTGGTTAACACACCTTGAACGCTCTCAAAGAGGTCTGCTGATGATCAGCTGTTCATCTGAGGTTGTATTTGTCGTCATCACTTTTCTGCTTTTACACTAGAAACAGGATTAGGAGAGTAAAAGATGATCTAACTGTGAATCCCAGATGAGTCCAGGTTCAAGTCCAGGTTCTCTCTGATCCACACAGATCTTTTGGTTGGCTGTTGGGCCATCTATGATCCAGTCTCCACTGCCCACAACTTTTAAATTCAGTAAGTGTTTTAACAACTGGTGCTTATTCAGAGCCATCTTCATAATCAGTTTGGTCAAAGAAAAGATCAGAAATGAGAGTTTGGTAGAACAACATGCCCTGTAGAGGCAGATCAATGTAGCATCTATGTAATCACAGTTTCATGGTCCAGTTTCGGCTTAATTCTAATCATCTACTGATCCTGCTTCATGAACTTGAACCTTTGTTTAACATGGGCAAAACCATAGCAAGTGTTCATGGACTGGTTCTCTGAGAGACGACTAACCAAGTAGATGATGAAGAAAAACTGGCCACTTTAGCATTTAGAGGTTTCTGCTAGCAGCTACAGGATTACCTTTCTGTGGCCCTGAGTGGTTCCACTGCCGCTCTCTTACTCCTATTCAGAAATAAAGACACAGATGTGGTTACAGCCCCACCGCCTCAGACAGGTCAGCATGTGAGAACCAGCTCCAGAACCAGGGCTTCTTCTAGAACTACAACTGTCATGTCACATGTGGAGGCCCTGAAGAATGGATGGACTCTCAGACTTGTGTGTGAGCAGACAGCTTCATTTGAAACAGTGTGACGTCAGCGTCATGTTGTGTACGACAATCAAACACCCACTAGATGGCAGCAAACCACCGAACATGAGACACGTCTGTTGCTTCTGATCACAGGGCTAGGGTCACAGGACGTGATCAGAGACCTGAACACATGGTTTGTTGAAATACCAAAGTGCAAGAAAACGTGCAATCCTCAGAGTCAGACATTTACAGGAGATCAGACCAGGAGACGACTCTGGTGATGGATCAGATCAGACCAGATCAGGAGACGACTCTGGTGATGGATCAGACCAGGAGACGACTCTGGTGATGGATCAGACCAGGAGACGACTCTGGTGATGGATCAGACCAGGAGACGACTCTGGTGATGGATCAGATCAGATCAGATCAGGAGACGACTCTAGTGATGGATCAGACCAGGAGACGACTCTGGTGATGGATCAGACCAGGAGACGACTCTGGTGATGGATCAGACCAGGAGACGACTCTGGTGATGGATCAGACCAGGAGACGACTCTGGTGATGGATCAGACCAGGAGACGACTCTGGTGATGGATCAGACCAGGAGACGACTCTGGTGATGGATCAGATCAGATAAGATCAGACAGATCAGATCAGACCAGATCAGACCAGACCAGGAGACGACTCTGGTGATGGATCAGACCAGGAGACGACTCTGGTGATGGATCAGACCAGGAGACGACTCTGGTGATGGATCAGATCAGATAAGATACCAGATCAGACCAGATCAGACCAGATCAGACCAGATCAGACCAGATCAGATCAGATCAGACCAGACCAGGAGACGACTCTGGTGATGGATCAAACCAGGAGACGACTCTGGTGATGGATCAGATCAGATAAGATCAAACCAGATCAGACCAGATCAGACCAGATCAGATCAGACCAGATCAGATCAGATCAGATCAGATCAGACCAGGAGACGACTCTGGTGATGGATCAGATCAGATATGATCAAACCAGATCAGACCAGATCAGATCAGACCAGATCAGATCAGATCAGATCATCAGATCAGACCAGACCAGGAGACGACTCTGGTGATGGATCGGATCAGACCAGCAGCTCCTGCATCACTTGTTTTAATTAGTCATTCATTTCTACATCATATATTCTACAACATACTTGTCAGGTTTATTTAAGAAAACCTTTTGCTGTTAAAATCACAAATTTTGCAAAATTTTAACATAAAATTACGACTTCATGAAGTAAAACTGAATTTTTTATAATTCTAACTTTGTCCTAAAAATCAAGATTTTTTTTGCTGTATAGTTGTAAAATTGCTCATTTTTGTTATACAATGATGTGAAAGAGGTGAACTAAGAAGAAGTGGGACACAGAGGACTAAAGACAGGAGACAGGAGGACAGGGAGATGCAGCATCAGGAGAAGATCCAGCTAGAGACCAGACCAAGGACATCTGATGATCTGTCTGCTGGTTGGACAGGAAGGAGGGACAGACTGACTTCTACAGGTTGGAGAGACAGAGAGATGGAGATGGAAGGATGAACAACGGGCTGGATGATGGAGGACAGAGATGGAGATGAATGACAGATGACAGGAGTGAGACAAGAAGATGGAAAGAGAACTTTGAAGAGTTGACGAATGAGGAACATGAAAGAGAAGGAAGAGCAGAAGAGGAGACTGTTGAGGACCAGGAGGTAGCAAAGGTTAGACTGAAGGGAGGAGGACACTGAAAAGGACAGTTGGTCCTGATGAGACACCTGTGGAGGTCTGGAAGTGTCAGGAGAGGTGGCAGTAGAGTTTCAGACCAGGACCTTCAACAAGATCTGAGAGACTGAGAGGATGGATGAAGAATGGAGAAGTGTCCTGGTGACAATTTAGAAGAACAATGTGATTTTTATTTTGGCCAGGCAATGTCTTAGCTTTGAGGATACTGATGGAGAAGAACAGAGAAGGTCAAAGGTCATTGTGTCTTTGTAGACCTTCAGAAAGCAGATGACAGGGAGCTGAGAGGAGCTCTGGTCCTGATGAGGAGGTCTGGAGGAGCAGAGAAGGATGTTAGAGAGGAGCAGGACATGGAAGAGAACTGGAAGTTGGAGGTAGGACTGATCAAGGATCAGCTCTGAGACCATTCTGGTTGATCTGGTGATGGACAGACGGACAGATTAGGACAGGAATCTCCATGGAGATGATGTTTGGAGATGACACTGATCTGTAGTGAGAGGAGGGAGCAGGTGGAGGAACATCTAGAGAGGTGGAGGTCTGACCTGGAAAGGAGAGGAATGAAGGTTCTACATGTGAGTGAATGAGAGGAACCCAAGAGGAACGGAGAGACTACAGGGAGCAGAGATGGAGAAGGAGGAGGAGGGTCAACAGTCCAGAACAACGGAGAATGAAGGATGAGGTGAAGAAGCTGTTGGAGCAGGTGGAGAAAAGAGTGATAAAGAGTTTGATCAGAATGAAAGTAAAGGTGGAGAAGATGGTGGAGAGACCTGAGATGTTGTTGGTTCAGAGACTGTGGTCCTGAGGAGAAGACAAGGAGGCAGAGTTGGAGGTAGCAGAGGTTCAGATGTTGAGGAGAGACCAGGATGGAGAGGATCAGGAATGAGAACATCATCACATGGTTAGATGGAGACAGATGATTCACTGTGGAGTCCAGATGAGGACTTTAGAATTGGATCAGAACTTCTGTTGAGCCCGATGCTGTTTCAGAACCACAGACAAGAAGCATGTTGAGAATCAGCCTGTGTCTCCTCTGATTGGATTGGATGGTGGATCCATTCACTTTCATACAGCTGGGTCCAACTCAACGTCTTGATGCTCTGCCTTCCCAAGATGCTTTGCAAAGGCATCTTCCAGAGATTGGTTTTTATTTTGTAATGTTCAACCAACTGAGTGATATTCAGCCAAGTTTGCCTTCAGTGAGAGATGATGACACAGATTTATGCCGTATTAACACTTTGACATGTGACCCTCCTCTGACATGTGACCCGCCTCTGCGACATGCGACCCTCCTCTGTGGCATGTGACCCTCCTGTGTATCACGTGACCCGCCTCTGCGACATGTGACCCTCCTCTGTATCATGTGACCCTCTATATCATGTGACCCTCCTCTGTATCATGTGACTAGCCTGTGACATGTGACCCTCCTCTGTATTATGTGACCCTCCTCTGTATCATGTGACCCTCCTCTGTATCATGTGACTAGCCTCTGTGACATGTGACCTTCCTCTGTATCATGTGACCCACCTCTGTATCATGTGACCCGCCTCTGTATCATGTGACCCTCCTCTGTATCATGTGACTAGCCTCTGTATCATGTCACCCTCCTCTGTGTCATGTGACCCTCCTCTGTATCATGTGACTAGCCTCTGTGACATGTGACCTGCCTCTGTATCATGTGACCCGCCTCTGTATCATGTGACCCGCCTCTGTATCATGTGACTAGTCTCTGTATCATGTGACCCTCCTCTGTATCATGTGACCTGCCTCTGTGACATGTGACCCTCCTCTGTATCATGTGACCCACCTCTGTATCATGTGACTAGCCTCTGTGACATGTGACCCTCCTCTGTATCATGTGACCCTCCTCTGTATCATGTGACCTACCTCTGTATCATGTGACCCACCTCTGTATCATGTGACTAGTCTCTGTATCATGTGACCCTCCTCTGTATCATGTGACCCACCTCTGTATCATGTGACTAGTCTCTGTATCATGTGACTAGCCTCTGTGACATGTGACCCTCCTCTGTATCATGTGACCCACCTCTGTATCATGTGACCTACCTCTGTATCATGTGACCCTCCTCTGTATCATGTGACTAGTCTCTGTATCATGTGACCCTCCTCTGTATCATGTGACCCACCTCTGTATCATGTGAGCCTCTCTGACATGTGACCCTCCTCTGTATCATGTGACCCTCCTCTGTATCATGTGACCCTCCTCTGTGACATGTGACCCTCCTCTGTGACATGTGACCTACCTTTGTTGTTGCAGGTGTTGCTGAAGCTGGCCTGGCCGTGGGTCTTCAGGTGACTGGTGATGTAAGCGGCGCTCAGCATTTTACCGCAGATGGTGCAGGTCACTTTACCTTCGTGCCGGATCATGTGGGAGCGCAGGCGGTCTTTGGTAGCGAAGGCAGACGTGCACGCCTGACACACAAAACCAGGAAATGATCAGCTGACTGCAACAAACACCTTCCACAGTGGTTTCAGCGTGAAGGCATCAAAGCTGTCAAAGGGGTTAAAGTTACAGATCTGCAGGAAAATAGAGGAGAACCCTAGAGGAGAACCCTGGAGTTAGCAGATGGTTGAAGCAGTGGTTCCATCCCTTTGGAGGAGACTCTGTCAAACTTTGGTCTTCCTCTGTGGTCTTCTCCATGGACTTCCTGCCTGTTCAGTGACCTCTGTGTGGTAGACCCATGAACAGAAATGCTTCCGGGTCTGGGTGCTGTTTCTCGTGGGTTCTTCTTGACCTCATTCTGATTCTGACTGAGGAGTCATCTTGGCTGGACGTCCAGTTCCAGGAGCAGCAGCCACAGAACTCAACTGTTTCCATCTCCAGTCAGTTTGTCCCGTTGTGGACTGATGGAGGAGGAACCACCTCAGGAGGAACCACCCTCAGGAAGAACCACCCTCAGGAGGAACCACCCTCAGGAGGAACCACCCTCAGGAGGAACCACCCTCAGGAGGAACCACCCTCAGGAGAACCACCCTCAGGAGGAACCAGCCTCAGGAGGAACCAGCCTCAGGAGGAACCAGCCTCAGGAGGAACCAGTCTCAGCAAATCAACTAGTATTTAATGTAGCGAAGATCTCTGTAGAGATCTTTACATGGTGCACATCGGAAGAAGCTTCCGGTGAACTTCATGTAGGTTACCACACCTCCACACCGTCACCTGGACTCCAGGTGTACAAACTACTGACTCCAACCAGCTTCAGATGAAGTAACCAGTGTGAGTTCACTTACTTTTCCTCCAGAACTGGGACTGTTAAATGGATGTGGTCAATAAAGATAAATAATTTAGAATAGTTTCTCAGTTTAAGGACATTGTGTTTGTCTGGTGTCAGAAGTTCAGACAGATCTGAGCAGAGCCTTTCAGCTGTGAACAGAATCATCCTGGAAGCCTGACACCTGGACCAGATGGACACCGGTCCATCATCCATGACCAGTAGATTATCTGGAACCAGAACCTCCTGAACTGTATGGGTGGTCTACAGAGACCCGGTCAGGACTCTTACCGTGACTTGGCACTTGAACGGCCTCTCTGATGAGTGGACGTGCTTGACGTGACAGCTGAGGTGGTCGGGCCTGCAGGCGACACCAGAACACAACATACAGATGAGAGGTGGGACGGATACGAGATGTTTGAGACCAGCATGAAGCTGGAGCATCAGGGCGTCTCATTCTGGCCGGTGTGAAAGGCCCAGGAGCTGCAAGACTCCTGAAACACATCTACTCGTTTGATTCATATCACATGACTGCTCTACACTGTTACTGACAGATGAAAATTCAGAGCAATAATACAGTATCATCTAAAACCCCTAACCCCAACCCCAACCCTAACCCCTAACCACAACTCCAACCCTAGACCCTGTACCAGCCCAGACCCAGAACCACAGTCCTGGTCCAGCACAGACCCTGGACCAGTCCTGGACCACAGTCCTGGTCCAGCACAGACCCAGAACCACAGTCCTGGTCCAGCACAGACCCTGGACCAATCCTGGACCACAGTCATGGACCAGCCCAGACCCTGGACCAGCCGAGACCCTGGACCACAGTCCTGGTCCAGCACAGACCTAGAACCAAACTGGTTTAATTTCATGTAAATGTCACTAAACGTATTAATTCCTTTTCAAAAGCTGCTGTTATGAAGCTCTACGTGCCACCAGGTGGAGCTCTCAGGGTTGTCGACTAAAGGTAACATCTGCAGAAGGTGTAGGTGGTCTTTGAAATCCTCTCAGCCAATAGGATGGAGAACATCTCACACCACATGGGCTACTGTAGCATTAGCCAATCAGAACAAAGCAACGTGTCAACATCTGGTAGAGATGCTGATCTGCAGCTTCAGGTCTTCTTCCTACCAGTAACAGGAAACTGGGAGGTCTGGGGGATCCAGAACCATGTGGATTCCTGGCCGAGGCCAGGATTTACACGATTCGAACCCAGTTCTGCACTGGAATCTGATTTGTGGCTAGGAAACATACCGAGACCAGGTTCAGACGTCAGCTGGTGGAAGTGAAGTTGTGGCGCAGTGACTTTCTAAGAACCATGTCGTGCTACTAAAGGCCTGGACCGGGCCTCTCTCAGACAGCTGCAGATACCTGTCCTCTGGGCCCTGTTGGGAAAGAATGAAGCTACGCACCTGGAGAAGCCCTTCCCGCAGACAGAGCAGATGTAAGGCTTGTGGACGCCGCCGTCGTGCGAGCGTACGTGGTAGGTCATGCGGTCCTTCCTCTTGAACCGCTGCTGGCAGATTGGACACTCGAACGGCTTCTCGTCAGAGTGCGACAGTTTGTGGCGGTTCAGGTGGTAGACGTCCCTGAAGGCCTTCCCGCACATGTCGCAGCCGTGGTTCTTCTTCACTGGTTTGGGTGGCTTCTTGGGGGCGGTCTGTTGGGGCGGTACCGGGGCCATGATGCCGGTTCCTGTGGACGCTGATGTCGTGGCTGTGGTCAGGATGCCTGCCACAGTAGTGACATACGAAGGATTTCCACCGCTGTCGCGGGTTACGGTGGACACAAGGGGTACCATGGTGGGGGCCATCTGGGTCCTCTTGGGCCGTGGCACCATCTTAATGCCAGTGTGACAGGACTCATGGCGTCGTAGATGGTAGCTGTCTCTGAACGCCTTGTTGCAGTACCCACAGATGAAGGGCGTCTTTGATTTAGGCTCCTTCTTGACCACAGCAAGAGAAGACACGCCTCCTCCAGGACCTCCTCCAGCTACACCGTCTTTAGGAAGTTCTGCTGAACTGACAGGCGGTTTCTGGTCCAGAAGGATGGGCAGCACCGGCTTCTCATCAGGCGGTTCTGTCCCGGAGTTCAGCAGAGGTAAGAGGCTGTTCCCAGCGAGCTGGTGCTGGTGATGCAGCGCATCGCTGGTCTGCTGCAACAGAACACAAGGAACCATGGTGATGAAGCGAGTCAGGAGGACCCTTGACATCTACAAGGGTTAATGTAAGACATTAAGACAGGGACATGAAACATGAAAGAGCTCATCTCTGCGTTCTGTCTGTGAATCTGAGGATCGTCTCCAGCTGACATTTTTACTAAAAGTACCAGCACTTGTGGCTACAGGGACTTTTCCTTGGAAACAAAGATGCATTTTGACCATTAGCATCCAGACCGTAGACCACCAAGGGAATAAACTCAGATTTCAGAAGAGACAACACACGGTGGAATCTTGGACGTGTTAATGTGAAGGAGCATCTCTGCATCCTAGACGCTATTTAACATTAGCTGATAAATGTCCTCCCTGGTGTATACCGTAGGAGCTAACGAGGAGGGACCCCAGGCAGATTTTTCGAGTTTTTGTGCACGCATGTCTGTGCACACAGCAGGAGATAGAAGAGAAGACACTCTCAAGAGACACCACAGAAAAATATTTGACAGGAATGAAAAGAAAGGAGGAGAGAGACGGAGATAACGAGACAAAAGAAAGTCAGCAAGAAGTTAAGACGAGGAAATCTGAGGATGCTGATGTAGCGCTTGATTGGACTGATGCACTTTAAATGTTTACAGACTAAAAAACAATGTTAATAAAGTTATTCTCTGTTATAAGTTGATCTATATTTCTCTCTTTTTTGTTTCCCTTAATGTTAATAAGGATCCAGTGTTATACAGTATTTATAGACAGATGCTCATCAGCACAAGTCATGTTGAGGCCAGACACGGAAGTGTTCCCAGTAGAAGACTAAAGTAAACCAGTGCTCCGTGTTGGTGAACCAACATAAAGCTGCAGATGTTTCCAAGTGAATTTAACCGCAGTGTTTAACTGGATCTCCACTGTTCTACAGTTTCAGGTGGTTGAACACCTGATGCTCAGCAGATATTAACTGTTTTCAGCAGCATCCTCCACAGAACCTCTGGGTTCAGTGGAGGATGAGATGTGATGATGTCATGACCTGGTTCTGAACTGGATCCATGTTTGTCAAAGAGAAAGTTCTAGAGATGTCCCACAGAAGAACCAGCTTTGAAGCAGAACCAGTTTCAAGCTGGTTGAACAATGCTGACCAAGGTTCTAGCTCCAAAACCAGAATCTTGTTCAGGGAAACATGTCCCTGAGTTCTCCAGAACATGACCTGGCTGATGTGGAGCAGCGCCTGGTTTCTCAGACACCAGCAGGTGTGGAGGAACACCTGCAGGGTTCAGGTGCTTCCATGTCTGCCTACTGTCTTAGACTGAGATTCGAGGTCCTGGTTCTTCTAGTCCCGGGGTCATCTCGTGGTTCTGGTCCTGGTCATCTCGTGCTCCTGGTGCTGGGGTGTTAGCTACAGCAGCATGTTTGGCTAAAAGATTAGCCGTTAGCTTAGTGTAGCCATATAAACTGCAGATCTGCACCTTCAGAGAGTTGCTGAAGCACAAAAACAAACCGAAACCTAAGAGACCCCAACAGCACTGAACACCGAGCCCCGGGTCGCAGCTGGGTCCGGTTCTGGTCGTCTAGCGGAGAGCAGCGGCGGTCTGAGGACCGAACAAAGCCGTTAGCACCGCAGCTAACCGCTAACTCCTGTCTTCTACTGCATCATTATGACTCCTGCCGCGAACTGGCACTGAGGTCCGGGTCTGTGGGCCCGTGGCCCCCAGGACAGGCGGGCGAGGTCGGTTAGAGCGTGGTCCCGCAGTCTTACCTGGAATAAAAACGTACTCCAGCTCGGCTCCATGGCTACATCCAGCTACCGCTGCAGGAAGAAGATGGCTCTTCTTCTACGACCTCAGCAGAGGCTGGAAGCAGCGACAGCGGAGCACCGCCGCCACCTGTCGGTCAGAGAAGGGAGCAGCGTTTCAATAACAACAACAACGACGCGCTTCTACATCTCCGTACTAGTCCAGGAACCACTCAAGCTGCTCTTACATTTAAGAAGGTCCATTCAGCTTCTTCTAACCCCCAGTCAAATCCACAAACAAGAAGAACTACAAACAGTGACCCTCAGTACCCAATCTAATGTTTCTGTCCATATCACTGACACTATTCTTACCTCTTCCCCTCATACAGATGGTGCAACCGCCCGGGTGGGTCCGGCTGGACAGACAGCACCTCAAGTAGAAAAAAGACCCACTACGGTCAGAGAGTGGTCAAACATGATGAAAGGGTCAAAAAAGGTTATCCATAACCTCAATACAACCCGCTCTGAGCCATCTCCCACAAATTCTGCGAGGGGTGCACTGCCAGCTGTGGCCCCCCCAAGCATTGCGCCACCTTCATCTTTACACTCCCCTGAAACCTCAGACATCGTTGACCATCCCTCACCCACTGGACCAATTTCACCACCAGTTTCTACGTCATCCCTTTTACAATCTTCTACTCCCCCTTCTTTCCCTCTGTTTTCCCACCCCCAGTCAACCGGTCAAACGTCACACCACCTAAGGAAATAACCCCAACTGGCTGTCTTCAATCATCTATCCAGGAATCCAGCAAGCCCATCCTTAATTCACCCCCCTTCCTGCTGCAACTTCAATCATAACAGCTCCAGGAGACACCTGTTTTAGACCCACCTACCATATTGCACGCCCTAGCCGTAAGATCCAAGACTGGTTCTTCAAACCCAGAAAACCAGTACTGATTCTGGGAGACTCTAACATCAATCGCATCCCGGCCCATAATCATCCTCTAATTCAATTAGACAGTTACCCCGGAGCAAATGCCTACCATTTTCTCAAAGTTTGTGAAAAAACAATTTCCAACCCCAATGTCAAAACAGTGGTCTTCTCCATCGGGATTAATAATAGGGACCAGGACCCCAGACAGACCACTACCAAACAACTCAGGACCCTCTTCCGACAGGCAAGGTCGACCTTCCCCAATGCTGACATCTATTTCCCCATCATGAATTTTTCACCCCAATTAACCCCCATC
Source organism: Hirundichthys speculiger (assembly GCA_018398805.1). NCBI lineage: Eukaryota > Metazoa > Chordata > Actinopteri > Beloniformes > Exocoetidae > Hirundichthys > Hirundichthys speculiger. Next base: position 347,933 of record JAGFBZ010000539.1, read on the forward strand.
CAGAAACAGAACCTCAAATTTGTTAACAACACCATGGCCACCTACTTCCCCTTCTTGACAGAAATCCCCCATGACACATTTATCACAGAAAAAGACAATATTCATTGGACACCCGGGACGGCCAAGCTAATCTTTGAAAACTGGTTACATCAACTACATTTACTATAACTCCCAAGACCAACCCGGACATCCACACACATACACTCGACCTGGGGTGGAACTCACCTTCTAACATCTTGAATCTTTCCACCCTCTTTACTCCGACCCGCTCACAACTTTCCCTCTTGGAGAGGGGACTCGCTTTCATTCCACGCCCCACCAAATTTGACCGGGAGGAACTTCAGAGGGACCTTCACAAATTTCATAGAAGACTAAAACTCATAGACCATTTTCATCATCAACCAGACAGACAGCCGCTTCCCTTCATTCACCCATCCTACTGGGAACCCAACCTCGACACTCTCCACCCCTCAACTCGACAATTCATCAACAAAAATAAAAGGGCCCTACAGCGTTTCCGACCTCAGACGGATGTCTCAGACAATCTGTCGAGGTCGGAACGGAGGGCCCTGACTGACTTAATTAATAACCCGAACATTATAATAAAACCAGCCGACAAAGGCTCCAAAATAATAATCATGGATAGACAGCAATACCTGACTGAAGCTAACAGACAATTAATGGACACCAAATATTACAGACCCCTCAACCAAACAATCCAACCTCAAACCCAAATTACTCTCAGGAACATAATTCAGACTCTGTACCATAAAAAATACATTACATCCAAACAGAAAGACTATTTATTTGGACCCGACAACCCACGACCCCGTTATTTCTACCTCTTACCAAAAATTCATAAAGAATTTATGAATTTTTTGTCCAATTTATTGTCCAAACCTGGACAATTCCCTCTGAAGTCCCCCCCATAGTCTCAGATTGCAATAGTTCCACATACCACATTTCACAATACATTGACAGTTTTCTAGGTCCCCTCTCCATCCATCATCCAAGTTATATCAAAGATACTTATCACTTTATCGACACCATCCGACCCATGGCTGTCCCTCCCCAATCATTACTTTTTACCATTGATATCAATAATCTTTATACTAACATTAATACACAACCTCTATATGAGCGAGTGGGAGCGAGAAGCATTAGCCAAATGTCCACTTCAACCATCCCTTTACCGCCGCTTTCTGGATGACATTTTTGGAATTTGGCCCCATGATCACTCGAAATTTCCAGAATTCATTTCTATTCTCAATAATCATCATCCCTCCATCACAGTCAAATACACAATAAATACATCACACATTAATTTTCTTGACACCACAGTTTTCTTCGGGCCTTCCAACACTACTCACAGAACCTTACAGACCAAAGTATACTTCAAACCTACGGACACACACGCATTACTTCATAAAAACAGCTATCACCCAAAACACACATTTAAAGGAATCATCAAATCACAACTCATCCGTTTCCATCTCATTTGCAGTAATATCCATGACTTTCACACAGCCACCAATACTCTTTTCCAAAGCCTCCAGTCCAGAGGCTACTCCAAACGTTTTCTCCGTTCCATAAAAAACACCACATTGGCCTCTCTCGCTCCCACTTGCTCTCCTCCCCTCCCTTCTCCACCCCACTATTCTCCCCTCCCTCCACCCCAGGTCCGTGAGCTTGGGCCCCTGCTAAGTCTTTCCCCTTACCCTAACCAGGGTCTGAATCCCAATCCTTACCCACCACATCACCCCACACTTTCCCCCATGTTGAACTACCCTGTCCTCCCCCAGACTGATCCTGTCCCCTTCCTTATACCTAACCCTACCCCTACCACAGTTCCCAACCCTATCCCTCCCCCCAACCCTACTGTCCCTAACCCTAACCCCCCCCTCAACCCTACCCTCATCCCTAACCCTAACCCTACCCCCAACCCAATCCAGGTCCCGAACCCTAACCCCGGCCCAATTCCTACCTCCAACCCCAACCTGCCCCTCAACCCTTATCTGAATCATGATAAGCCCCACTTCCCTTCCCCAAAAGACGACATGGGCCCAAGCTCACTTCTCACACACCCTCAACCAACACTCCATAACCCCCTTCCATCTCCACATCTGATTCCCTTTGTCTCCACCTTTTCCCACCAAACCTCTGGTCTTCATCGTATCATTAAACACAATTTTACTATATTACAGTCTCAACATTCAGCCTTCCAGAATCACAAGATCATCTCAGCATACAAGAAACACAAGAGCCTCTACTCCCTACTCATCAGATCCAAATTTACTGACCATAGACCCACACCTTCTCTTCTTCATAATCACCACTATAAAGATCGTACATTTATCCATAACCCACACAGTAAGACTTCTTTCCCCGTCCTAGGCTCACTTTCCATCACCACTACCAACGTTGTTTACATCATCACATGCACACTTTGCAATAATCATTATATTGGTGAAACAAAACATTCAGTCCACACCCGTTTATCACAACACCTCCGTAACATTGGGGAGGGTCGACTATCTATCCCCCTGGTACAACATTTTCAACTTCACCCTCCTACCCACCTCATTATAACAGCATTGGAAAACAATGACCGTTGGACCTGTGGGCAGAGGAAGAGAGCAGAGAAGATCTGGATCCACAGGCTCGGGACCACTGTGCCCGGGGGCCTAAATGCAGAATGAATAAAAAGACAACCTTGTCCACTACCTCTGGGCACGGCTCTTCCCGGGACTGTGTCTCCACTGACTTGGACCATGCGGATCCTACCCTAAGTCCACCTGAAACCATCAAAAAGAAAAAAACCCGGCCCACAAATGGATGGACTGGGCTTCGATTCCACAGCTGGATGGGAGGTACATAATTTAAGATCCCCCCCCCCCCCCCTTTTTTTTTTTTTTTTTTTTTTTTTTTATTTATTAATAGGGGCAGTAATAAACCCCCTTCCCCATGTTTATGTAAATTAACATTTTTTTTTGCATGTTTTAGCATTTTAAAACTATATTTATATCTATCTCTTTTTTATTGCCAGCACTTAATTTTTCTTATAAGCACTTGTGTTTTTACTTGTTGTCCAGTTTTTTATAGCACTTACCTCCTCTGCCCCAATTTGTAAGTATTTTTTTATTTTATCTTTTTAGACTCCCATCTTTTACTTTTCGTTGTGCACCTTTTTTAATACAATTCGATGTGTTTCCCTTGCTGATCCGCATGGTCCTAACTGGGACGGGACCCAGCACTCCAATAGAACTTCTCATGGTTTTAGCTATTTTAATAAAGTTTTTTATTTTATTTTATTTATTTATTTATCATTTATTATTTATTTTAAACCACTGGGCCCGTCCCTTTTATTAAAAGTGTCACTATTAACCTGCTTTCTTCACTCTGCCCAGTGCTCTGCCTGGGAATCGAACCCTGATCCCCGGTGGAGAAGACCACTCCATTTTCCATATCGCCATCCACCTTGACAGATCAGTAGGCCAGTGCACGTAAGTTTTAACCCAAACCCAGAACCCCAACTTTAACTTCTATCCCTAACCCTAACCCTAACCCCTATCCCTAATGCCAAACTCTAACCCTAACCCTAACCCCCAAACCCTAACCCCTATCCCTAACCCCCAACCCCCAACCCTAACCCTAACCCTAACCCCCTAACCCCAACCCTAACCCCAACCCCAACCCCTAAACCCTAACCAACCCCGAACCCCTAACCCACTAACCCTAACCCAACCCTAACCCAAACCCTAACCCCCCGAACCCCAACCGAACCCTCCCTAAACCCCCAAACCCGAACCCCCCCGAACCCTAACCCTAACCCGAACCCCTACCCCTAACCCTAACCCCCAACCCTAACCCAACCCCTAACCCAACCCTAACCGACCCTAACCCTAACCCACCCTAACCCCTACCCTAACCTCTAACCCCTAACCCCCCCCAACCCTAACCCTAACCCTAACCCCTATCCCTAACCCTAACCCTAACCCAACCCCTATCCCTAACCCTAACCCAACCCCCCCTAACCCTAACCCTATCCCTAACCCCCATCCCTAACCCCTAACCCTAACCCCTAACCCTATTCCTAACCCCTAAACCCTAACCCTAACCCCTATCCCTAACCCTAAGCCTAACACCACACCCTAACCTCTATCCCTAACCCCATCCCTAACCCCCAACCCTAACCCCCCAAAACCCCTATCCCTAACCCCAACCCCTATCCCTAACCCCTATCCCTAACCCCCAACCCTAACCCCTATCCCTAACCCCCAACCCTAACCCTAACCCCTATCCCTAACCCCTAACCCCTAACCCCTATCCCTAACCCCCCTAACCCCCAACCGTAACCCCTATCCCTAACCCTAACCCCAACCCCTATCCCTAACCCCTATCCCTAACCCCTAACCCTAACCCTAACCCTAACCCCACACCCTAACCCTAACCCCTATCCCTAACCCCCAACCCTAACCCCTAACCCTATCCCCTAACCCAGAGATCCAGACCTCCCTCCCCTTGGCCACCTCCACCAGCTCCTCTTAGAACACTGAGGTTCTCCCAGACCAGCTGAGAGATATCATCTCTCCACTGTGTCCTGGATCTGCCTCCTGGTCTTCTCCCAGTTGGAGAAAACAATGTTTAATCCTGATTACTGTTGCTGTTGATCATCTCTGAGAGAAATGATCGTCCTGCTTTTTTTAGTTCCTGATTGTAGATGTGGAGACTCTCTTTGTAGATCTAATAATGAACATGGAGTTCCATCATCTGCTCCTGTGAACTTCAGGTGGAGGGAACAAAGGAGGTTCACGAGGACAATGACCTAGTGGGGGTTTGAGGGAGTGTGTGTGGGGGGGGGGGGGTTAGGAGAGTAAAAACCACCAAACTAGAGAAAAACCCTCCTGAATCACATCACAGATGGTTCAGATCTGAGTGTTAATCTAAGTTCTTCACAGTGAAGAACTGAAATGTTCTGAATGAAATGACTCCACATGAAGATAGCTCGTTGAATTTCTCCACAAATGCTGGACGTTGAGTCTGAGCCTGTAGTCTGGCGCCCTCTAGTGGTCATGGCTCCTCCATACATCTGTACGGTCTGAACAGAGCAGCAGCTCTTCAGGTTTGTTCTAAATCTCATTCAAACTGTTGATAACAGCAGATTTAACTGAAATAAAAGTGCTGTTTGAGAGCTTTAAATTAATGTCCTCTTCATTCTCAGATGAACCAGGGCTCTCTGGAAGTATTGATAATGTTAATTTTCTCCACTTCCTGCTACACTGGTTTAGCTCAGCGGTTACTTCTGCATACAAACCTACTTACTGGTTTCTTTTCTCCAAACTCTCCGTGAGTTTCGAACCTCGGGCTCTGTCCAGTGTTTTTCCTTCATCCTCCCCCAAATCATCTCTATTTTCTTTAACCTTGTTAAATCTGCTCCAAAGCGGCCTCAGTCACACTGATGTGTGCGTTTAACCGTTAAAACACTTTGTTTCTGAGACTAACAGCTTTACTGTTTTTAATGAAGCCTGCTGCCTCTGGACTTAAATCACCATCCTGAACTTCACTGACATTCAACTCAGGTTTATTTCTGCAGCATCTGCAACACACGTTATATATCAACCAACATGCTGACCTGCAGTCTGATCCTCAGACCACCTCAGTGTTGCTGCCTACATCTGTTTATATCGTCATCTCTGGAGTTCATGAACTAACAATGAACCAGTCAGAACAGAAGTGCTGGAATTCTTAGTTGTAAAGTTAATGGATAATAATTATTTATACATTTTGTCTAATATAGTATTGCCAGGATGTATGTGCTCTCCTCTCTCTGTCCTCCATCCTCTCTCTGTCCTGTCTCCATCCTCTTTTCTTTCTTTGCCCAGCTGGTCTTCAGCAGGAAGGTTCCCTCTGATGATCCAGGTCCTGATTAAGGTTTCTGCCTCTTTAAGAGAAGTTTTTTTTTTTTGTCACTGTTTGACTGAAATGTATTTCTTCTGCTAGAAGAGTTTTTTTTTAATGAATGGAATGATTCTATTTGCCTTTTTGTGATTTTATGCATCTGTAAAGCACTTTGAATTGCCTTGTGTACGAATTGTGCTCTACAAATAAAATTGCCTTGCCTACTTGCAATTTCTCTGTAATATACTTAATGTCGTTTTTTACATATTCAGTCCCATACCTGTCAAGTATCCCGTTTTGGCCGGAAAATTCCCATATTTTTCTCTTCTCTCCCGGCGTCCTCCCATATTAGTATTTTTCCATAAATCTCACCTGTTTTAACCTGTGTTATTAAACAATAATGAAGAAATAAATAATAATAATAATAAAAAAAATAAATAATAATAAAGGATTGGGCGGAGTAAAAAAAAAAAAAAATTCCCAATCTGAGATCTGTCAGTTGCCTCGCGATAACTGCCACAGCAGTAGCTGCTACAGGTACTGTAGTAACTACTACAGGTACTGTAGGTGGTAGATGTCGCGAGGTTAGTGTGTGACATCCGATGAGTGACAGCGCGCGAAGAAAACAGAAAACAGAAAACAGCAAAGAAAGATGAAAGATGGACGGGACGACGGAGAAGGCACTCCTGCCAAAAAACTAAAACCCTGTTGTAAATACCGTGATCAATGGGACACTGAATTTACTTTTTTGAAGAGGGGCAGGTTGGGGGACAGCCACGTGGTTTGTAAGATCTGTAACTGTGACTTCAGCATCTCGCATGGGGGCAAGCATGATGTGACCCAGCATGAGAAATCCAACAAGCACAAACGTGGGTTAGAGGCTCAAAAACATACACAGACAATGTCAGCATTCGTGACTAGAAATGCTGCAGAGGCAGAGAAGGTCACAAGTGCCGAGCTAAAAATGGCAAAAACAAATAAAATCAAATCAAACTTTATTTATATAGCACTTTTCATACATTAGAAATCAGACCAGCTGTCTTTACGTAAAGATCACTGCTAAGAAGCGCACACACGCACACACATAATTGTGCATTTGAGCTTGCTTATGTGGCATTTTGCTATCATGTAAAGCAACCTCCATATGATCTTAATAGCTATTGTGGTGAGGACAGACGGCACAATCCCTGTAAATCTGATGATGATTCCAGGTCCAGGTCTTAATCTCTGATCCAGGTCCATGAGCAGGCCTGTAAGCAATTCGATACCATATACGGTACCATACCACACCACTTATCACGTATAGCCAGACAGCTATAACAAATGTAATTTCGTTGCGCTGGGACGCTGGCTCAATGAGAAATAAAGTTATCTAAAAACAGTTGAAAAACTAGAAAAGGACTCAGAGAGCTTAGACCTCCACCAAGCACAACAATCCTCCCATACAGCGTTTTACAGATTGCAATAAAATCCACGTTGTGGATCAGATCCGGATCAGCCTTTGAAATTTGATAGAGGTTTTGTCAATCCCTGAAATTTCATGAGTTTTGGGCAATAATTAACAGAGATATTGAGAAAACAAATTTTCGGCCCCATTGACTGCAGTGTTATTGAAAATTTGAAAGTGATCCAGAATTCAGGATTTCTTCCGGATCACAGCCAAAATGAAATCAGTTCTTCCTTTTCACATTTCTGACAACTCCTGAAAATTTATTTAAAATCCATCCATTACTTTTTGAGTTATCTTGAACACAGACAGACAGATACACGCCATAACCTCTTTGGCGGAGGTAATAACAGTCAGCAGTCAGTCAGGTTGTTTAACCCAACTGTGATGTTATTATTGACCCAACTACTGGGTTATTTCCCAAAAAGGAGCCGTTTCGCAGGTTGAGGCGGTCTTTTCTTGTTCTACAAAACACGGTCAGTTCCACTCATCAAAAATTTTTAAATTACTATCGAGATTATTCATAACAGTGATGTTTAAATAAGGTCGCATTAACTGTGCTGTTATCGGGAAGCATTTCATCAGGTTAACTAACTCTGAATGTATGTTAGTGTTGCTCATTTAAGGTTACAACAGAAGGATGTACTAATAATAGTAATAATAATAATAATAGTAGTCAGGGCTTGACACTGACACCGGCCAACCGGCCAAATGCTAGTAAAATTTGGCTGTGGCTAGTAACAATTTCTGTCTCACAAGCAACTTTGGCTGGTAACTTATTCTTTGATATGACACATCACAATAGTTGCTCCAAGTTGTTTGTATTTAAAATGTAAATGCAAGAATATTGTGAAGAAGAAAAAAACTGACAGCAAAACTGTGGCTAGCATAAAGGCTAAATGGCTAATGACTGAGGAAAAACACTAGCCACAGTGGCTGGTGAGCCAAAAAGTTAGCGTCAAGCCCTGATAGTAGCTAATACAAATGTAAGACAGTGGGACAGTGCAGATTCAGATTATGCCATAGCATCAAGCAATAGCATTGCATACAACATTTTACATTGATTGTAATATTTTTTTTTTAAATTTTGACAAACTATAATTTACATTGTTTGTCCTTTTCCAGTTATTTGTGAATTATGGATTTCGTTGCTGAAAAGCTGGAAGAGTGGCAGCTGGGAGACCTTGTTGAGAGGTTTACAGGTGAGGATAAATCGAAAATCGTGATCAGTTCCAGAGAAAGCTGTAAAACCGTTTCAACCTGTCCGCCGTTTGTGAGCAGAGGCTTAGCTTGTCTATAATCGAACAATTATTTGTTGCTGAGATATGCTGTCTACAAGTTGAAATTAAACGCTCATGTATGGTTGGATTCAGATGAAAATTTACTGTCTTTTTGTGTCAAGGAATATCACCAGTTAATAACTAAAGCACCCGTTTTCAATGTGGTACCATATTAGCAGGGGCGGCGCTAGGGGGTAGCTTGCAGTTGCTATAGCAACCCAAAATATGGCCCTAGCAACCTCAAAGCAACCCCAAGAATGGAGACTATTAAAAATGAAAAAATCTTAATTGTGTTAAATAAAATAAAAATGCTGACAATTTAATTTAAAATTAATTTCATGTGTTTTTGTTTTAAATTAAAATAAAAGGAAGACAATTAAAAACGATGAGAGAGAGACTCGTCTCGCGAGAGCTGGCCTGCAGGGGTCACGCGAAGTCAACTTGGGAAAATTAAACCGGGCCGTTAGAAAAGTGACATCAAAATGGAGCGCTATCTGTTGAAGCGTAAGTCTGCCAGATCTTTTCTGATGTGTACTTATGTGCATATTAACTGGTTAAAATTTGATGAACAGGTTATTGTTAAATGATTTGTAGTCTGGGCTGTTAATGTGCATTTCTCACTGCTGTGAAAAGCGGCATGACTATATGGTCAAATTATAATAACGAACTTCAAATTGATTTTTTTAAATCTGTTTCATGGCATCCGCGCTAGTTTCAGGTGGCGCTGATTAGAATGAGTAGGCCGGTAATGACATACATATCCATATTTATTTGCTATTTAATTGGTATTGCAGTAAATTGTCCAGTAACTCCATACAATTGTTTAGCAACCCCTAACATAAAAATGTTCTGCCGCCGCCACTGCATATTAGAAGTGTAAAAAATCGTGTTTTCCAAGCAGAGTAGTCATCTTATCAGAACGAAGATGTAAAAATGTTATTTAGCACTATTGTAAATCTGCGTCACACTACTGTCATTAAGTCATACATACAGCTTACAGTGAGATAATAACTTTTTACATCTGGACTTGCAACTTTACTGCAGCAAACTATTCATACTCCGCAAATAACACACTTTTGCTGGTTTATTCCCTCAGTTTTGCACTAGTTTTGAGAAATGCATTAACAATTGTACAAATGTAAAAAATGTGAGAAATGCACTGAAATAACTGAGAAAAACTGTAACATAAACAGTACATCCATAGAGAAGACTGAACATCCCTTGTTTTGAAATGGCAAAAAACATGAGACAAACGTATCTCTAAATCAGTTTTCTTTCTCCTTCTGTTTTTTTGTCTTGCAGATGAGGGAATAGACGAAGAGAGCTTTGTTCTGTTAGATGAGGCTTCGATTCAGTCCCTCATCCCAAAGACTGGGATCAGGCTAAAATTCATGACAAGATACAGGGAATTTGTGAGTAGAATGAGAGAATAGTTTAATAAATCAAATAGGTTCACACATCACATCAAACAAACAAATATCTCATTAAGTCATTAAGTCATACATACAGCTTGCAGTGAGATAATTTGGCAGAATGCCATTCATTTGTTTTAAATGTAAAAATCAACTTCCTGGAGATGCAAAATTACTTATCAATCATTTACGTAGAGTTCATCACATCAATCAGTCCGCAACATACTTCCAACGCTGTGAGCTAGGTTGTGGGAGAACATTTTCCTTCCTCAGGTCCTTCAGAAGGCATTTACTAGAGCATAGTGATGAGCAGGATGACTACGAATCCTACAATCCGCATGAAAGCACAAATCAGACTTGTGGATTCCATCAGGCTGAAGAGGTGTCAGCACAGGAGGACACCTTCTGGGATGATCTAGATCAGGGATTCCCAAAGCGGGGTGCGCGCACCCCCAGGGGTGCGCAAGCTGCCTCTAGGGGGTGCGCGAGATGAAAAATGTAATGGCGGTCTGATAATATTTTTTGTTTTCACACAATAAAGATGTGTAAATGTAAACATTTCCTTTGTAAAATTTTAAATCAGAAACTGTAATTTTAATGAATAAATAAATGCAGGCTATTCAAAATGCACGTCATCTTAAAGTGAAGCGTAGAAGAAGTTATATTCTTCTACCACTGCATTTGCACCTAGCTTGTGGCCTCTACTTTAATTATTCTCGCAAATATGCTCAATTGGCTGAAATCAGGGAAAATATCTTTATTGGAACTTTATTGGAATAGAATTAAAATTCCTGGCGTTCAAATTTTATTTCCACAACCTGTGTTATGATGACGGGTTGTGTTAGTTCCACGGTCATTTAAACTTGCTGCAATTTTTGTTCAATGTTCAAAATATTCTAACATTTTCCTCAACTTATCTGCTTTCTGCCACTGAGTCTGAGCATGTCATCCATCCTCTTTGCTCTTAAAAGTGGAAGCCTGCGCATAACTTTGTTTCATTATATTGGAACTGTGTTACAGTGTTTCAGTTTAATTTAAATGCGAGAGTGCATTGTTGTGATTGTGATTATTATGTTATATGTGTGTTCTGGTCATTTTAGCATGAATAAACATGGCGACTTTAATATGGCTATAATAAAGCTTGTTGCGTTTTTTTTAAGGGGTGGGGGATTGGGGGTGCGTCAACCCGGTTGAGACATAGAAGGGGGTGCGCGGCTAAAAAAGTTTGGGAACCGCTGATCTAGATGAAGAGGGCATTAGTGAGAGAGTAGCTCTGTACTTGGCCAGTTTGCGGTCAAGATCAAATTTAACCCTTTAGGTGCCAGAGTTTTTTCAAGAAAATATACAATTTTGATATCAAGATTTCAAAGGGCTCTAACTTGAAAGCAGTTTGAGATAGAGGTATAGTGTCAATGAGAAAATTGTTCAGTATGACTCAAAGTCTGTGATGGGAGTGAAATTATTCATATAATTTGCATATTATGATGTCACAAGGTGGCGGCCATATTGGAAAATGTTCAATTTTGATATCAAGGTTTTAAAAGGCTATAACTTTAAAGTGGTTTGAGATATAGGCATACTGTAAATACGAAATATCTTCAGTATGAACCAAAATTTGAAATGGAAGTAGATTTGTCGTCTAATTTGATTATTGTGACATCACCTGCCCAAACCTGCCCAGTAGTCTTCATTTTCAGATTTTTCCTCAAGCCCCATGCACAATGAAAGCTTTCATTTCAGCAACAATCACATCATAAAATCATGAAATCTGGAGTTTGGTTTCAATATTTCCCTTTCAAATAACTGGTGACCTTTTCTATTTATCGATTTAAAATCATTTGGAAAAGGAATGAAATCAATGGGCTCAGACTCATTTTACGCTAAAACTTTGAATAGCGCCACCTCCAAAAATGTTTCTCAGATTACAGGCACACATGTCCGCCATCTCCTGGTGAATAGTAGTAACAAGATTCGGCATCACATTTATAGATACAGCCTGTTATAGTCAGCAATGTTGCTTGTCGCAATAATGCGACTTTGGGGCTTAAAGGGTTAACATTTAACTCACTGATATTTGTGGTTAATCACACAGGGGAACTGATCAATGACATTGTTGGACATCTTCAAACAAAGACAATGGCTTTGTTGAGCGCATTAGGTCAGACACACACTCCAGAGGCATTGAGCCTCCAAGAAGAATTCAGTTCTTGTTCGGCCCCATTTAAAGGTCTAGAAACAGATTACAAACAGATGGAATACTTTTCAAACTCCAGAACCTTCATTCGGCCTGTGGAAGAAAATCTGCCCACTGTGTCCTTTGTGCAGCAGAGAGACACTTACACTGGGTGTGTCAGACAGGTCGCTGTCAGTATGGCAGGTGTTATGAAGGCCATTTTCTCATGGCAGCAGAGGACAGGTGATGCTCTGCACCACTTCTTTGATGGCGATTTTTGCAGAGCACACCCACTTTTCCAGGAAGAGGTTTCCATCCCTCTTTTGCTCTATAATGACGACTGTGAATCCCCTAGGATCAAAAACAGGCACTCACAAGTTGGGTTTCCTCTACTTTACCATCAAAAGTCTTCCACCAGAGCTTCTGTCCAGTCTGAAGTCAGTCTTCCTCTTGGCAGTTTACAGGTCAGGTGATGCAAAGACGTATGGCCTCGATGCCATTCTTGAGCCCATTGTACATGAACTGAAGACTCTGGAAGTTGAAGGGGTCAGAATTAACGGTCCAGAATTGAATGGTGTGGTAAAATGCACCGTTGGTCAGGTTGTGGGGGACAACCTGGGCCTCAATGCAATTCTTGGCTACATGGAAAGTTTCTCTGGCCATCATGTTTGCCGTTGGTGCAGAGTAAATAAAGATGTCTTACAAGGTCAGACATCAGAAGACCCATCGCTGACACGCAACATTGAAAGTCACCAAGCAGACCTGGAGATTGGTAATCCTACTATGACAGATGTAAAGCGGGACAGCATTTTGAACGAGTTAAACTTCTATCATGTGACTGACAATGTTGTCTTGGAGGGCATAGGGCCGTTGGAAATGAAGCTGGTGTTGACCCTAGAAAAGCTTAACTACAGGATCACAAGCTTTGATTATGGGTTTTCTGACAGACAGAACAAACCATCGGTAATCAGCAGACGTGATCTCAGAAATGTTGATGGTTCCATGCGTCAGTCGGCTGCACAGATGTGGTGTCTACTTCGGATGCTGCCCCTCCTTCTTGGAGATCTGGTCCCTGAGGATGACAAAGAGTGGAATCTTCTTCTACTTTTGCTTTCCATCATGAAAACTGCATTTTCCCCTTCCCTTACACTACCAGCCACAGCATATCTGAGGAAAATAATTGAAGAACACCATGCAGTCTTCCTTGAACTTTTCCCTCACCTCCACCTTCGGCCAAAACACCACTTCATGCTGCACTATGCAACTGCCATCGAAAAGCTGGGACCCCTCCTTCAGTACTGGACAATGCGGTTTGAGGCAAAACATAGTTTCTTCAAAAGCATCAGCAACTTCACCTGCAACTTCAGGAATATCTGCAAAACCATGGCCTTTCGTCACCAGATGACACAGTGCTACCATTTCCTGTCTGGCACGGTGTTGGAGAAAGCTTTGGAAGTTGGGCCAGGTAACAGCACGCTTCTTTCCAACCTTGAGATGACCACCAAAGTCAAAGATGCTCTTGGACTTCCTCTCTTCACTGAGGTTTTTGTGGCGGGATTTGGACGCTCTCTTTTACGCGTCGACATGCAGGCTGCGCTTTCCACAAGCTCGCTATCTTGCGGTACCAGTATCTCGCAGATTTTGGATAGAGGGTAGAGGGTGGTCTGACCATACCAAGTTTGTGGAAAGCGCAAGAGATGCCCATTGCCGCGCCTACATTGTGAGTAAGGGAGTCGGCATAATGGGTAGCAGCTTTAGGGAGCGGAAGATTGCATTAGCGGTTGGCAGAGGCTCCTAAATCTGCAATTTGCAGGTAGTGGGTAGTGGGTAGCAGGAGGTGTAAGATCGGGCCCTAAATGTCTAAGTTTTGCTGGCTTCAAGCTGTCGTGTTCCAGCACTTCAGGGCAAATGACACACTGTGGGTATTGTATGTTATTTTTTGTTGTGTATGAAAAGCCATATTAAAAAAAGTCGGGCTGATATTTACGGAGCATTGGACCTTTATCAGCCGCCGGTGTCGGCCCCAGGGCCGTACGTTTCTCAGGTGGTGGTGGGCTTTCTGGTGGCTGATCTGGGGACCCCTGCTGCTGATCTTAAGCTGGAATGCTCTTTTTTTAAGCCATTGCTCCATTTTTACAGCTTGTTTTTCTTTACGTTTTTTTTTTCCTTCTTTTATTTTTCCCGTCCCCGGCCAGTCTCACGCGCACAGTTCAGGTCATACAAATTGCTATAATGAATTTGGGAAAAACAATGAAGAAGAAAACAACTCCGTTTGAAATTATGTATTTTAATATTAATATCGCACATTTATATTTTTCCAAAATGATTTGGCGACCCCTAGAAATGATCTCGCGACCTCAGTTGGGGTTGGGACCCCAAGGTTGGGATGCGTTGTGAGATGTACTTTTTTTTTTAACACCCTGTTACCTCATTTCCTTATCTAATGAAAGGCAGCGCCACCACCTGGCTGCAGCCTCAGTGCACCGTCGACCCACGTCCTACTATGTTTGTCTGTTTCTTGTATGTTCTTTGACTATGGACTGGAATGTAATTTCATTGTGCTGGGATGCTGGCTCAATGACTAATAAAGTTTCTTGAATCTATACGTGTGCGTGCGCCAGTGCATGTTTATAGACACACACATATACCCTTACGTATAAATTACCAGTCAATCGTGAGAAAAGATTTTTTACCAAAACATACCATCTAAAAACCTTCAGTTTATAGTTAAATCAACATAAAACCAATTACATTGTCAAGTTTTTATTGAAAATAGAAACATTTACATAAGATTACAGGAAGGTAGCAGGAACATAATACATTCTTTTCTTATATATATATTTCCTGCTTTACACTGGAGGGGATTTGTATTGCTCATAGTAACGGTCACGGGAATACATTTAATGCAAACACCTGTTAAGGTTCTGTACAGTGCAGCACTGGAGCCAACCGATGCACCTTCTTCTATGTATCTTACAACTACAAACATTTACAAAAACCTCCTGACAAGGAAAATCTTTGGCACGAGCACTGCCAGAACATGTCAGGAATGATTGACCTCTGTTCTGATCCCACGTCGTAGGAAAACAGTGAAAACTCACTTTCCCTTCTTCTCATTTTGTTTTGCTGACTACAAGAAAATTACAAGAATATTCTGAATATGCATCTTTCAAAAAAGTCAGTGACACCTTGCATGTCAATAACTCTCAAGAATACAGTAAATCTAGCAGAAAGACCGGTGGCTGCAGATTACTTTGAAGTTTGTAGGAATTTAAACACATTATTGAGCTCCGGCTCCAGTTTGTGGATTCTGATTGTCGCGCGGGGGGGGGGGGGGGGGAAATCACTGTACATACAGGGTACAGTACCCCCGCTGAAGTCAGAACCTCATGTGTACATTAAATGTAATAAAATTAATAAAATTTAAATATGGGGGTCAGCAGTAAAACAGTTCCTAATTTTCACATTGGAAGGAGAGATAAAAAAATAAAAATAAAAAAATCAACAGAATGAGATTTGAGCAAAAACTGGAGGACAGAAAGCTTAAGACTTTCCATATACTTATGAAAATATTTTATATAAACACTCATATTACATGTAATTCTATGTATCAGGTGCAAGTTAAAAATATAGAGGATCTACCAGCAGAGTTACAATAACGCACACACAAGGAAATTCAAAAGCAACATACTGCAGTCAAAAACATATAAGGGCCTAGGCAACTGTCCCCCCCCCCCCACCACAAAAAAAAAAAAAAAAAAAAAAAAAAATCAATGGTTGCCATTTACTGAAATTTTGATATAATACAATTTGTAGACAAATATTAGGTGCCAATATATCTCACTTCAGTGGTATAAAAGATCTTTCATTTCCACTCAGCAGTTTAGCTGTCCATTTTATTTTTAAAATCTTACATTTTTCTTTTACATTAATTTTTATCATTTCCTCTACTGACAACCGTGAAGTAACTGCCACGCAGGTTTTCTGTACCACTGTTGGGCCAAAAGGTTTTTCTCCCGCTAGGGGAACTTACTTTTAAAAATTGCAATAAACACTATACAAATAAAGCCGAATTGAATTGAATAACCATTACCCTATCAATTTATAATGTTATGCATTTAACCTGTACGACATCAGTTTAAAAAAAAAAAAAATCTAACATTTTGCACTTTAAACCATCTAGCGCTGCTTTGACAACTCAATTTTCAAGCTGTGGGATCATAAAGTTTGATCCCGTCTTATTTACTATCTGACATTGGCACCAACACTTGTACAATTATATATATATTGGCCAAGCAGTTTTTTTTTTTTTTTTTTTTGTGCAACAGAGCTGGTTAATATGCTACCACACCACCAAGTGATGTCACTTTTTAAAAAAGTTTCCCATAAGTTTCCCATCACATCATGGCGGACAGAATTGTGCTGGCAACTCAATGATTGGAGGGTGTCAATAATGCGTCAGATTAAGTTTCTAGAGCTGAAAAGGGAAAAGAAAAAAAAAATGTTTTTTTAAAGCCAATGATTAAAAAACAAAAAAACAAAAAGAGGTCCATTGTAACTCTGTGAACCAGCTTAGCTGGAAGTCAAGAAAGGTAATAATGGGAATAATGGTGGAGGGGGGGGGGCTTCCACAACCTATGTGTAAAATTTTGAAAATTAAACCTTTATATCTGCATTTTTGCTGCCTGATTCAAACAGAGAAGAAAAACTGACATTAAAAGCAGGACTCAATGCAGGCTATCAGGTGCAGCAGTGATTTGAAATTGGAGGGGAAAGAACGGTCTATTAGAGCTGCTGGAAACATGAGCACAACTGGTAGAAAAGCTGAACACAATAACAAAGAACAGATGCAGATAAGAGGAGGGTCTAGAGACAACCTGACCTTACAGGTAAGGATAGTGCACAATCCCAGCATATCACTTACAAAAGCACTTAAAAAATAAATACAAAATAATATGATAGGGACATGACATTACTCTTCTCTATATTCAAATAGTTTTAATTTGTTCAACCGTGTTTTTCGTGTTTCTATTACAATTATTTTTATTTATTTATTTATTTTTTTACAAAACAGAGTTAGGAAAATATTTTTTCCCCCACAAAGTGGCAACGGCTGTCAGATTCAGACAACTCTGTAGGTCAAGTAGTCTCTGAGTGGTGTAGGGATGGCCAAAGCCTCCACCTGCTGGGTGCTCATCCCCCTGCGGAGAGACATCCTGCACATGTGCTGCAGACTCGCTACGCTGCGAGGACACTCCCAGAAGTGCACGCCGCCATCACGTGTCCTAAAAAAAGAAAAATGTTTAGATTTTAAAATAGCAGGAAGAAAATTGAGGGCCTCTACAAGTATGGTTCATCCTTGAGTACAATTTCCAGATGCTTATCTGCTCAAACAATTATACACAAGTATAAAATAAACACCACGGGAACGTCACAAAGAAGCTTGTGGAAGGATACCTAAAACGTTTGACTCAAGTCGTACAGATTAATAGGCAATGCTACCAAATATTAAGGAAGTTACGTCAATTTCTGACTGTGATGAAATTGATAAAAGATCATCTCTGTCATTATTCTGGCAAATAGGAAATGGAAATAATTTTTTTCAATCCTAATTGACCTGAAACTTGAGAAATTTAGTCCAATTTAATGAAGATTTAAAACACTTGACAAAAAAATCTTAATATATGCTTATGTTTTACCCAGCAGCAAGGAAACTTCCTTCAGCAGAAAAGGTGCAGCAGAGGCCGTTGGACAGAGAGGCGATCGCTTGAGGAGCCCTTTCCTCAATACTCCAGAACCGAACCAGCCTGGGCAGAGACAGAGGAACCATTGTTAGGGTTCAAGTGAAATGACACGTGTAAACTAGACTGCCTTAGTATTCAGTATTACAACCAAATTTGTTGAATTAGTTTAGCAGATATTAGAACTTCAAAGACTACATAAGAAATTTTGAACTCTATTCATACTAATCAAACACCACAAAAGAGTCATTTTACTTCAATTGCAACTCAAAAATTCTCTGGGTCAATTAGATAATGTAGACTAAACTCTTTCTGGTACACACTGATCAGACAGGACAAGAAACTCTGGTAACAGCAGAGGGGTTTAACTCTGGGTTTACACAAATAACAGCTGCTTTACAGATGCAAAGATCATTAACACAAACTCCTCTCCAAGTATTCAAGAGTTACATGTCTGCCTTTCTACCAGAGAAATAATTAAAACATTAAAACATAGTCTCAAGCTTTTTTTAATAGAACAAATTTAAGAACGTATTTCCAAGTTAACTACTTTGAAACTAAATAAATTACATTGTTATTTTTAGGGTTGTCCCGATCCGATCTCGTGATTGGAAATCGGGCCCGATCACGTGGTTTCGGAGTTTAACGAAATCGGATGTTGCATCCCGATCTCGGATCGGATATATATTTCATTCTCACTATTTTATCACCGCTATTTATTTCAAGCTTATTATCACAGATAATACCCTCGTAGAAATCTCTCACCTGCATATAATGCATGAACAGATCACGACATTTTATTGTGAGAGCTTTCTCTATAAAATAGTGGCGAGAAGGCATGTCAAAACTGGTTCACATAATTTTGCGCGACAACGCTGCTAATATGAAGAAAGCTATGAGTTAGATGGGGGTGCAGAGTGTGGGCTGTGTTGCGCATTCTTGCCAACTTTGCATGCATGAGGGCTAGCTTTCTCAACACAGCGTGATAGACACCCTGGCTACCGCCAGGAAAATCTAGTAACATTTTTTACTAGTTAATACGTGTACTATACTTGATCATTCAAGCTACTTCACAGAAGTTCTGTTATACTATTTGTTATTACTTAATTGTTGAGGCTACATCAAAGAGAAGTGCACTGTTTAACTGTATTTGTTCATTTTTATAATGTGTTATGAAAGTATCGGATCGGGACTCAGTATCGGCAGACACTCAAAATCAAATGACTCGGAATCGGATCGGTGCCAATAAATCCTGATCGACATCCCTAGTTTTCATTGCCCTAAACTGCTAGCCAAGTTTACCTGCTGCTATTTAAATGGAAGTGCTATGTTCTTTAGTACTGAGACTGTTGAACAGTCACTGTTCTGTAACTAAATGTGTTTTATAATAATTCTCCCAAAGAAAAAAGAAAGAAAGAAGAGTGTTTAAATAAGTTATTGTTTATTTTACGAGATAATAAAAGCTATTAATCTCAGCTTGGATGCAGGCCTATTTATTAATGTACACAGGAAATAAAATGCATGGGAAATTAAACTCTGTTTGCCCGCTCAAAAAAAGTCAAATAGGATCGGGAAAAATTTGGGAATCGGCCGATCATCAAAATTAAAAGATCGGAATCGGATCGGGACCCAAAAAACGTTATCGGGACATCCCTAGTTATTTTGCACCATATGACACAATCACAGGCCTCACAATGATCACAGTTCATATTGAAACTTTCATAAAGTCACTTGTTAGTCTTGAGCTCCGTTTATGAGTCAGCACCTGTCAAAGTAACACAGAACTATGATTTGAGAAATCTAGTTTAACTCTACTAATATTCATAAAATCAAATCAAGTTCAAAACATCCAAAATTTTTCTCTCTTTTTATCGATCTATCCATCTATAGAGTATATCAATAACCATTTGCACATTCTATTACTGCTACTACAACATCTCCAAAATGAATATGTTTATTTGTAATGATAATATATCATTTTCTTTTACTTTGTAGTAAATTAGCTTCTTACCTGTCATCAGCAATACTGGCAATATGGCGACCGTCAGGACTGAAGCTCACAGAGCGAACCCAGCGGTCATTTGCCCCTCCAGCAAAAATGGGTGAAGGGGGAGGGAAGAGGTGGCTGGAGGGAAACGACAGTGATGGCATTAAGAGTTTCAAAATCAACATTTTATTCTCCCGTTCTACATACCTAAATTTTGCATCTTCAATATCATTAAGTGTGTGATCAAAAGCTAGATGGAAGCTAGGCCAAATTGCCTCTTTAGGCAATGAAATTACATGAATTTTTGATTTGTGGTGGTGTTACCAATATATAACATTCATATTTCAATCACTGGAAAACAGAATTGACCAATACAACTTTTTCATAACACTGCATTCCAGGGTCACCCCAAACACCTTCCTACGTAGTTGGATATTAGCTTACCCAAGTTCCAGAAGAATTGTGGCCTTGTGGTGGTCCCATACAATGACCCTGGTGTCATAAGAGGCAGTGGCCAACAGTGCCCCATCTGGTGAAAACTCACATGACACCACATCATTGTGGTGCCCCTCCAGCTTCCGTATCAATGTGTAGTTGTCCATGCTCCATAGGAACACCTGTGCATTGAAGAAGGATCTATTAGTTCAGGAAATAACTATGAGAATGGATGTCTTATACTCTACTGTATGTACAAAATGCATTTGGAAATTTAATTAAGCAAAAATGATTAAAATGGAATTAAACAGTTATGCCTAAAGTAGACTCAATGTCACTTTAATGCTTTGTAACCTTAAATCAGACCAAACAAACTATGCTACACAAGCAACACTATGAAAAAAAAACACATCTTAAAAAATTTAAAATCACTATGAAATATGTTAGGCATTTTAATTAAATAGTAAAACCAAAAGATATTTTTGATTTATTTGTGTTTTAATAAAAAAAAAAAAAAAAAAAAAAAAAAAGATGAACTCTACTGTGTTAAAGTACTAGTATTTTAACAAAGAAAAAAGTATACACAGAGACAAAGGAGAAAAAAAACAAGTAGTAACTTAAGGTAACAATATTACTCCACTGGTTTCCCCTTTCAGAGTTTTAGTTCAGTGTGAATACATTAGGCTCACATCTCCAGGAGAAGCCTACAAAGAGACACAGATACTGCAAGAGAAAAAAATATTTTATGGCCAGTGGCCAGATACCTGTGGGAAAGTACAAATGCGCGGACAAGCACGCGCGTACACATACACGCACGCGTACACACGCACACATACGTACAGACACACAATTCATCATTTATGAGAGAAATTTTGGATATGTTTTAGCATCAGCCTAGTGTATCAGAGAACTGGTCCTGGTGCTTTTTTTATTATTAAAGTTAAAAAAAATTCCCTAAATCTTGCAAATCCTTCAAGCATTCAGTGGTTTATCTGCAGATGAAATGCAGTATAATCTATAGATGTTCATATTGTGCAGACAGAAATGCTTTTTTGGTAAAAGCATGAATAGGCTGCATATAAGAAAAGAAAAAAAAAATTGGAAAACTGTCACGTGTAGCATTTGTCACATTCAAGCAGTGAAACAAAACTAACCTTTTCTTGAATTTCCCTCTTTCATAAAATTGCAGTAGCTGGCTAATATCGACTGAAGAAAGTAGTAGGTTTGCTATTAAACTGTGGGTAAAGCCAAATTATTCTTTAATTTATCCTAGAAATAGTGAGAATCAAGTTCCAACAGGAAAATAGAGCAGATGGTGCCATTTTGAGATTGAGGGTGGGGTGAGAAAGTAGGTGTTTTGATAGACAGGTGGGTTGGGAGAGTGGGTGGAGGAGGGATAAAGGAGTTATTTAACCATCAGTTTAATGACAATTTTAAACTGAAATGTATGAAATAAATAGAGGAACTGCAACAGCAGAAGCAGACAGACACAGAGCAGCACCTACGTACAGATTGACCTTGTGGGTCAGGTGCCAGGCTGCCCCTGGCCAGGCCTTTGGGCATTGTGCACTGTGCGTCCAAGGTTTATACCGGCTGCTCAAAATGTCAGCGCGGCGCTCCTTTCAAAACCCAATCACACACTGAGCTCTGCCACCACCTGTGACAGGGAAAGCAAGACACACACACTGTAGGGACACAGAGCCTAACACAACTACCTTTGCCACCTCCTTTACTGTGAACAAGTTCAATTACTGTTCAATTCATGAAACATATGTATTAATGGCTGCATAGATAATACATGAAAACAGATCTACAAATGAGTTTGTTTGTTTTTTTTTTTTTAATTTAGAATCCATCTTTCAAGATCATGCTACAAACTTTTATGAAGCGGGTGCCCCAACTACACAATAACACTCAGCTATTTGTCTGCTCCACATGTAAACTTCAGGATTTTATATAATTTTTTTTTTTAATTGACTGAAAACAAATTCCAAACAGAAAGAACATGCATGTAACTCAGCTGACAATTTCTTTGTTCTAAGTTGGAGTTGGGAAGGCAGGAAAGGTGGATACCTTTTTTAATTTCAAGGCTGATTGAGCATAATAGTGACAAGCATTAAGATTCATGCATAAAATCTTATGAGCAAAGTTTTTATCAAAAGAAAAAAGGATAAAAAAGTTAAAAAAGAAACTTAAATACTTACTGCTTTTCCTGTACCGACTGAGCACAGGATGGAGGAATTGGGTGAAAAGGCGCTGCAGTGTACCCAGTTCTGATGACCACGCAAAACCTTCACCATGTTACCTATGAGACATTCATGGAATGATTCAGTCCAAAAAATAAAGGTTCATTTTTATCAGACAGAATTAAGCAATACTAGCCAATAGCCAGATTTCGCCTTAAAAAAAAAATAAAGCAAAAGTAGCACAATCCGAGTCATGACATCAGTGTAGTATCAGATTTTTGTCAGGGCTGGATCATTGATGCGTGTCTCTATTACCAGGAACAGTCCAGCTAAAAGGGCTTTCAGCAACCTTTGTGGACCTTTGTTGACCAACTGATTGGGTACACTGTAGGCAGGAGAAAAGAATCAGCTGCCCAATGTCCTCTTCACAAAGGAGTGGTCTTTTCTCATTAAATGCCACCATTATGTACTACACAAATGGCAAAAAGTCATCTTTAGCTCCTCCAATATTTTCTGCATCACTTTAGTTTGTTTTTCCTTATTTCATTTTGTCGTTTTTGCCAACGTCATCTTCTTTGGCGATTAACAAAAAAGACATCCAATTGACCCTGTCATCGCAAGTGGAGACATGATGGTTGAAATGACTCGCTCACCTTGTCTTCTCCCAACAAGCCTTCTTCCAGATGCCCCAAACAATCGGAAAGGGGATTGATCAGAGAAAATCACCTTACCCCAGTCCTCAGGAGTCCAGTCCCTGTACCTTCTGCAGAATACCAGTCTGTCCCTAATGTTTTACTGGAGAGAAGTGGCATCTGGAAGAAGGCTTGTTGGGAGGAGACGAGGTGAGCGCTACCATCAGTGAAGCATCCAGAGACCATTCATGTGTGGGGGTGCTTTTCGGTCAAGAGAGTGGGATCTCTCACAATCTTGCCTAAAAGCACAGCAATGAATGAAGAATGGTACCAGAACGTCCTCCGAGAGCAACTTCTCCCAACCATCCAAGGGCAGAACATGCCCTTGGATGGTTGGGTTCAGCCATATGATCCTCAGGGAAACAGGCTGTCTGTAGGTATCTGCTGTACAATTTCCACTCTTCACTGATGAAGTGGATTGTGAGACTAATATAAGGCTCCATTGTGGAACTCGACCACAAGCCTGTAGTAGTTCCATAGTGCTTTATGGTCGCGGTATCTTTCTCCACTTGGTGGCAGACTTTGTCATACATTTTGGGCATTTCAGTTTCACTTAACTACTAGGTAGGTAGGTAGGTAACTTGTAGCGTCCATCAAGTGTCTTATCATGTTCCTAAAGCAGCTTTTTTCCACTGTAAGAAATGGCACCATGTTCTTACACAAGACTACGGTAACGGCATTTGTAATATCAATCCACCTCTGATTCTTTGTCGTACAGATTGACCAATGTTGCACCGGTCTTTTGTAGTGTGTCACCTCGCTCCACATTTTCAGCCACTGCCATGTTTTCACATTCACTTTCGACCAAAGTAGGTGCAGCATGACATTATCAACATGCACAATTGTGGTAGGCCGGTATAGCAAAAATCTCTGAGCTACATTAGCTAAGAGCTAATAGCTACGTTGGCTACATTTATATCGTTTCTACCGTATACCGTTCATACCGCCCAGTGCTCAGTGTTGTGCCTGAACGCGTTCATTGAACGAAGGTTCACAAACTAGTTCATATCTTGTGCAAACGTGAACTGAACGCGCTCCCTTTCCCTTTCACGAGCGTTGGGTGTGAACGAGTTCATTTGGGCAGATGTGAATAACGCTCTTTCAAAGTTCATGCACCAGGT
This sequence comes from Hirundichthys speculiger, assembly GCA_018398805.1. NCBI lineage: Eukaryota > Metazoa > Chordata > Actinopteri > Beloniformes > Exocoetidae > Hirundichthys > Hirundichthys speculiger. The sequence goes on from JAGFBZ010000539.1 coordinate 372,305, forward strand.
TTCCAGCGAACCCCATTTAAATCCACCACAAACGAGCCTGATATGTATCTGAGGAAATCAATCAAACATGGCAACAGGCTGTCGCTGCTGTCATGCTAACAATTGTCATCAAACGTTTAAAAACAAGCAGGAAAATGAGAGCTGCAGTTACCCAGAGCTGGAGGAGCGCCCAGACTCCTGGGGGGGGGGATATATTGAAATATTGAAATGGGAGGAAAAACATTTGCACTTTAAGGACCTGTTTTTGCCTTATAACAAAGACCATTTTTCTCATATTTTGAATATACTGTAGAGAGAAGCTGAAAAGGAAATGACAGTTTTACATGAGCTGTCCCTTCAATGCTAATGTGAACCCTGGTTGGATAAAGATTTCGAACTGGGGACGGATAAAATGGATAAAACGATTGCCGTTTGAGGTGGTGTAGTATATGGGCAGTGGCAATCATTTTGACAAACAATTGCTCGCAGCAACATTAAAAAAAAGAATAAGAAAAAATAACTAAAAATAAACTATTTAGTTCATTTTTTGAAATGGTGAACTGAACTAGTTCATATTAATTTCTGTGAACTATGAACTTAAGTAGTTTGTGTAGAAAGTGAACTTGCCCAACACTGCCAGTGCTACTGGCCAGGTAAACAAAATGGCATTGTGGGAGATGTAGTCTTCTTTTCCAGGAAATGCCGGCAGCGGATTGGATCAGAAGAGGATGACGTGGCAACAACAGATTGGACAGACGGAGGACCAGACCGGTCAATGGGAGAGCCAAGTCTAAACCGCGGCTCCTCCCCATTTAGTGATGCACATTTTTGATAAATCTCTGTTTTTTTGTTTTGTTCGGACTCTCCTCGTTGCTAGAAACTGCCTCTGTGAGGGAGCCGTGATATCACGTTTATTGCTATTAAACATCTGTTGTACTGAGCTGACCAAGATTCTCCTTTCCAAAGAATACACAGCCAGAATCTTTGAGGAAAGATTTTAATATGCACTCCAGTTAAAATGAAATTCAGCAACATTATTCTTACTTTTCAAGTTTAATGATGTTATTGTTATTGGAACTCAATTGAAAATTATTGCCGTTCTCTCAAAAGTTCTTTTCACACTTTCCCAAAAGTTCTTTAACACTGTTAAAGGTGATCAGGTTTTTCATTCTCCAAATTCTTACCAATTAGCTATTAAAATTCCATATATATTTAAAAATGCCAGATACCCATTACAGCATATGTGAAACTGTATTGCCTCAATAATGCAAATAGAGCTGGGTCAAAACAGATTTCTATGAAATATTTTTCATGTAACTACCATCAAAGACATTCACCTACCATCATCTTTGAGGTCCCACACACGAAGAGTCTTATCTCTGGATGCAGACACCAACATGAGACTGCCATCAGGAGCAAAGGTTAAGTCTCGCACCACATCAGTATGATCCATCAGATTCAGCAACAGTTTTCCTGCGAGAAACCACCAAATGAAAAACAGATGTCAGTCACAGGTATTTAATAATACCTGTCCATGGAGATAGACTTTTGTCTTCTTCACTGATGGAAACAATTTCCTGATCATGCTATTATTTCCTCAAATAGTCAAGTTCATACAACATATGTGGTGTACAATTTTGCCACCTTTCATACACTGCTTCAGAGTACGAAGGGGGGGTGGGGGGGGGGGGCTATTCAAACCTACATTGCCCTATGTGAAAAATTAATTGCCTACCTGCCTCACTATTTACCAAGAGAGCTCAACAGTGTTATTGTAGTGGGAGTTTACGTCCCACCATCAGCTGGAGCAGATGCTGCATGTGACATCATCAGCTCAATCAGCTCAACTGTTGCTAAGCTAGAGACACAACAACATACTGGTGATTTCAACCAAGTCTCTCTCAGAACATCTCATGGTTCATCGCCTAATGAAATTAAGCTAGTTTCCTGTGTGTAAATTAATTAACCCCCACCCCACAAAAAAGACAAAAAAAAAAAAAAAAAAGAATGTTGTGTTTTGTATGTTTTGAAAATAGATGGTGCATTTGGGCTTCTGTGTCCTCACCAGTGTAGACGTCCCAGATCTTGATGCGACCATTGTTGAGACCTGTTGCCAGTAAGAGCTGGTCTTCGCCAAACTTGAAGCGGTGCCACTCAATGTTGACGCAACGACTCCTTTTTTCTGGCACGGAGGAACCAAAGGCTAAGCCCCAGACGATGTCACCGCAGTCTATAGTGTGTTCGCGGGGTTCGCTAGCAACTGTGATTGCGTCACTGCTCTGCCGGCGCGAATGTCGGGGGCTTGAAGCATTTGTGGCCTCTTCACCATGGCCCACTGAACTGAAGCAAAAGAAAATGGAGAGAGAGCGCTTAATCATTGTAATAGTTTTAAATCTCATATTAAATTCCAAATAGTTCAAGGTTTACATATACATACAAACAAAAAAAACTTAGCTAATTTTGTGTACAGTAATGTTTTCAGTATAACAGTGATATTGGCTTTATCAAAATATTGTTAACATTAATTTCAGAAGATACTTACAAAGTGTTCAGGCATTTTGTCCATGGAATCAGCCTGACAATGCGATGCCCCTGGGACCAAGCGAAGTAGGAACCATTGGGTGCAAAGGCTACTGTCCAAGCCTCACGGCCAGATTTCTGGTCGAAGGGAGCAACAGGTACAAGGAATTCACCAAGGAACTTAGCCTGACCTGGTGGGAAATAAAAAAAAGTGTATTTAGCAGGGCATAAAATTTGAACTTTTACCAAGTAGCCCCTGGCTACCAGGTTTTTGAGGTTGGTAGCCAGCTAGCAATTTTGGTCGCCAGTGTTTTTAGTTGCCCCATACGCCCCCCGTAGACTGCTGACGACTGCTGCTTCGGCAGGAAGGTTCCCCCATATGAGCCAGGTCCTGCTCAAGGTTTCTTCCTCTTAAAGTGGAGTTTTTCTTTGCCACTGTTTGACTTAAAGGTTTTTTTTTTCTCCCTCTGTGGGAGTTTTTTTTACTTGCCATTATCCTTGATTGGATTTAATATTATAATTTTAGTTAATGATATTAGGGATGCATGACAACTGTTTTTTTTTTTAAAACCAATACGATAACTTTCAGCTCCTAAAGGCCGATACCCTAGGGATGCACGAAAGAACGACGAGCAAATGAGGGAACGGAGGAATTTACGTTACACCTTGAATGCAGCATGCAGTTCAGTGCGCTGATAAAAACAAACAACCATGGCGGCTATTATATGGAACTTTGTTCAAGTTTCAGAAGAAGATGGTTCGCTGGTTATTTGTGACAAACGCTCCAAGCGAAGGAGGGAAAAATAGCACAAGCTTTAATACGTCAAACCTGATCAGCCACCTGAAACATAACCATCGCTTCCATGGAGTTTTGAAATCGCGCTAACAGGAGCTAACATGAGCTAAAGTGAGCAAGCCAGCAGCAAGTCAACCCCTCTGCTCCCAGCCCCCCCTCCATCATCTCTCTCATCTAAAGCTTCCATGAGATTAAAAAAAAAAACAAAAAAACAACAAAATCCTTGAGCCTGAGAGGGTCGAACTTGTTGTGTAGCTGGGTCTTGTTAGGTGGAGGAGTGCTGGAGGGATGTCCTCCTTTTTCCCCCCACGGGGACAAACAAGGAACCAGGGCTCTGGCTGAGATGGGGTGGAGCTGACCGGGACCTTAGGCCTGGCTCACAGCTGTGCCCAGGGCCCATGGCCGCCGCCGGCCCACGTAGGGGTCCCAACCATAGACATATATAGAGATAGACGCCGCATTTGGCTGTTTGGAACGAGAAATGCGGCCGTCATCTTGGACCGGTCATTCTCTGGGATTATAACCATAGAGAGAACATGCCTGAACATTGTGTGGGATATTCCTGCTCCAATCGGCGGACCATCAGAAGCAGGGCTCAGGGGATTACTTTTCACAAGTAAGATGTAACATATTTTTCTGTCTAAAAGACGTCTAATAAATGTCTAATAAACGTCTAACGGTCCCTAGACGTCTGGGCTAAAATCGGTCTACCACTGGTCTAAATGAAAGTTTTAGACTAGCCGTTTCTAAATCTAAACTACATTGTACATTGATCAATAACTGTTAAAAATGTTTTAATCCAGCATTTGGCCACCATTTATACAATTTACTATTGTTTTATTTTGTATTTAATTATTAATGGATTAAATTGTACCGTATAGATTTGCGTTAATATAGACCGATTATAGACGGGCGAATTTCGTGTGTGAACTTAAACGAGACGTCTATTGCTCAGTGGGTTACTATAATATTGGTTGTATTTTGTTCATTGAATATTACCAGAGTTGAGAAGGAGCAAGGATCCTTTGTTACCGTAACGTTAATGAAACGACGCTAAGCTAATGGCAGTTAACAATGCTACAGTATGTTTATTGTTCACCCGGCTATGAACTGAGACTTGATAAGTCATATTCCATAACACTGACTTAGATTACAACTGACACAAGAATTGCTATTGAAGAAAATTATATTGCTATATGCTATTGCTATGTTTTTCAATGTCACTCTGTAGCCTATAGTGCATTATATTGTCTGATTAATCTTAATATTGTCATGATCTGAGGGGTTTTGTGTCCTTGGTTTTTGGTTTTGTAGTCTTCCTTCGTTCAGATTTTAAAAAATCTTTAAAAACCTTTAAAAAAAATCGATAAAAAAAATCTTAAACAAGGTGTACCATGTCTCCACAAAACAGATTATTGAATTTTATGAGTGTGTTCATCTGGCCAATTAGGCTGTCTCCTCTCATAAACCTATGAGATAAATAACACTGAGCGGAGCGGGTGACCGGTCCTAAGATGGCGGCCCCAAATCTCGTCAGTGCCAGTAGGGAGTAGCGTTCGATGCGGCGTCTATCTATATATGTCTATGGTCCCAACAGCGGGGCGGCGATTGCTGTCGTGGAGCTTGCGAGGAGACGGTGCAAGGCAAGGAGCAGTAACGAGAGGCTGGGGGTCCGGTTGTGCACCGAAGATGATAGTATCCACCAGGTTCTCGGCCTCCCGTATCTGGTGCAGATTGGATATTCTCATCTCCAGCTCGGATTTTTTTTTAGCCAGGCAAGCACAGTCGAGGCAGCCAGACGAGGAGCTAACAGCTAACAGCAGCCAGCAGCGGTCTGAGTCTTGTTTACAAGCTGTCAGCTGATAAGTTTCTCACGCTGTCAGTGCAGAGCTCGTCATAAAAAGTGATTAAAATCACAGATCCATCGAACAACAGTCTCTCTTCCAGTTAAGAATGAACCTAAAATAAATCACTGATAAAAGGTTGCATCATAAAACGAAGTAAAGCCAGATAAAGATTGGAGTTTTTAGAGGAGACAAGCCGACGGAGACATAGAAACGCCATGCATGCGCACAACAGACTGGCCTTCTCAACAAGGTTTGTTGAGTTATGACAAATAAACCAGTGGAGCACAAATCTTTTTCTGGCAGCAAATTCTGCTAACTGGTTAAGTTTTGTATCCGATCCAATGCAGGGGTATGTATTCAAGAATATATATGACTGGTTTGTTGATTTAACAACACATATAAAAACTAGTCTTAAAAATGTTGTGACTGCATGCGTTTCAAGGATCACAAATACCTAAACACCTTGAGTTATTTATTTCAAATTCAACAATAGTTTGTAACCCGTCACCAAAATATGTTACTCATGTGACTTCCAGAACCAGAACCATCAATATCCTCTTCACAATGACTTATCTTTGGCGGAAGACAACATGCAAGTGTTTCAACTAATCTCAATCAAGACAAGGACATCGCTCCTTTTCCATTACTTGGATGAAGGCAGTTTCTCATGCTACATAATATTCCTTCAATGGACCCCAGTGGTAGTTTTGAGGCAAGTCTATAACGATGCAATAGACTTTACTTTAAAACTACAGTGCGTGTCCTTTGAGGTAATATTACGTAGCATGAGAAATAGTCTTCATGGCAATTAAGATATCTTAATTGTGACTGGCTAAAAGACCTGCGTGAATGAAGCTTCACCATTGCCAGGTACTGCTGATCAATTGTTAGCTGTAATCTTGGTCTCATTATGTCAAAATGTGAACAGTATGATCAAGAGGACGGTTTAAAGACAAACTGTCTTTGAACCAGAACATTTAGTGGTCAAGTCATGGATCAGACACTTATGATTGTTGCAGGTAATCACCTTGATAGAGATCAGAATGTCATCCGACAAGTACTGAAACACTGAATTAGGGATGTAACGATATGGAAAATTTGATATCTCGATTATAGTGACCAAATTATCACGGTTTACGATATTATCGCGATATTCTTAATTGCTGTACTAATGTCTAAAAAAAACATACATTTTAATAATTTCACAAAATCTTGTGATTTTCTTGTCATATTGAAACATCAGAGGCCAAAATCTTATCAAAATGAAACTTTGACATTAAACGGAGAAACAACTGGCACAGAAAGAGGTTTTATTTTAATTGAACAAAATAAGTAACAGGAATAAAGCTTATTTGTCTGGTGCAAATTTAAATATACACTTTAACAACCATAGCAGGTCAAAATATGCAAACAATTATCAGGAATAAAAATTATAGCGCAAGTTCAAATAAAAAAAACTTTGGACTTTAAGCTGAACCTTCAATACGTATAAATGTGCAAATAAAGAAACTGTTGTAAAGGAGCCAAATATGTTGTTCTGAATTGTAGTTCACTCTGTGTGTCTGTGGGTGTCGCTGTGTTGTTACCTGAGGGTCAGGTATAAAGGTAGCTGCCTGTTTTTGGTTAGGTGTTGGACCCGGAAGGGTAAAAGGTTTTTGACCGCTGTGGCGCTAACTGCCGGCATTATGGTTGTCGGATCAGTTAATGGAATAAATTAATATTTTAACTGGATCAGAAGAACATTGCTCTGGTCCTTTTTTCGACCAACACGCAACAGTAATGTTTACGAAATGTGAGTTAGCGAAGCACGCCAACTAGGTTACTCTTGGTCAAACATCTCAGTAGCTTGAAGCATTAGCCTTAGCTCCTTCAAGTTGCTTCTACAAATTACAATAAAATGTTAACAAGTGCTCTGCAGACAGGATAACTGTCCTCCACCAGTTGTCCCTCTGGATTCTTAAAAATAAATGAATAAATAAATAAATATGCCCAGACCTCGGATTTCATCATTTTTGTGGGTTGGTAAATGTCCTGCGTGCTATCACTAGTTTCCGCCATGATTACGTTATGATGCCGATGTTACAAGCTACATATTCACGCGAGACACAGTCGCGAGTCGCTGGCAGACTTGAATGAGGCTGATATTACATATCCTGGTAATTGACCGGGATAATGAGACGAAGTCAAACATAAACGGTAATCATTATCGTGTAAAATTTAACCGTGCTTTACCGTAATACCGATAACCGTTCTATCCCTACACTGAACAACTGGACGCTGCCATGTTTTTTGTGATCAGCACAATGCATGCTGCATTCAAGGAGTAATGTAAATTCCGACGTTCCCTCGTTTGCTAGTCGTTCTTTCAGCCTTTTCTATTTTTTCTTTTTTAATGTGTAACATGTGGGAGAATACTGTGAATATCAATTCAAGTCAGCAACTACCAAAATTATGACCGAGTTAACAAGTTGTTTTCTGGCATGAGAGGGTATTCTTGATTTTCCTTATTGAGAAATCGTTTTTCTGATTATGCCGACGTCACTTGAACATAACATTCACTGCCGGTCATTCAAGACTCAGAGGGAGCGAGGCACTGTGTGTTGACATAAATATATATGTTATCGGGGCTATTCGTCGTGATATCGGACTTATCGGGATAATGTCGTAATTACGTGTTATCGGCCCGATAGTTATCGTGCACCGCTAGTTTTCAGATAGTACTATTGCTGACTCCAAGAGATGCTTGATTTTGCAGAAAACCAGCTTGAAGTTGTCCTATCGCACAGCCCCTATCCCTCAAATGTGGCAATCCCAATTGTTGAAGCAGACATCAAGTGACCACTTTAGCAGGGCCGATGCTCAGAGGTCCTAACAAGAAACTCACAACAAGAATCAAAAACAACACCAAAAAAACCTGTTGACATTGATGGAAGCTAGGACCAAATCACAAACCATGTTTCAGTTCAGTCAGTCTGATGTCCAGAGTTCAGATCAGTCAGTGAACAAATCTTGTGAATAAATCATTTTAAGTGATTTTAAGTAAAGCACACCATTTACAGACATGGTTTATAAGAAGACGACTCCTCTTGTCCCATTCATCCCTGGTTGGATGTCCAAAAAACAGTAAGGCCAGAAATCAAGTTTGAGAAAGAGCCAGGAAAGCTTCATACAAATTAACTTTGCTTACTTGTAGTTGGCTGCACAAGAAATTCTACTTTTGTATTGATTTTTTAAAATTTTACAGCAAATAAATTCTACATACCCTTACATGTCCATTTTCAAATTAAATCAGGAACTGGTTACAAGTTTGTTAACTTCTTTGTGGTATTTAGCTAGCCTTGAGTTTAACCGTTTAAGTGACTTTTCCCTTTGTATTATCGATCCTGTTTTGATGTTTTAATTGAATATACATGACTGAATGTGGGGACTTCTAAAATGAGATGTTCCTAATAATGCAATTAATTTTGAATTATTTTAAAGAGAAAGATATCTACTGTCGGTTAAACTAAGGGCGTAGTCGATGGAATAATGATCAAACGTGGACATGTGGAAACAAGGCTTACGTGGTTTACGAAAAAGAAAGTTGAAAAACAGATTTGTATATTTTTTTCTCTGTAGTTACAACTAGTTTTCATTATTCCATACATTGCCGTGCGTTTAAAACAGACAATTAATGTATTAGTAGGAACTAAGGAAACAAAAACATGTAACGAGGCAGTGGGGCCTACCCGGAAATTAGCAGCAACTGTACGCGTGGTGTTGTTTTTGACTTTTCCCATGTCGTAAAAGTTTATGATGCCACTACAAATGTAATAAAGCAGTGGCATCTTTCCCGGTGTGAAATGTAAATTCGTGTTATTAAAAGCTAAATCCATGCAACATTTTCGTCGACGCATGCAGGTAGGCTACAAGTCAGCGGTGTGTGGGGGAGGGAACACCCGGAGGCTTGTCGAAAACTGACAAATCATGCCAAGTTGTAATGTTATTTTTATCGGTCGTTAGTGTTTGAAGTACGTCTAGCAAAAAAAGACACATAATATGCCAAACCAACAATATCAAAAGCAGGCTAATTTAGCCATCTCTTTGGCCTAGCTGACGCTTAAAGCTTGTCTGGTTTGACCACTTCAGGGACTGAATATGAAAAGGCTGGCATTTCACTGTTAACAAACGGTTCAGTGTTCTTATAAAACTGGACTTACCTAAATCATTTTCATTTACAGAGTCTGGAAAGCTTGCCATCTAAATAAGGCCACAGACTGAAGAAAAAAAGCTTGAGTACGGGTCGCCAAAAAGAAGGTATCCCAACAAAATAGGTGTTTCCTGCAGAAGCGAACGGCGTCCTTTACGTCGCCCGGAAAAGATAACTGTATCCCTCCGCCTACCTTAAAAAGTCGAGCGTAAAAACACAGTATTGTTTTTTTTTTTTTTTAACGCTTTAATCGTTTCCAAACGTCCTTGGCCTTGTGTTTTTAGAATCAATAACTGAAAGAATATACAAGAACGATATACACGTTTTACTCGAGGAATTGATCGTGTAAATTCGATCGTTGATACTAGCGACTGTCCTATTTTCAGGCGTCGGGCTGACTGCGGGAGGGTCTATGATAATGGGGAGGGTTTTCATTGTACGTCACGGCCGTAGCCATGGTGACATTATTGGTCCTCCCCCGAGCTCTGTGTCCGATTCCCCTCGCCTTTTCCTGTTCCCTGAACTGGTATAGAATACAGAATATGGTAGCGTTCATCAGTCGTTGTTCTCAGAACCCACTTTCCTTCCTGTTTTGGATGTTTCCCTGCTCAAACACACATCTAATTAGTGGATCATTAACAGGGGCGGTTCTAGGGTCAGAGCTTGAGCACCCAATGAGCTCCACCACAACAGTAACGTTAGTGAGAAGAGGACGATACCATTAGGCGGGGTCGTTTTCATTTTCATTCTTAAAATATAAACTTAAACCACAAACTATGGATTAAGTTTTGGACATTATCTAAGCCTGTCAAATGCGAACTAAAATTTTAGAATAACAACATTTCTTACTCCAGGTTTTTGGGGT